>CM062869.1:9133362-9473134 GCA_031772225.1 Eubasilissa splendida
ATACATTTGAGTAGACCGATAATAAGAATGCGCTTCTTAATAATATATTAGTTGTATCAATGTGTCAAAAATTTAATAAAAATTAATTTACTTAAACATATTTGAAATTCCGTAAAAACAATGTAGATGGCTTTCAAATAATGGAACGATAGATGTATTAATTTAAAAAAGTGTAACATGTAGGTTCGAAAATTTGTCGTTAAAAATGTCGCTGTAGCATAGATGGTAATGCACCTTCCCCGGATTGGAACAGAGATCCAGGTTCGAATCCCGGTAGCGCAACAACAATGTTTTTTGATAGAATTGATTTTATATGTATATCTTCATAATTAATACATTTAATTAGTATTTAAATATTTGTTTATTTTTTGTAGGTGAATTGTGCAATCTCCGGGTCATATGTCCTGCGAAATAGATTACGACAATTCCGGTCGTAAATTGGAATCACCGCAGGATGTGGGAGAGGAATCGGCAAACGTGGTGCAGGGAGAGGTTGGTGAAGAGATAGAGATTTAGTCTAAGGACCAGCGATTTTGAGAACCGGAATTCGGAAGAACTACTCGCCTTACCTTGAGTATGACGCCTCTGAAAATTCCCGTGGTCGCCGCCGACCAGGACCGAAATCACACAATAATGGCACGTGGATGAGCCGATCTTCACTTCCGATCGAAGATGGTGATGTCAGTTTGCATCCACGGCATACACAAACAATATCACAGTGCACACAAATCACAGTATCACAAACAATACAGTGCTGGTGCACTGGAGCTGAATGGGTCCACACCGCGAATACTATCGCGATATCGAGATCGAACACAATATCGCTCAAGTTGACGTCACATTTCACACCGGTGGGCAAACATAAGAGTATGAAATTTTCGCGCCTGATATTAAAAACGTGCTGTTTTGCAAATATAGAAGAGTAAGTATTTATGATTCTAGATGACACCTGTACGTGTGTGTGAAGTGTTATAGTTTTTGCTTGTTTCTATCAATCTCATGTTGATCTCTGTGTTTATCTCTAGGTCTAAATCTCAACACTTGTAAATAGTACTGAGATTTATATCAACAAAATATCTGAGATTTATCATTCTGTTCTCTTCCTTCTATCTTTGTTTTAATCACTGGAATGTACATTATATCTACGAATGCTTCCTATTCCTTGGGTCCTTCGATTTTAGATGCTGTTTATTGTGGACCTATTTATTTGCAATCTCGAACATCTTATTTATCTGAACATTCCCTTTATTTATTTAGTTTATTTATAATTATCTCTTCAACGGACCAATTTGGAACATATGTTTAAAAAAATATTTTTTATATTTAACCCAAACATTACGTTGTGGTTATTCATTTTAATATAGAATTATTTATTAATTTTGTTTTTAAACTACTTTTATGAGACAATTATACGTGAGAGTCAAGGAGCATTTAAGATGTTTAGACAATCATGGTTTTTCAGAATTTTCGAATCATTTATTAGAAAATGATCATACTTTTGATACAAATTTGGGGTTGTCTGTTTAATATGTGAACAAAGTTAATCATAAATTGAATAATTTAGAATCATTAGAAATACGCGTGCGAATTTAACCAAAATATTAAAAAATATATTTATTTAAATTTTATTAATAATTTTGAATCATTAAATCAAATTTCACATTTTTTATCATTGTGACAATTTAAGATAGGTATTATTATATAATTTTTTTTTATTGTATTTGTGAACATTATAACGATTTGATACATGATTTTAGATAGTTTTTATGACATTCTGATGAAGGAAACGGTATTTTCCGTAACTGGTTAATAATTACATATAAATTAAAAACATTTTTTGTTCAGAATTTTATGTAATACCTGTATTCAAATATACGCAAGATTTATTTAGAACACACTGTATACAAGATTTTTATAATGCATTAATAACATAATTAATTATCTTAAATAATCATACAATGTTAATTGTTTTATAAGGTTTTGGCATAAACAATGAAACGTTAATTTATAACACGGCCTCTTACAAATAACGCACACACTTGAACTTTTAAACGTGTTATTAAAAAAATAATTTTGACATTTGTAAACCTTTCCATGATAAAGAAAAGTAAATAATAATAATTTTTTTGTTTACTTGTGAACGTTTACACGGTTCAGTGTTTGATGTTTTGAAATCTTAAAAATCATCCTCACGTTTTTAATATTATTTTAAACGTAGGTTTCATTGTTTAATTAAGAATTTTAAATAATATTTTGACAATAAATTACAATTTACAGGGTGCTATTAATATACTTTAAAATATTTTTTTCCAGCCTTTAATGCTTATGAGTAAATTATTAAAAACATTCTTCATTTTATAGCATTGATATAAAAATATTGTTCCACAGGGTGGAGAATGGGAAAAATTATAGGGTGGGAGTAACGGTGTGCTTAGGTGGTTCAATAGGGGGTGTGAAAACATAAAATCATGACCGAAGAACTGATATATAGGTACATATAAAATTAAATGTATTAATTAGAAAGATATGGATAGAAAATCAACTTTATCGAAAAATATTGTTGTTGCTATCGGGATTCGAATCTGGATCTATTCCAATCCGGGGAACGATAATGACGACCATTATAATGATAATGATGATGATATTGACAACGTTGATAATGATGATGATGACGACCATGGTGATAATGACGGTGATGGCGACGATAACGACGATAGCACCGATGATGATAATGACGGTGATGACGATGATAACGACGATGGCAACGATGATGATAATGACGATGATGACGATGGCAACGATGATGATAATGACGATGATGACGATTATAACGACGATGGCAACGATGATGATAATGACGGTGATGACGAAGGCAACGATGATGATAATGACGGTGATGACGATGGATAACGATGGTGATAATGACGGTGATGGCGACGATAACGACGATAGCACCGATGATGATAATGACGGTGATGACGATGATAACGACGATGGCAACGATGATGATAATGACGACCATTATGATGATAATGATGATGATGATGACAACGCTGATAATGATGATGATGACGACCATGGTGATAATGACGGTGATGGCGACGATAACGACGATAGCAACGATGATAATGACGATGATGACGATGATAACGACGATGGCAACGATGATGATGATGACGATGTATATGTTGTTGATGACTGAGTGATAATTAGTTTTTTCTTATGAATGATTAATACTTTTATAATAATCTTATGATAATTGTGTAACAATTAAAACTATTATATCGCGATCCGACTGCATGCCGTTTAAAATAATAAATTATATTTATTATTATTTATTTCAATGTGCCAAGTCTGGAATAGTTCCTCTAGCATGATGACATTCAACCTTTCCACAATACATTCTCTAAGCGTTATTTCGCTATCGTTGAAGATAACGCTAACTGCTTTGCATGGCTTACTCACCCACATTTATTTTACGGTAAAAGCAGACACTAGCTCTTTTTGCACGGAGCCAAAGGACAAAAGATAACCTGAAAAAGGAATTAGTGATCGATTTATTGTTTTAGTGACTGCCATTATTTCATATCTTATCGCTCCCAGTTAACGCTATTCAGCACCAAAATCCTACCGTTGATATACATTTTTAATGATATGTATTTTGCGATGCTGAATACGAATCTAGGGTCCAAAACCTTCCAAACTGTTAACAACAAAAATCAACAGTTTTTGAGAAAAAAATAGTTTGCAGATATATTTACAATATTACAGTTTTATGAAAATATTTAACGTTTTTAAAAATAAATAATTATTTTTTCTCATATTGCCAGTAGACGTTCTCTTTCTATCATCACCATCACTATTACCGTCAGCTATTTTCTATTCAATGTCAGATGAAGGCCTCCCCAAGTGTCTAACGAGTTTTGGGCGGTTTTTATATTTTACTCACGACCTGTCTTCGGCTGGCTTAAGTGATCACTTTATATAAATATAACGTTCACCATTCTCACCCATTAACCAGTCTATCAAATTTTTGAAAGTTCTATATATGTTAATATGTGGAAACACTTTGAGTACCACTACACTAACGTGATCTATGGATTAAATTTGATAATTCATTTCCCTGAAACAGCATTTATGTCCACAATGAGAATCAATTTTTTTTTTGTAATATCTATTATTTGTTTAATAACAGTAGGTGAAAATACAGCAGTTGTGTATTATATATGGTATATTAAAATTAGTGATGAGATTAAAATCACGAACTGTGAGTCAATCACTGATATCTTTGAGTCACATTCACTATCAGCGATTGAATATCTGGGAATATCGTTATTCGTGATTCAAAATTCTATTGATTTTTTGACGCCGCCGTATAAATAGATTATCATTTGAATCAGCGCCATCTACCCGAATTTTCATAATTTGATTGACGCCATCTATTGTAATCTGTTTTTGTTTATAATGTTTATGCTAGCTTGCTGGAACCCAACATAACTTTGTTCGTATTTTTTTAAACATTTTGTATGAATATGTATGTATGCGCAACAATTTTTTAATGATTATTCGTGCTAGAATATGTTTTGTACGTAAATGAAGTTTTAATAATATAAATAAATATGCTCAAAATTATATTTTATCTATTTATTTCGCGTATTGTGATATCAGAAACAATGATCACAGTCACAGTTTCCAATCACTGATATTATCGAATACCAATCACAATCACACCAGTGAATCAAGAGTAGCATTTTTTCTCATCACTAATTCAAATGTTGCTGATATTTATTTTAAATATTTTCAATGGTACCGTGTACCATATGCATACATAAATAAACAAATAAAATATTGTTGACTAGGTCTGTTACAACCCTATCCAGTTTAATTATGATCCCTCAACCCTAACTCAGATTGCAAATATTTAGTCCAGAACTAAAATTTTTGTGTTGAATTATCTCGGGGTAGCAAAATTAATCTAAAGAACTAGCTTTTGTCATTATATGCGGAAGTCGAGGAATTATATTCCATTAACAAAATTGCATAGCTAGAAGCACCTGCTATAATTACATCCTCCAATTCACCCCTAAATTCAACAAGCTAATAATTCCCGACTTCGCATATTTCTCTTGGACCTCCCAAGTTTATGGAGGGGATGTTTGGCCCTTGTACGGAATACTTGAGATTCTACGTACATGTACAGGTCCGGCAGAAATAACTCCCCGCTTTTTCACCGGTGCGCCTCGATTTGAAAAGATACATACATTATAAAAAAATATAAAAAATTAAATATATTCTAAAAGAACAGGGTTCGTCATTTATTTGAATTTTAAATTCATTGATTATCTTGCAGTGTGAGCAGTGGTTCTATTTTTAACATGTGGTATGGCATGTATAGAAAATCGGGGAGTTATTTCTACTGTACCCTGTACATACCCCTATGCTGGGGGGTATCGAACGAGCAAGTACACGCTGCCTACATAATATTAAAGACGCCAGGGGTCTTCTCGATTAAGATATTTTAAAAATTAATATATTTTTAGATTATTAGGAGAACACATTCTTATTGTGAAGTTGTAATTGTTCAGAACATTGGGCTCATTCAAATTTAAATATGAATTAAATATATTAATTAGAAAGATCAATTTTATCGAAAAATATTGTTGTTGCGCCACCGGGATTCGAACGTGTATCTCTTTCCAAACCGGCGAAAGTGCATTATCCAACTATGTTACAGCGACAGATTTTCGAACCTACAGAGTGTTTGTGAATAATTTACTGATATTTAACACCTTGAGTTTTTGGAATAGCGACTTTGATTCATGCTGAAAGGATTCATTGAGAATTATTCTTATTATTTTTTTTTTTTGTATTAATATTAAAAATATAATACAATTTGAATAATCAGTGTGTATATATATATATATATATTTGAACATTTGTTTCTTCTCTATGAGAGTAAGACTCGTGTATAAAGAAAGAGTATATACGAGTTAATTTATGTTTCAGTTAGTCTGTGTACATATTTTTTTACTTCAGTTACAAATTTATGATAGACTGTAATTTTTCTAATTGTGATGGGGAGATTGTTAAAAAATTTGATGCCTTGATAAATATATTGATTTTGAGTTGCGGTATATTTTAGTTTTGGGATATCAATTTGATCTCTATATTAGTTGGTCGAGTATTGTGATAGCGACTCTATTACAGCCACTACACCATATCCTATGACGCTTTGATCTTATTACTTCATTACGTGCCCTAGTCCGCCATCACACATATTCTTTATACTCAGCAATCATCCGAACACAGTGAACGCTAGAAGAATTGGGGCCCTCTGCCTCATACTTTAACCAATTTTTCTGATTAATTAACCAAAATGCTCATAAACACAACCCCTATAACTGTTGAGCACATTTTAACATAATCCACACTTTATTTCATAACAACTTCTTTTCCATAAGAGCTTACAAATATCGAGAAGTTGAACTGTACAAAGTGTTTTACTCGCAATTTCTATGCGAATAGTGAGCTTCTTCCTGAAGCTATTAATTGTGGTGATCGTGCATGCGACCCACAGACATGGCCGTGTAAGGACTCACTTGACAGCCATATAAGGTCGAAGCGAACTGACCAATAATCAGATCCCAATACATCGTGACGGACGAGTCATAAGAGTAAGCCGACCACTTCCCCGCAGACCGTTCTTTCGCGAAAAAATCTTCAACTTGATAAGCATACCTCGTCATACCTGCCATTGTAAAGCATTCCGCAATAAACGCCAACTTTTAAAAGATCTCTTTCATTTAAATACCTTACCCCGGACACAGCATAAATACACACACGCACATTCATATACACTGCGACATGCACCAACACGTGTGAGACTAGAACATAGTTAGGGGCTTCAGTCTTACCATGCACAAAACTTTCATACACATCGATCACATAATTAAGATCCTCACGAGTCAATAATATTATAATCCATAATGTTATTGCATGATGTTGGTACTGGATGTCTACGACTGATAGGAGCTTCGTTTCGCGCATCGGTATGGAGATGATAGATCTTAGATTCTTACATTTTTTGTAATGTCCATCATCATTATGAGAATCAGTCACTGTCAGAATTTTTTTCAGTATACGTTGATCAGATAATTGTAATATGAAAGGAATCAGGAAACAGGTAAACTGACAGACGCCCGTAAAGCCGTGTCTACCCTTATCAAATGAATCTAAATATTTTTATACTTTTTGAAAATACCCCCCGTCGTTTTCAACATGTACCAATTTTATTGAAATATTTTGTCGGAAGGTCTGGATACCGTTGGAAGTCAAATATCAAAGAATAAACCAGTTTTATATCTTCATTTATTATATAAAAGTTACCGAAAATGTATTTTTGGATTTGAGAATTCAAATAAGCTCAATAAAATCGCCGATCGCAGTGGTGGGTGATGGAATCGGAAAGTATGGATGGATGGAAAATAGGAAATGATGAGGATATGAAAATCCTTCGATAGCGGACCACGGTGGACTTACGGAACCAAAATGACAGCTCGACTCGCCTTGTTAATGATTCCGTTTTTATGATCTTACGCAAGTTCACACAATGTTCGAAATTGCCGTTTCAACGTCCACATCACACCGAAATCACAGCGGTATGTGAACTTGTGATCCAACAAACAATCACATGAGAACACTTCCTCTATCGACGAGTTTAATACGGATTCAAATCAAACCATTCGAGCCAACGGGACAATGTGTACCGGTTGAGAGTGGGTTGAGGGGGTAGGAACAAAACTAAAACTGGTGATAATAACACTACATTTTACAATAACATTTGTTTATTAACATATGTTTAGTTATGAATAAATTACGAATAAATGGCATTAAAATGTCCGTCGTTTCCCCATGGCTGAAGGTCGTGATATTCAAGAACTCTCGTCCTGCAGCAGCATGGAGCATGGAGTATGATATACGCTGTGTCAAGACAGTTTAGAAAATACTTCGCAGTGGTCAGCACTTGGCTTTTGGCTATGGAAGAAAGCGCACGTGTGTCGTGTCATCTTATATCATATGACGCGTTTAAATCAATATGTGCGATTGTGTATTTGTGTACTAGACTGTGCACATTCATTTCCACGGGATCTTATCTCACCAGTAACTTTCCTCCTCTTTCGCTTCAACCATCATGTCTCCTCGGTACAATAAATGTAAAGTTTTGACAAAAATTTAATTAATTTATGTACCATTTTTACGGATTAAATGAATTTTATTAATTTTTTATGGGAAAAACATTTTATATATTCGCCATGCCTTCGGAAACGGATCAATGGCGAATCTAGAGGTTCCAGTGTATTTATAATCAGTGATTTAGCGCGCGAACGTATTACCACATCCGCGTATTCTTGGCAACCCCTATACATACCCATGTATGGATATTCTTACTCAACTTCATTCTTACCCTTATTTAAGAGTGATAAAATAAAGTTACCAACCAAATAAATAAAAAAAGGACTTTAAACAGAGTCCCTTTCGCTTCATAAGCTCGTTAACAGACTCGTACGACGTTATGTTCGCAACGTCAGTGAGCCCTTGTGAGCTTTTACATGACAATAATTATTTATTTATTTTAAATATAACAGTACAGTTTGAATATAAAAATTTAAAAACTAAGTATAATTCAAGTATAAATATTTTTTCTTAAGAGAACACATTCTTATTGTGAAGTTGTAATTATTCAGAACATAGCTCTGTGATATTTTAAATATGAATTAAATATATTAATTAGAAAGATATACATATAAAATCAATTTTATCGAAAAATATTGTTGTTGCGCCACCGGGATAATTTCAAATAAATGTATTAATATCAGAAAGGTAACATATAGGTTCGAAAATTGTCGCTGTAGCATAGTTACGCACCTTCCCCGGTTAGGAAAGAGATCCAGGTTCGTATCCCGGTGGCGCAACAACAATATTTTTCGATAAAATTGATTTTATATGTATATCTTTCTAATAAATATATTTAAAACATTTAATTTGTATTTAAAATTTATTTGTTTACATTTTTCCGCATTAAGATATAGTGCGCCAGCCCAGCACCACATATAAAGCAGAATAAGGTTATTTTGCATAGTAATACAGTCATTTATGTCATGTAGAAAATATTTTATGTTGCCATCTTCACGATGGTGTTTGGTCACGACAGCGACGTTACCGGTTAGTGTCTGCAATATTATGATTGAACACGAGACTATTTTATGACCGGAAAATTCTCGATAATTATTTTTGCTGACGTGTTTCAGAACGTTACACTTGCGGTAATATCACGTGTCATCACACTGCTGAGAAATAGAGGGTGGCCACTTCCGGTTCCTGTAAAGGTCGGCCATTAATATAACACAGCGAGACAGACCGTCCGTTTTAAGAGCTCTACATTTAATTTGATTTTGAAGGCCAACTATCAAGTTGGCGGGGAAATAATTTCGATCTTTGTATTTAACTCAAAACTTTATTTCGTAGTTATTCATTTTAATATTAAATTATTTATTAATACACGGTGGGATAAGATCGCGTGGACTGTAATCTAGAATGGATTTAAGTATTTGACGCAACTCGAAATGGAAGTCTGAAGGAGCATAAGTTGAAGTGCGTTGAAGTCCTGGGTCGATTGCACCTCCGGTTGATGAGCACGTATATTCTGCCGAACCCAGATCTCATTAACGGCACTTCCGAAAACGATTCACTTCCTCTGCGCGGTCCAAGCGATACCGCACGGCGTGAGTGTAGAGCGGCAGGAAGAAGTACAAAAAAACCTTAATGCTTCGTGGTCGAAGCCCAATCGGAGAGTGTTCCCCGGCGTCGACATGTAAGGTAATCGGCCAGAGCGGGACAGGTATAAATGATTAGATGGACGAAAGAGGACAGAGAATGAGTATTCGACTTGCGCCAACAATACAAATTAATCAATTTTAACGAAAACACATTGTTCCTCTCTTGCTATCCAGGGAAATGCATTAAGCGATTATGCTACACCAACACAGTAAGCTGACGCCAAATTTTCGAACTTATATGTTGCACTTTCAAATTGATACCTCTGTCGTTACATTATTTGAGAGACATCTTCTTTATATTTACGAAATTTCAAACACATTTGAGTAAAATCCGATAGGAGACGTCAGAATTAAATGAATTAATTCATTTTTAATAAATATTTGAAACATTAAAACAACTTTTATTTTCTATACCTTTCTAATTGATACATTTAATTTGTACTAAAATATAACTATATTTTGAAAAACTGCAACTTCACAATAAGGATGTGTTCTGCTTAAAAATTGTAATTTTATGTTTATTTAACAACATAGTCGTACCGACAAGTGGACAAATAATATCCTTACTTTAAATACTAAAAATGTAGCAAGATATAAAAGTGGAAAAATATCAGAAAAAAATACAAGATGAACTTGAACACACAATATATCTAAGACTTATCATAGACAGACATCTCAAGTAGACTATATACATAGAATCAATGACTAAATTACTGACTTGCTCCATGAAAATCTCCACGAATAGAAATCAAAAAAAAATATATTTTTTTTTGATAAATGAAGTATATGTCGAGAGTAAAATGAGTCACATAAAATAAAGTGAACAAATAAGAGAGGGGTTTGGAACATTAGTTGCGAGACGAGGGAGATTCTGTACACAATCTTGGTGGAAACATAAATCCAATATTTTATGTCATATTTATGCAACAGTAAAAGTATTTCTTCAGAAAATGAAATCTTTGTGTAAACAAGACGTACTTTATACATTAATGCATATTATATTGTCAGCGTTTCAATTTTTGTTCCAATCGAGTCATATTTTTAAATAAAGTCGCGGAGCTATTAGATTGCGTAAATGGTAGCAAAGTGATCACGTGAGTGAAACCAAAATGAAAATATTGAAACAAGGAATTTGCGTTAGTTCATGTCTATATATTTGGTAGTCTGTGGTTAGACAATAGTTTTTTGGAGAATCGGAAATAAAAAATTAGACAACAAAATAAATGTCTGCAAATGATATGAAATTTAAACTACTTGACAAATTAAACAGTCTATGACTAAAATTGAAACTTGACTCATTTGCGGCGGAATAAAATTATACTAGCAGAAATAAATATGGTGGTACGCCCTGTTAGTGTTTCCGTATAACCTGTTGTAATTAAATTATTATTTATCAAAAAACAGGGAAGAGGTCAACCATATAACACAATTAACGCAAACAAATACCTAATTAGATATATTCTTAAAATAATGATTAAAATGACTTTTTTTTAAATAATAATGCAACGCAATAACCATTAATGGTTATCGCTATCGTTACACTTTGAAAAAATCGATCGGGCCTGCAACAGTACGGTGCCACCTCAAACACAGCCCCACCTACGCTTGAAATTTTACGAGAAATATTTCCCGGTCGCAAATGTCAAAAAGTGGTGATATCGTATGGCCTCCTCGATCAGTTGATTTGACGGCTCCCGACTATTTTCTGCGGGGGTAGGTACCTGAAAGGAAAGGTCTACACACTCTACGCCAATAGGCCAATGCTAATACCGATGCTACAGGACAATATTCGAAATGAAACAACACGCGAAGTGTGCGAGAATGTTACAAATAATATGGTTGAAAGAGCACGCATTTCTGTCACTTTTGCCGAACCCAGTTGATTGGTGACCTTGAACCAGTGCGGTTATACTTGTACGGTACAGTTTACAACATTACACTAATTCGAAACTTTGCGTTTATACCGTGTCGGAGCCTTTGACGAAAAAGCGAGTTTAAATATACAGTCCACATCTTTGGATGTGTCAGCAGAATCCGGATTGTGGTGAGTGCCAAACTCCTACCTGTCCTGAAATTCTTCCGTCATCTATGCTGCATACGCCTACGGGATGCTTATATACCTTCTGCAGCAATATATTTTGAAGGTGTCTATTTTCCACTTGTCGCTATTGCGAACTGTCCAAATCTCAACTGCATATATGAAAGAAACCAGGAAATTTTATTTATCAGAATTTTGATTCGAAAAATTAACCATATCCGAAATGTCAGATGGTACATCGTTGTTCCGAGGTTTAGTTAGAAAATTGAATCAAGAGACTGGCCAACTTAATATTTAGTGCGTACCGACTGTTTGGAGAACTAACTTTTTGTTTACAGTGAGGACGTCCGACCACTTTATGATAAAGTTAAGACAGTTAACAGAATTATGAAGACAGTTTAGCGAACAGTTCAAACTGGACCAATTACAGCCTGCAAAATTTTGGGACCAATCAGCTAATTGCTGTTCTGAAACAGTTTAAAGTCAAATCAGGAAGAAAGTTTTCTTCAGTTTTTTTTTTTTACTAAAAGTGCTAGATTACTCACTTAAGAGTATTATGATATTATACGATTTTCAAAACTAGCAAAATTTAATTCATCTTTTTAACAGTGGACAAATCTAGATTGGTTTATTTTCAAATAGCGCCAAATCTATGTCAACCTATGTGAATATAAATCACCTTTTAAATGTCACATTTTTTCAATTTGTTCAAAAGTGAATTTGACCAAATTTGGACATTACCTATGATAACCATAAAAATATAAGAATATACAAAATATATACGACAGATGTATTAATTTGAAAAAGTGTAACATATAGGTTCGAAAATTTGTCATGAAAAATACTGGCGCTATAACACAATTGGTAGTTTACTTCCCCGGATTGGAAATTGAAATCCAGGTTCGAATCCCAGTAGTGCAACAACAATATTTTTCGACAAAATTGATTTTATATGTATATATTTATAATTAATACATTAAATTAGTATTTAAAACATCACAGACCTATGTTCTGAATAATTACAACTTCACGTTCTCCTTAAAAATATATACAGCATATAAGTTCAAAATTAGTCTAAAACGTAATTGTTTTATATAGCGATATAAAAATTTTGGACACGAGAAAGTCGAGGTTCGAATCCCAGTAGTAACTAAATGGATTTTTTCTCTAAATCTTTTCTAGTTGATTAATTTAATTTGTATCTTCGTAGAAAGCAATCACTTTGTGGTTTGACATATTATATTAAATAAAAAAACACTTAATTTTACTTAACTTATTTTGTATTATTTTTTAATATTTATATATGTTTTTACCATGTAGAAACCTTTCAAGTATTTTCTTACAACTACTCTGTCGCCATCTATCGTTTGAAATTTGATATTCATTCCCCTGAAGCAGCAAAGATGTCTCTAATGATAATATTTTTTATAGAAGTGTGAGAGCTATATTCTTTATCTGTATATATGACGAATGATTAACATATATACTAGAATTGAACTTCCATACTTCCCATATAAAAATAATAGCTTCGTCTATGTGAAACATCTATAATATGTCTTGATGACAATAATAATAATAATAATAATAATGTGTTTATTCATATTATGTTATACATTAAAGGTTATGAAATAAATATAATGTTATGAAAAAGAAAACCAAGGAAAATATTAATAAATAAAAAAAATAAAAAAATTTAAAAAAGTTAATAAAAAGTAAAAAGTTCACACATATATACACACAAAATATAAATATTACATATGTAACTACTTCAGTCGCGGCCATTGTTGTATATGTAGCTATTTTGTAGGCGCTGCCATTCTCTGGTCAGGGAACCATCTTTCCATGAGAGCGCCGCTCGCACCAGAGAGTTGGTGCTGAGCTCCAGCCGCAGCTTTACGCTCGATGTCTCAGAAGTGGTACGAATCCATGTTTACGGCTTTCGGTAAACAATATAGATGCGCTGCAATAACGCGCCAATCCGAACAGTATTCTGTATGAATTGTTGTAGTGAATTCGGAGACGCAAGTCGAGTACTCCATGTGCATTGCGTCGTTCCACTAAACCTTAATATACCTTTCCCGTTCTTTGCCAACTAATACACAGGGATTTCGGCCGACGTGGGGGACAGATTGCAACGTTTTGTTTCTTTAACGGTCGAGAGTAGCGCCGTGCGTTCAATCCAGACTACGAAAAAAAGCGGTTTTAAAAGGTACAGCATCCTGAAGTGCAGTGATATCTCCGTTCTTCAAAAACGAGAGGTGTATATTGCCGTCCGACCCAAGGCTGAGATCAAAGCATGCCAGATCCATCTGTCATTATGCCTTTCTTACTTCGATTCGGGTTGTGTCAACTAAACAGTAATTTAAATCGATACAATCCACACGATCTATTCCCACTAGTAACAATTTATTTATTTTTAACTAAAAAATATATAATTAATACAGAGAACATTTTATATTGTTTTCTATGTATCCAAGTGCTTGTCACCGGTTCCGAGTGAGAATTACTGCGGATACCTTTCAGTCGTTTTTTCTTTATTTTCTTCTTCCACGGGTTGTCTATTCAGTTCGTTACAACTTCTTTTATCTCGAAAGACGTATTGAACACTTGAGCGACCTGGCCATCGCCTTTCATCAATTTCTTTCATCACAATAGTCCATTTCTGCTTTATCACCGTCGTCTCTTACTCTATACAAGTACAATATTTAATTATCAATTTATTTCATAATTTTTTACAAACATTTTTACTACGGGCCGGTTGTGTGATCAGTAGTAACTTTTTACTAACGCCCGTAGTATAATTCTTTTGAGTGTTGTTGACACATCAAATTTACTACAGTGATAGCATAGATGGAGATGTTTGTAGGTGTGACAAATAATCATGAAATATGCTTTATTTTATTTTATGAATTATTTTCCGAATTAATCTGTCACTTTAGTGGTGAAATTTTCACGTATTATGTGCTTATATATATTTAACAACGAGATCATCATCGGACGAACTGTCATCACTAAAATAGCGGGATATTGAATAATAATTAGTAAATGCCTTCGATAGCTGGTTCCCAGGTTTCCGATTAATAACCAACCGACTATATTTAAATAATTATTCAAGTAATTTTGTATCATTAAGTAACATTTTGAGTTAAGTACTAAATTTATTTTTTAAATAATTATTGTTTTTTAAAAACAAATTCTGTTAAAGAAACAATTACATATGTTTTTATTAGTTATTGACATCCTGAGGAAGAAAATGATATTTTTCGAAACCGGTAGATGTATTTTAATTCATTAAGTGGTTAATAAAACAAAGTCAAATATAAAAATATGAATTAAATATATTAATTACAAAGATGTACATATAAAATCAATTTTATCGAAAAATATCTAGGTTCGAATCTCGGTGGCGCAAGAACAATATTTTTCGATAAAATTGATTTTATATGTATATCTTTCTATTTAATATATTTAATTGATATTAAAAATATCACAGACCGTCTGTTCTGAATAATTAGTTACAACTTCACAATATGAATGTGTTCTTCTAATAAAAATAATGAATTTTAACCACAAAGTTAATTTTGCCTATTTTAAAAATATTATTATTTCTGACATAATATGTGATTGCACAAAGATTATTCAGTACTGCGCGATTTCAATAGAAAGATTGAAATTGAAGTTTTATCTCATGTATTATTCCATATGAAGTGTGTTATTAGATATTTATATGCATTCCTAATAGAAAAAACCCTTGTTTCACTTTACGGCGATTTACGCTTTGCGGCAGGGTCTGGTCCCTAATCCATTAACTGGTCCCCGACACATTATGACGTGTACTTGCGGTATACAGTCTCATGACAATTTATTATAGCCACACTTAAATATTATTAATTCATTCAATGTTAAAGGTTTTTTCCACTGGTTTAGTGATTTTACCAACTCAGTATGATTTTTAAATCACAATATGGCTTTATTAAGGAGAACACATTCTTATAATAGAATTTATTATGTTCTGAATAATTACGACTTCACAATAAGAATGTGTTAATTTAATAAAAATGAATTGATAATTCTGGCGTCTGCAGTCGGTTCACACAAAGGTATTTGTGATTCCGTAAAAATAATGGAACGACAGATGTATTAATTTGAAAAAGTGTAACATATAGGTTCAAAAATTTGTCATGAAAAATACTGGCGTTATAAAACAATTGGTAGTGTACTTCCCCGGATTGGAAATAGAGTTCAAGGTTCTAATCCCGGTAGCGCAAAAACAATATTTTTCGACAAAATTGATTTTATATGTATGTATTTATAATTAATACATTAAATTAGTATTCCTAATATGGCATTGACAAGATTGATTTTATATGTATATCTTCATAATAAGGTGTTTATCATTGCGTAACAGACGGATTTTTGTAAAAACAAAATAAAGAAACTTAAAAATTGTAAACCAATCCGAAAAACATGGTTTCGAGAAAAATGTGACGTTGAACACCTGCCGTGTCGTCTTTGATCCTTCGTACCTCAGTCAATTTTTGGAACTAAAAAAAAACATAGAGCTATCGAAAAATTCAATAATAAAAAAATAATTAATTCTAGAGTGGTTTAACTCCTTAAACGTAGACTATGCAGTATGTTATTAAAATATAGAGATGCGTACACGGAATACATGTCACATAAATATTTTTACTGTTTTCAAACTGAGCTAAACGTTTGTGCTATGAAAATAAGACTAATTTGATGACCTACTGGAACGAGGCTCGTACCCTTCACCACTAGATCACTAGGCGAGTATCGTAACCACTAGAGCACCAGCACGTCGCTGTTTCATTGCTGGCGGAATCTGGCAGGAGAATTCGGCATTGTTTCATATTTACAAAAAATTTATAACAATCTAGGGAAGAAAAACACAGATGTAAAAAAAATCTCCTTCGCTCTTTTTGGTACCATTTACGCAATTATATAGCACCGCGACTTTTTTTAAATATATGACTCGATTGGAACGAAAATTTAAACGCTGATAATATATATGAATTAATGTAAAAAATACATCTTATTTATACAAATATTTAATTTTCGAAGAGTAAATACTTTTACTGTTGCATAAATGTGTCATAAACTATCGTATATATGTTTCCACAATGAATGTGTGTAGAATGCCCTTGGTGCCGCAACTAATGTTACGAAACTTTTTCCTATATACACACTTTATTTCATGTCTATTCATTTAATGGTCTGTGGTTGTTACATAATTTTAACGCTCGTATATGATACCAAAAGTATCGCGGAACTTTTGGGTCCAATGGGTGCATTGGCGTAGTTACGCTACTGACGTCGGGGAACTGTATTGTTGTTGCGCTAATTCTTTACCACGGGACACCGGGAGTTTCCTATTGTGACTATCGAAGTTTGGAGTCTCTCCAATCTCCATAACTCATCCCAATAGTAAAGGATGCTGCTAACTTTCTAATCAGCTGGAAGTTTAAGCACAATCAACTAACTAGTTATCCAACTTGGGGCAGTGTGTTCTTGTCGTTTTGGATATCATCTAATTTAAACGTGAAGGTATTTTAAATACATATAATAATATCTTGTGATTTATATATTTTTCGTATAAATATCGTCATTAGAAATGTTTTCAGATTTCACGGGGGTTAAGAATTTTTTATGTTGAGTTTTCTGGGCTATTCTGCCATATATCTTCGACCTCATTGACTGAAGTTTTGAGATACCATTACAGGATCCATCGTATGATGTCGCTGACGCGACGTGTGTTGTTGTTATATTAATTATTGGCTTAAAATACCGTGTCGACCAAATACCATTTATTTGCAATATATTATATATGAGGATCCCATTTTTTGTAGACCGGTGTTTCAGCATTGTAATACGCCATTCTCAAGGTTACAGTACAACAGTACAGGAGATTTAAATCTTCTGCAAACATGCACGGTTGTATCGTAACTTTTTGAGACAAAGCCTTGACAACGGCAGTCTCAGCAAATGGACCATTTACAAAAACGTGATCTAACCTAGAAGAGACACCAGTTTCGTGCACTCACGGAAACATCAAATTTAACATACAAGGTGTCCCAAAAGTCTTTTTCACAATAAAAATTCTGTAATCAAATAATGGATGGCTTTAATTTAAAAAAATGTTTATTTTGTTTTCTTTTTTTAATTTACTGGCACTCTTCTAAACGGGAGGAAAAATTTTTGAGAATCGCTCGGCACATTTTCTCCGTGATTGCTGCCATTTTTTTTTTGATATTTTCTTTTAATTGGTCCAGAGAGGAAGGATTGTTACTGTATACCTTTGATTTAAGGTAGTCCAATAGGAAAATAGTCCATTGAGGCCAATTTATGTCACCTCGTCGATATATAAATTATATAAGAAAAAATTCGCGAACAACTGGTAAGTACACGCTCCATAGCGACTCAATACCTAAGGACGCAGCTAGTTTGCCTCACTTCTTAATTATTTTTTTTTGAAACTATCTTTGTAATATAACACCGAATGATGTTAATGATGGTGACAAAATTCCTACAAAAATCAATGTAATATTCAAAAATAGATAATTGATTATTAATTTATAACTTTTTTTTCTCGGACAACGCCGGGCGATTCACGCTAGAAGTATAATACTTGACTTTAGTACACTTCGAAATATTTTGTTTCAACAGCTTCGCGCCGCCGAACGTAGATGTCGTAAAATTTCAAGCAATATTAAACTGTATTAAAAGTCGGTTTTCCGCGGCGTCGTTCGTGAAGTATTATTCCATTTTAACAAGGGTTTATCCTAATCAGTACTTTAACTACAGTAATCCAGTTACACTAACTAGGGTTTTAACTCGTACATTCCCAAATTGTTCCAACGCTACGATTTGTATCTGGCAATTCCACGACAGTGGGCTTTCAGTAAAAAGTGATTGATAATAAGATATTAATATAGACTCGTCAATACTCTCGCGGTCAACGGTGTCGGTGTCAACAGTGCGAAACACGATGACGTAATCTCAATACCGTGTGCACGTGTTTGGCAGAAAGAGACAAAAACTCAAACCGATATACAACGACGTGCGATCTGACAGCGACACTCGATACTCGCATATAGACGTCATCACGATTCAAATATCTCGGAAACATGAATGGATTGTAAAAGTATCGGGGTCGTATCCTGGTGTTGACGTTTGTTTTTATGATTATGTTAGCGCCGTTTAAGTTAATTGAATTATATTAAGTTTTTTGGCGTTTGACTTGTTGCCTCACTCATGCGTACTCACACATGCATACCGTCGTCTATTCGCGATCTACCCTAAATTTAACCTGCGTATCTCCGTCGCTTTCTTTTCTAACCTGTCCTTAAGCACAAGGAAGAAATAAGAGGTCGCCGTGATTAACACTCTCTCTTAACTGCAACAAGTTCGGTGTGCGCTTGGAACTTTACAGACTAATTACCATCGTTTATTAATTAACCGTTAACGCTTATAATCAATATTTATTTTAATTCCGCATATATAAAAACAATCCTTATTACGCGAGTGTTAACAGTGTTAGTTTACACATCCCGCTTAAACGCTTGTTCTTGTGGTGGAAAATAAATCAACAACTGAACAGCCATCCGGCAGACGAAAAAGTAAGTGCCATCCTTTCTTCCTAATATTTCTAAAGGATTGATAGCTGTTTTCTGTATTTTTTCTGATTGATTTTTTTAAAGAAGCTGGTTGCAAGCAATCGCAAGATTTATGGCTCAATACCTGATTACCCAACTGAATAACGAAAGGTGGTTAAAAAAATATGGAGCTCCGAGAACGGTGTGATGTCCTAGATATCTTGAGGAGGGTTGAAGCAAAGAGGTTATGGTGGAGGAGATAAGATGATTGATAAAGCCCTCTTACACAAGCCAATTGCAGGCTAAAGGAATGACTGAGACGTAGACGGGCGAATAGTATCAAGATGAACCTTCAAAAAGTAATCAAGTGTCTTGCAAACTGAACCACAATGACGATGTCAAGGACTGGATGGTTATCTTAAGCTACTACGATCGTGGAGTTTCGGGTCTCATGATGACGTAAAAGAAGGAGAAGAAAATGAGGCTTTTAAATATCTTGATCAATAATAAAATTGTAGAAATGATAAGGCGCTTGAAACATTCAAGATGTGGTCTACAGAAGAATGCTCGAAATAAACTGGATGGATGAATATTTTATGGTTTGGATAAATAAAGACAAATAATTATTGATAACGATAAAAATCCGGAAAAATCAATATCACGGACATATGATGAGAGATCCGGAGAAGTATAAGATCTTGCACCTCATAATGCAAGGAAGTCGGAGTCCTGGAAGAAGGAGAACAACATGGCTAATGAGCAAAAGCTCCCATATCGGTCTGACTCGTAAACTGTGAGGGGATATGCCGCTTAAAACAAAGCATAAAACATAAGAAAAAATATATAAATCATCAGACAGAGGACACAAACACCCAAGCACCACCCGAACATCCTGACTGAAGAACCTGAGGCAGTGGTCTACTGTGGAGCTGCACCAACCAATATCCGCTGAATGGATAAGGCACGAAAATGAATAAGATATATGATAATCATATTACACTGACTAAAAAATAATTTTTCTTTTCGTGGAATAACCCATTTCGATTTCACTTTAAGGGCACATTAAATATGAAGTTATATATAAATTAATTTGGATTATGACGTTATAAAGTTTGAAATGCCTTCGTGTATGAATTCTCATCATTTCTTCTCCAAAGATACTGCGCGATAAAGATTGAAGTCTTTATAAACTTCTATGATATATAGTCTTTATCTGTCACGCTATTTACTAATTTTAAATCTGAAGAGATTAATAATATGTGATTTCGTACAGTGAATCCGGATCGATAGGATCTAAATGAACGAATCGCGCTAACTCCGGGTACGGAATACGACAATTCCGGTCGTAAATCGGAATCACCGCAGGGTATGGGAAGGAAGTAGGGAAACCTTGGTACAGGATGTGGTCGGTGAGGAGATAAGGGTTCTAGTCGAAGGACCATTTACGACCGGAATTGTCATATTCGGATCCGGATTTACTGTACGAAATCATTACATAATGTAATAATAAGATTGAAATAGCCCAGCTGAGAAAGCAAGCGGTTGATATTGCGAAAATGGTCAACGCGTATTTCCGGATAGAAAAAGGTCCAGGTTCGAATTCCGATAGCAACCAATTTTTTTTGATAGATACAATTTTTCTGTATATCTTTCAAATCGACTCATGTGATTTGTATTAAAAATGTGTTTTCATTATCTTTTACCATATCATGATATAAAATACCCGAACGCAGCCATGCTGTCAACTCGTGTTAGAGTAAATAACAGTTAGAATATTAGCTTAAATGGCTTTAATGGCACGAATTTACTCTAAATATTGAGCATTCAGTTTTGAAAAAAATATTAATAACATAATTTAGAGCATTCATTAAGTCGTATACAATGTGTCCTTCCTTCTTATCTCTCTTCATTTAATTAGTGAGAAAGAGACAATTGTATTTGTATGTTTGTTGTTCTTTTCAATGTGAAAATAATGTGTGATCTCTGTCTTTCATATCACAAATTGTATTTTTATCAACGTATTGAATGCAAATTTTAAATATGAATTAAATATATTAATTATAAAGATATACATATAAAATCAATTTTATCGATAAATATTGTTGTTGCGCCACCGGGATTCGAACCTGGATCTCTTTCCTAACCGGGAAAGGTGCTTTATCCAACTAAGCTACAGCGACATTATTTTTAGCGACAATTTTCGACCATATATGTTACATTTTTGATATTAATACATTTAATCGTTCCATCATTTGACAGAGCCATCTACCTTATTTTTACAGAATCTCAAATACCTTTGAGTACACTGATAGCAGACGCCAGAATTATCAATTCATTATTATTACATTAATAATTGAAAAAATAATTGTTTTTGTACGATTCTCTATTCATTATTGGTTTTTCACTAGTCATTCCTAAGCGCTAATATTTTCTTTATGATCTAAAACGTGAGTTTTGTGTTGCATACATTTACCGAAATATAACAGGTTTAATTATGATGGTAGACCTGTGTCACTGCATGGTTTGGGAAGGGTTAAAAAAAACGTCTTGAAATACATCTCCAAATATAGCTGAGAAACTACATCATATCTATTCACAAGCTATACAGTTCCGCTATTGTAATCTCCCCCGCAAGTCAAATTATACAGCATTGTGCCTGAAACTGGGTCGGAGGTTTTTGATCATCCACCATATAGTCCGGACCATGCTCTGAGCGATTTTCAATTTGTTTTAAGCATAAAGAGTTCTTGGATTGAAAACGTTATAGAGATATTGATGTTAAATAGCCCGACGGTGGACCGGGGTTTTAAATATGATAAATATTTAAATAAATAAAGGGTTAATTAAATTTAAGGTAATCCTTAAAGATATATATAACTTTATGTATTACTTTCGTATATTAACTAACATTTAAAATAATTTGTTCATTGCATAGGATGTCCAGCGGACATTTATTTATTTTGAAATTGAAATAAAAATAAACAAACAAGTTAATTATATTTATTTTAGTGTTCATAGGTAATAAAGATCTGCGGATTTAACTTTCAAAAGATTATGTCGTCCAAGTGACGCCCGATTCTAGCAATGCACTATTTTAACCGAATTCTCATATAGGCAAAAACGCGAGAAAATAATATTTGGAAAATAATAATTCGTTTTGTCCGAGGATTATTAATGTATACTTTAGATTTCAAGTAATCTCGAACGAACAAATTAAAAAGCGTTAAATCTGATTAGTAATCGGGCTTTGCGTTAAAATGGCTTACTTTAAAAAATAATAAAAATCAAAAAGGTAACATATAGGTTCGAAAATTTGTCGCAAAAAATATCGTCGCTGTAGCATAGTTGGATAATGCACCTTCCCCGGTTTGGAAAGAGATCCAGGTTCGAATCCCGGTGGCGCAACTACAATATTTTCAAATAAAATTAATTTTATATGTATATCTATCTAATGCATATATGTAATTGATATTTAAAATATCACAGACCTATGATCTGAATAATTACAACTTCACAATAAGAATGTGTCCAAAATATAATAAAAATGAATTGATAATTCTGGCGTCTGCTATCAGATTACTCAAAGGTATTTGAGATTCCGTAAAAATAGGGTAGATGACTCTTTCAAATAATGGAACGATCAAATGTATTAATATCAAAAAGACAACATATGGGTTCGAAAATTTGTCGCAAAAAATATCGTCGCTGTAGCATAGTTGGATAATGCACCTTTCCGGGTTTTGAAAGTGATCCAAGTTCGAATCCCGGTGGCGCAACTACAATATTTTTCGATAAAATTGATTATATATATATATATATATCTTTCTAATTCATATTTTAATAAGAACATTGAAAATTCATGCATTTCAGAAAATAATTAAAATATTTAATCAATGATTTTTCCATAGTGTGTCTTATTACAAAGCCATAGCTCATCAACATCCTGTTCCTCGAAAAAGCTGGTCCGCAGACGTCGGTTTGAGTCTGTGCCTGGCGATGCGAGCGCAATCAGATATAATACCGCAAAACTTTTGCAATAGTCTAAAAGTTTACCGCAGCCATCTTATTAGCTGGAACTCAACAATACGAAACAATAGAGGCAAGATAAGCTATGGTGGTGTACACTCTGAAAGCTTGTTTGGATGATCTCGTGCGAATAAAATACTTAGCTACGAGAGAGCTTGAAGACGAAACAAATGATTACAGCAGTGGCGAAATCATGAAAATTGGGCACCGATGCAAAAAGGAAATAAGGGCCACCTAAATATTAGTTTTATGAAAATATCAGTACTGTGTGGTTTATCTATTACAGAGGTTCCCAAACTTTTTTGTGTCGTAGACCCCTTGCCATGTTTTTCGGTTTTTGGTAGACCCACTACTTACCTGATATTGATTTTTTGTAAATTTCTAATTGTAGTGAAGTTTAGTGTTAAAAACTTAAACCACAAAGCGAATGCCTACATCCTACAACTTACACAATTTTATAAACATATATAATAATTTTTTTACTTCATAGGTACTTTTATAAATAATTTATGTCTTTATATTATAAGATTATAATGTGAGTAAATAGGTACGATCTGTGTATGTTGAGATCCACTATCGTGGACCCACATTTTCATTTCATGGACCCCCAAATTTTTTTTTCGCTGACGTAGACCCCTTGCAGGTTGTCATAGACCCCTGGGGGTCGATATAGACCACTTTGGGAATCACTGATCTATTAGACAGTAAGAATTAAATTAGTCATGAAAAAACCAACTTAAGCGCACATACAACGTAAAAACACTACGTTCATTTTAATGCGATTTTCATTTTAAAGCAATGGTCTGGTCTCTAGGCCAATATATCAGCAGAGTACGTACTGCTGTTGTACATATCGATAACGTTTTCATAATACTTGTGAAAGACGATTTTTTAAAATTATTGTTAGAACTGGCATTAACCTTTACCATACCGTGATATAAAATATCCGAACGCAGCCATGCTGTCAACTCGTGTTACAATAAATGACAGTTAGAAAAAATGTTTTTATTAACTTAAATGGCACAAATTTATCCTAAATATTGAGCATTCAATTTTGAAAAAATGATTAATAATTTAGAGCATTCATTAAGTCGTATACAATGTGTCCTACCTTCTTATCTCTCTTCGTTTAATTATTGAGAAAGACACAATTATATCTGTATGTTTGTTGTTCTTTTCACTGTGAAAATAGTATGCGATCTCTGCCTTTCATATCGCAAATTGTATTTTTATCAAAGTATTAATTTTTAACGGATTGAATGGAAAAATAATTGTTTTTGTACGATTCTCTTTTCACTAGTTATTCCTAAGCGTTAATATTTTATTTAGGGTTATCTAAGATATGAATTTTATGTTGCATCTATTTACCGAAATATTACAGGTTTAATTATGATGGTAGACCTGTGTTACTGCATATTTTGGGAAGGGTTAAGGAATGCATTATTATTATTACCGCGTTTGGTAGGTACATATGTTTTGAACAGGGTCCTAGAGTGTAACAACAGAATATTTGGACCGCGTGATGTTCAATATCGTATACATTTGTATTGAAGGGGAGGAGAGGGGAGTGGTTACCAATGGAAGAAGAGGCTCAAATAATACTACTCGGAAATTTTCAGCACATCTCCGACGAGAAAAAGACGAAGAGTAATATCTTACAACGTCTCGACACTTAAGTGGTTCTATCTGGTCTGTGATTCTGAACTCGGTGCCAAGCACCGAAGATATTAGTTGAAAAGTTTAGTTATATCCGCGGTAGGGGGCGGTGAACTTGGAAAGTTTCCTCTTCGACGCCACAGATCGATCAGGTCGTGAACTACTCCCGAGGGTCGCCCCACCCCCATCCAAAATCTGACACTCAAACAGTTGATGAGCTTTTCAAATTTCCACTCGAATTTCAAACTTTAAATACGCTTGCGATCATCGAATAGGCTCGCTAAATATAAAGTTCCGAAATAGTCTGCTGACAAATCTATTTTATTTTTATTCTAGACAAGAGACTAATATTGAATGTTCGTGTCATTAATTGAGACTAATATTGAATGTTCGTGTCGTTAACAGAGACTAATATTGAATGTTCGTGTCATTAATAGAAACAAATAACGAATTTTGTATTAATTGTCTACCGATTGTGATACTTCTGTAATCCGCCGTTACGCGCGTGACTGGCCTGTGTTTTTTTTTTCAAGTGTACGTTTGTTTCAATTAAAAAAAATTGACATATACTAATTTAAAAATGAAATACATAAAATGCATCATATCAAATATGAAAAAAAAACTTGCTTGTAAATTTTTTTCGTACAAATGTTATTAATAAATGGTTTATTGGATTTAATAATCCCAATGCTGCATAAAATATGTGAAATATTTGTATTAAATTTTTAGTAAAAATTTGAAGACCAATCCGAAAATTCCGATAAAAACGTGACGTTCGGATGACACGCGGCCGAACCTTCATACATATTCTTACTATTTTCAAACAAAGCTAAACGCTTGTCCTATGAAAATAGGACTAACTTACTGGTCTCTTGGAACGAGTCGCGAACCCCCGACCACTAGATCACTAGGCCAGCGTCTTAACGGCTGGACCAACAAGTTACTATTATTAAATTCAAGCACAATTATTAAAAAAAAAATATCTATATATTAGTTATTAATTTTTATTTCTTTCTTGTTAACGATATAGTTGACTATAGTATGTATGTACATATATACGAATATAAAACATTTTTCTACAGTGTTAAATATTTTTCAGGTGCTAGCAATCGGCACATTTAAATAATTACGTTACTAAAGGTTGTTTTTTTAGAAGTATAGAATTTTAAAATGAAATAAAATATATATAAATCGTGGTAATGGCCATGGTATTGGCTTTATTGGAAATATATTTTTATACCATTAGTGTTTATATATGACTTCGCGCATATGGGCGTCGCGGCTGGCTCAAATAAAGCGCAATCTGGAAGTCTAATTTTCGACTACTTTTTAGAGCAGCTGGGGACATATATCGGCAATGACGTGACGTATGTTGACTTCCAAGTTGTCCATCGTCTCTGGTTTATTGGCGAAGACTAGTCACTTTATATATCCCCCCAAAAAATTATCCAAAGGTGTTAGATCACAAGATCTTGGAGGCCAATTTACAGGTTCATTACACGAAATTATGCGCTCATCGAATGTTTCCTTTAATAAATTGATTGTGGCACGCGCTGTGTAGCATGTTGCATCGTCTTGTTGGAATTACAGCTCTTCCACATTAGTAGTACCATTCAATTGGGGAACGAAAAAGTCAGTAATCATGGATCTATTGCTGTACACGATGGCCAATCGACTCATTCGGGTCCTCCCCAATACTACGCTCCACTGCAGCAACTGCTTCTTCGGTGCGCACTGTTCGATTTTCAAAATAAAATTGCATAATTTGAAAGCATTGTTCTGGCGTAAGTCTATTCATGGTGAAATAGCAAACCAAACTGAGCACAAATCAGCTGTCAGCTGTCAAATTGGAATCTCTGGATACAATGTTGCCAATTCTAAAATAATCCTCCATCAAAATACCCTTTACATATTTGAAATAAAGCAGAATAAAATAATTGTCCGATAAAAAATTACAATAGATATATTAAAATATGAGTAGTATGATGATAATTATTGTGATGTAGAATGAGAGCGGACCCACCACACTCCCGGGACTGTTAAATAAGCTCAAGGTTTCTATTTCAGTCATACTATTACGCCACCTGGTTGCCATTTTTTTAATGCTACTAAGTCGGCTGTTCGATAGCGTCCCGCACACAGTGACATGGCGATACCGCGCAGCCGCCGATAACAATTTTTTATCTCATTATACCAGACTTTTTTTTTATACAGTCCAATATCAGAAAACATCGTAGTAGATTTAATAAAGAAGAGAAAATACAAGTTATATGTTAGTATCATACGTAGTATATTAACAAGACATATAACACACTCCAGAGACGTTAGACAGCAATTCCTTCCGGGGGAAAAGATAGAAATCATTGTGGTAGAAATATTACGAGATAAATATTACATTTCAATTTATTTCTTGGTTAAGTATAGCTTATTTCTAAGTACTGACGGCACGACACGAATTCGTCACCCGACCGACCTGAACCACCTTCGTTAGCAGCACCGAACGACTGTTCCGTGACGTATTTGCATATATAACTACGAAATATAAATTTCTGAGGTTATAAACGGTGTGTGCGATTCGAATACAAGCGTTCAAGCTAAGTACAATCGTTGATTTCTAGTCTAGCCTTTGCTTAACCTTTTAAATGCCATGAGCGCGTTACACGTCAAACTTTGAATGTCGCGCCCTTGCAAACATGCAGGGATTAAAGTCAAGACAGTTAAAGTCTAGTCTTATCCTATGACAACGTGTCACCAGACACCAGTCTTTCATTTCAAATATAGTTGGCAGTTAAAACGCCAAACGAGTATGATGAGTTTGATTGTGTATTCAACCGGTGTGCGCGCGCAGGTGGTGGAAGAACGCCATGCGGTATAGTGGGCAGTGGTCAGTCAGTCACCCGGACTGACACCCAGCAGCACTACAGCAGAAAAATTCCAGGTAAGTCGTGTTCTTCCTGGTTGGTTATTCAGCCCTTATTGTTCTGTTCCTCTACCAAATTTCTATCACAGTTCTTATATCCCATTTCACCACCCTCAAGTGTAAACAGTTACATTATTAACTAATTTACAGAGTGAGATAGGAGGAATAGCGTGATGGACGACAAAACGGACATTGTATTGTCCGTTGCGAGATGGCGTCTGTTCACAAGGTAAACTATGCACACGACATATGATTTGATAGAGGCAATAATACTAGTAAATAATAAAAAGCCAATTTATTTTCGACAAATCCAGCCCTTCGCATTTCTGATTCCACCCTAATTCTCTACCGCTTTCATATATCATTTCAACTGGAGTGAAAACAGAGTTGAGCAAAGGTCTGGAATAATAGGATTATCTCTGAAAGTAACAATTTCTCCGAAAAACATTCTGAAAGGTAAACCGTTATTATCATCATCTTTCATTAATTAACGTACTCTGATTTGTTTTCTAATGAAAACTTAGATTTTTTTAATAAACCATCTAATTTAATTTTGTCTCTGCCATCCAAAGCTTTATAGAATTATTTTCTTTCATCTTCAAATTTATTAACCAAAAACACATACATAATCTATTAAAAGTTAAATGAAAATTTAATGTTCAAAATGAGAGCTAGGTGTACAGAACCTTCATTAATTTAAATATGACTTATACATTTTAATAGGTATGAAATATTCTTTTTTAACAGTATACATAATAGTATAATATAATAAATTAAATTATTTGTTAAAATTAAAAGTGGCAGTGGCGTGCACTATGTACAAGCAAAAAACTGTGCAATACTAGAAATTTTGGAAAGTAAATAAAATAATTTAAAATCCATCTGATATTACAATGTTGTTTATTTAATCCAAATACAACTAATACATACACAAATATTGTAAAAAAAAATAACCCGAAGAGTTGTTTTCGACACCCTGCAATACACATAACTAAGATATATTATATATATTGCAAATCTATTTATGACAGAGTAAAGAATGAAGAAATAAGGAAATAATGTATTACGCAAGTGTTGATAGCACCAGAAACAGAGGATGTCCGCGGATGACTTGGAATGACCAGGTAAACTAGATACTGAAGGATGGTTCTGTTAGAAGCCTCAACAATCGGCGAGCTTGTATGAGAAGATGTATGAATGTAGATGAGGCGAAAATTGTGTGTCGAGACAGAAAAGTGTGGCGCTCTATCCTATAAATAAATTAGTTAGTTAAGATACCGATGTACACTTATTATGAAAGATATCCAAGTTTTGATATTGTTTTTTTTTTTCATAAATTGATTACCAAAGTTTAACGTTTAATAAAGGTAACATAATCATATTCCATCTCTTGTATTACTGTAATATAAAATACATCCATATAATTTATATTTAATAGTTAAACCTTAAAATTGAAACATTGTATAAATATATGTAATCGTTGCATTATTTGAAAGAGCCATCTACCTCATTTTTACAGAATCTCAACTTACCTTTGAGTAATCTGATAACAGACGCCAGAATTATAAAAATGATATAAAGTTGTATCAATAAGGTAGATGGCTCTTTCAAATAATGCAACGATTAAATGTATGAATATCAAAAAGGTAACATATAGCTTCGAAAATTTGTCGCTAAAAATATAGTCGCTGTAGCAAAGTTGGATAAAGCACCTCCCCCGGTTTGGAAAGAGATCCGGGTTCGAATACCGGTGGTGCAACAACAATATTTTTCGATAAAATTTATTTTATATGTATATCATTCTAATTAATATATTTAATTCATATTTTAGCTGGATTTCTTTCATCTCCACTGCCGTTGTTGTATTAGGGTCGAAAATATCACACGAAAAAAATTTCCCGTCACTAACCCCGACCTCACTGTTGACGAACACCGAAGTAATACTGAAAATATCTTTAGTTCATGTACAGTTATGCATGCAAGAAAAAAAAAACTATAATTATATTAATGGTAAGGTCATATAAAAGTTGTATGAATGAATATATATAGTGTATAGTATAACATCGTTGGTAACACCGTAACCCAAGTCCATGCCTATAGCACGCCACTGTACATATGAATGCACAACATTTTTAATAAATAAATTAATACCGACTTCACCCATATATCCTTCGTGTGAGATTGACTATGTATGTTGTGTTTTATATAGAGCGAGATATAGAGAGTGTCCCAACAAGAGCGGAAAATTTTAATTCGTCGCAATTTTTGATTTTTGAACCATTATGACATTTCGATGGTAGGCATTCCGCTATTATTAAAAATGGATCGCTATCTTTTTGTTAAAAATTATTTCAAAGAACGCAAATGTGCCAGTAAAGCCGAGGCGGGCATAATGCAACTTTATGATTAAATCAAAATATTGTTATTTTCGTTATCTGTTTATGAGTTATTATTGTCAACTATATTATTGAAAAAGAGCATTCCTTTAATAATAACATAATGGTTAATATATTCTATAAAAACGGGTTAATTGAGAAGCCTTCGAAATAAAAAGGGCAGTAAATAGTGGTGCGCCAATTCTTAATAATCAAGTTATCAAATTTATTAGCCCCATGTTAGGTATGCTTCCTTTAAAATCAATCTAACATCCATCAAAACTGTATTTTTCCCTCCCTTAATCTTTCGTGTAACTGTATATGTATTCTATCTCTCTCTTTCACATGTAAATTTATATAATATCTCCCTCTTTACGTATATAAGTGCACTGTTTTTAATTTATTGTTAGTCTTAAATATGTCTTGACAATGCTTGTATTTTATTTAATGTAATATATCAAACCACAAAGTGATTGCTCTCTACGAAAAAAGATATTATTTCCTTTTGATTTTGACAACTATGAATTTTGTTTTTTTGTATAGTTTTCTTGTCCGTTTGAAATATGTTGCATTATACGTAATTTGCTAACATTTTTTTCATCCATGTCCAATACCGTTTTAAATTGAATGTATTAATTCTACTCACGCAATTAATGTAGTTAGATAGTGTACTCGTTTGTGTCACACGTAGGATTCTTGTTGTCTTGGAAACTGTTAGGTAAGTCAAAATTTTGTGCTTTTGAGTGGATACAAATATTGACACGTGACATGATAATCGCTGATTTCGGAATTCGAGCGAATTTTGCAATATTGTATCTCTTGACTTGGCTCCGCAAATCTTCCTATAATTGGTTTTCACCCTTAACGCTCCGGAAATTGTAGTGCGCTCATTGAAAGATGATTGAACCCTTAATTACTAGACTTCATTAACTCACGTAATTACGCGCTCAGAGTGTTGTGCGTACTTGTCTAGAAATTATAAGATAAAAAAAAAGTGAAATTATATATTAATATTTGTTTATTTATAAAGAAAATAAAATAAAATTATTCATAATAATATTTCTACACTGTTCACATTTATGACTTTCTGGATGTGGCTTCAGTAGTGTCGTCATTGCTGCGTAGTGCTTGATTAAACGGTCAGGTATGTGAGACGCGAGCATGGCAAAAACGAACGTGTTTTTAATATCTCTAGGTTAAGATTACTTAAATTTTTATTTTTTACAATCTTTTTATAATATGAGTTATTAATTAAGTATAGTAGATTATTAAAATTACATGGTTTTTATTCGCTTACCTCTCTAAACTGTAATAATTTTATATAGAGAGTTATACATTTGTAGTCTATAATTATTTATTGTCTATTTGTGTGCTTCTGAAGTGTTCTATAATATTATTTATTTTCTCATTATGTGCTTCTGAAGTGTTCATTTAATTTCTTTCTACGCTCTTTTATATTTCATTTATTAATTTTTTTAAATATTTTATACTTTATATATATATATTCAATTTGTAATCAAGTGTACATTCTCTTTATTACGATTTTAAAAAAAACATACACTACATCTGTCATCTTTTCTTATCTATACTGTCTATTGTATACCATAGAATTTAGCACTTTCCGATATGTTACTCATTACAACATTACTAATAATAACGCATAACAACATTGGTCAAATTATTATTACTCATAAACTAATATAAGTACAATAAAAAATTTAAATTAAGTATAGTAATAAATTGTGATTACGTCAAAAAGTACATAGGTCAAACCACGAGACACCTAAATACAAAAATAAAAGAACTAGAAATTTTCTAATCACATAAATAAAACAAACTATTCTTTTGATAGACATTAAAATTTCTCCACTTGGTACACTACAAAGGATTAACTAACTTATAATCGAGCCGTTTCTCTGCGGGGGTAGGCAGATAAGATAGAGCGCCACACTCTTCTGTACTGACACACAATTCATCATTTATCATCGATAAAATTGATTTTATATGTATATCTTTCTAATCAATACATTTAATTAGTATTTAAAATATCACAGACTTATGTTTTGAATAATTACAATTTCACTATAAGAATGTGTTCTCCTAATTACATGTGTATTACTATACTGGTCTGTATATATATTTGATTTTAGAAATCATATTTTATATTAATTGTATCGAGTAGACTTCACCACATTCTACCGTAAGTCGTCAAGCTATATTTTAATACCTTTTAGCTTAGAAAGTCCAACTGGAGCATCCAAGTGAAGCTGGATACAGATACCTACAACATGAAATAGGGGATCATGGCATCTTGTCATGTCCTCAAAAGTCTAATCCTTTCCCCGTTTACAGCATTGCAGCCTTGTACCAGTTTTCAAAAACCTTCATGTACTAAATACCACTGGCGTACATTCCATACAAGTATAATACAAATTAAATGAATTAATTAGAAAGACATACGAAAAAAAAAACTTTCTAGTTGATTTATTTAACTTGTATTAAAAATACCACAGAGCTATGTTCTGAAAAACTGAAATTTCACGATGATGGTATATTCTCCTTAAAAAAATATATAAATTATCTTTTGAAAATACTTTATGATAAGATCCCGTGGTCTGTAATCTAGAATGGTCTTAAATATTTGACGCAACCCAAAATGGAAGTCTGAAGGAAACTAGGGTAAATGGATATGGCCTACCTTGCTTTGAAGTCCTGGGTTGAGCGTCGATTGCACATCCGGTTGACGAGCACGTATATTACGCCGAACCGAAATCTCTATGACGGCACTTTCGAAAAGGATTCACTTCCTCTGCGCGGTCCAAGCGATACCGCACGGCGTGAGTGTAGGGCGGCAGGAAGAAGCACAAAAAAACTTAATGCTTCGTGGTCGAAGCACAATTGGAGAGTGGTCCCCGGCGGCGAAATGCAAGGTAATCGGCCAGAGTGGGACAGGTATAGATGATTGGATGGACGAAAGAGGACAGGGAATGAGTATTCAACTTGCGCCAACACTACATATTAAAATTTTCTGTAGGTTTCAAGCAAATTTTCAAAACCTGTCAGCGAATTGCGTTCAATGGCACCTTTTATTAATTCTACAAACTAAATTGTTTTTTTTTCATGGTATGTTTCAACGTTATTTTGTAATTCATATGGTATTTGCATTGATAAGACTATGGGTGTTCGTTAATTATCTGTCAAACGAGCGAGTTTACATTTTTGGTCGATAATAATATTTATTTACACAAGGGGGTGGTGAAACGGTATGTAGGAAGGGTGGTAGAAATTTGGTATAGAGACAGAACTGTAAGGGCTTAAGGAGCAACCAGAAAACACGACCTACCTAGATTTTCTCGGCTGTATATACAGATCTCCTGATCGTAAGTAAGAAACTTCTTCGATAGTTTGCACGAAGCACTGTGAACACAATAGTAGTTTCGGCACGCACCGCGAGAAACCGAAACACACAATAGCAACAGTAATTGTACAAATAACAGATCAGTGTAGCATTCTACATTTCTTGATAGTTCAAAGTTCATAGACAGCACTTCACACAAAGAACGGAGGGGAGCAGATATAAACGTAGGGCACAGTAAATACTAGTGATGAGAAAAAATGCTACTCTTGATTCACTGGTGTGATTGTGATTGGTATTTGATAATATCAGTGATTTAAAACTGCGACTGTGAACACAATACAAGAAATAAACAAATAAATAAAAAAACATAATTTTGAGAGTATTTACTTATATTATTCAAACTTCATTTGCGTAAAAAAAACATATACTAGCATATACGTATATAATTTAATATCATCACAAAGATAATGAAAACTCTTAAAAAAGTGAGTTTTTTTCGGGTCAAATTCTCAGCATTTCGGGTCAAATGCGTAAAGCATTTTGACAGAATCTTCTAGATGGCGGTTGTTACGAAATGTAACATAATTCCTTCATCAATATTTTAGTCTCAATGCGCCGAATTACAGTTCACAACCAAATATAAATAAATAAATAAAATGAGTCACGATATTCACAGATATTCAATCACTGACAGCGAGTGTGATTAAAAGATGTCAGTGATCAGATCGTTAGACTCACGGCGATCGGCGATCAATGGACCTGTCGGAAATTTCGAACAATATATTAAAAATATTTCAAATGAAATAATTGTTTTTAAATTAATTTTTTTGATACTATTGTATACCTTGACAGTAACACACTAAACTACACCAAGTTTGTGCCTACCGCACGCCACTGGTGGATCTCAAAGAGCACTTTGAATATCAATCATCCTCGAGATGGCGCAACCATTCTCACTGCCGTGGTGAGGTGCCTGTTGAGTTGGCTAAGATGGCACGCTTTCCCATTTCTATTCAAAGTTTTCTCTATTCAGGTCTATTGAAAGCTTTTTGGTGAATAAAATAAAACCACATAAACCGTCATAAAATCACTAGACGTAAGTTTATATATTATATTATTAAGGAGAACACATTCTTATTGTAAAGTTGTAATTGTTCAGAACATAGGTTGTCATGAAAAATACTGGCGCTATAACACAATTGGTAGTGTATTTCCCCGGATTGAAAATAGAGATTCAGGTTCGAATCCCTGTAGCGCAAAAACAATACTTTTCGACAAAATTGATTTTATATGTATATATTTATAATTAATACATTAAATTAGTATTTATTGTTAGTATATTCATGAAGTAAGATTAAATAATATACTTCCACACGTACAAAATTACATTTTTATATTGTTTAGAAAAAATCATTAAGGTTAGATCGATAAATCATTAAGATAGATTAAGGCGAATATAAAAGTAAGTACAAAAAGTGCGACGCGCACGAACCAATGAATCGCCGCACTTTAAATATTGCTCAACCGCAAACGCGCGGTGCACTCCCGACCAGTGACTCATTGCGACTGGTAAAATGGTTGAAAAATACGAGCAATTACAATTTAATCTTGAAATTTTTCCGCTGAACATCCTATACATAAGGTGAAAAATTTTTTTTTTACTACTTGAGAACATGGGATATTTAATGATTTAAAGATCCAATCACTATTTGAAAATAAACTTGTCTAGATCTGTCCACTATTGAAAATTGGTAGTGATTAATAAAGTTTTTTAAATGAATTTGGTTGGATTAGTAAACTACATAATGTCAATCAAACAACAATGTTTTTTTGATGAAGCGAACAAATAATATAAAAAATATTTAACAGAAAATAAAATTTCTAGTCTTTCGAGAACAATATTCTATACAACGAATTATATTGTTTCTGTATACTCACTGTTGCTGTATACTTAATAATATGTACTTAATTTATTCGTAGGACTTAAGTTGTCAGCAAATGTTTGTCACATTCACCTCCGTGTCACTACTATTTTTTATATTTTTATAAACAGAAAAGATACATGTGGTCAGAAACAGATTAAAGTAATTAAATGGCAATGGGCAGGTTTAATTAATGCTGTTATCCAGTAGAATCCAAACCGAAAAGCCATCCTAAAATCCCCAGGACTGACAAAATCATAAAGTTTTGCGGAAATACGTGGCAACCCCCTAGGAGACCCTTGGGGAGGCTTTCATCCAGTGTTGAGTAGAAAACGGCCCATAATAATGATAATGATAAAGATGTTTGTATATTTTATATTATTTATATATCACAGTTTATACTAATTTATCGTAAAATATTATGTCTACCTTTATAAAAATATTTTGAAAAAAAATGGCCGCCATCTCACATTTCTAAACTTGTTAGCTATCGGCTGAGTGGTGACGAATGATGACGGCGTGTGCGAATGGCGCGCCTCGTTTCAAAAGATCTAAATGTAATGTATTTATCACCATATCATGAATTTTCTTTCGTTATAAGAATATGGCGTCTATCTTCAGAAAAATACTGATTTTTCTGTAGAAAAATATCTTTGCAAATGGCGCCCATTCATATGTAAAATAGAACTGTCATATTGTTGGAAAACTATATAAGTATATACTGTGTCTCATATGTCCATTTCATTAAGAGTACCACAAGGGTCAGTTCTTGGCCCTATCCTTTTCAATACCTATATAAACGACATCGTAAAAATGCTAAAACATTTCAAAATGAAATTTGTGGAGCCTATCATCGCCATTCCCAGCTGACCGACAATACTGGAGACATCTACACATGGGGACCAGGTTCGTCCCGATGAGTTTCGCTAACCCGCCCCGCTATTTTTTGTTATCTTCTTTAATCTACATTAATTAATAATTTATTTAAACTCTTTAGATAAAAATAAAATAATTTCATATTTGTATGGCAGACAACGGATGAACCTGTCTCCTTTAGTACAGACTTCGGTCTAGTTAGGGAGATAGTGAACATCACTTACATTATGAAGATTCTTCATCTTTTTTATATACTTTAAGAATTGTTTATAATGTATAATAAGAAAGTAAATTAAATTAAATAAATGTGTCAATAAACGACATTACAAAATTGCGCGTCTCATTCCACCTCCAGCATCCATAAATTAAACAATTACTTAAATAATGTATCATTTATAACAATAACAAAAAAGATGATTATAACTTAATTCATGAGCATCACAAATAAAATAATATCAATTACACAACTTCTGAAGGAAGTGACTGAAATTTAATATTTGTGACGTAACAGAATCTAGATTCCATGCGCGGTCGCTTCATACATGCTTTGGATGCTCCGCATTCCTTGTGTTCTAGAGTTTAAAAGCATTGGACATGTTGTTTCTAGTCAAAAACAGCACTGCTGATAATAAATTCGTCCTTTAGAGACCAGTCATAACACACACACACACACACACACTACGACACGGCGCGCGCACGGAGCGAGTCAAAATACATATGCATGCATTCTCCGTTTCGGTATTCACAAAGTTTGAAAGTATTCGAAATTCAGTTCCACCTGTCAAGGTCTTCGAATACTGTATACGCATTCAACGTACAAAAAACGACTTTAATGCTCATGGGTATAATGCACAAAATAGCATACATATTACGAAGTGAGCGGATTGTTTTGAGAAATTTGTTTGTGTGACGCATTTTTGACTACTTGCATACTTGAAGTCGAATTATTGAAACTTTGAGTATCTTTCGATTACATGTTATGTATTAGTACATTTGATAGTACATAAGTATAAACTTGTTATCATAACACTGCTAGATTGAACTTTTAGCAAAATACGAGACACGTGACTAAAAAATGTTACTTCTGAGAAGAATTAAAAGATTCATTATTACTGAGTCTTGTAAAATAGTATCTAAATATATTATTATTTTTGGCTAATGGACACAAGAAATGTAACAATTATATAAGTATTGTTAAATAAAAAGACAAAAAAAATAGGTATGCTCGGATTAATACAATGCTGAAAGAACTTAATATGGTGACCATTAAACAAAATATATACTTCAATATTATTGTATTTATTTTTAAATCCTCTCTAAACAAATATAGGAAGAGTCTATAAAAAAAATGAGACAAATCAGCATGATGATCGAGGAGGAGAAACAAGACGTACATAATTGAGACGGATATTCAGAAAGAAGGCTAAATTTCCGAAATCAATGAAATGTCAAATAATATAATGAGAAAAAATTTCGGCCAAGGTTTCCCCAAATAAACCATTTATAAACACGCGATCTAATCTAGAAGAGGCGCCAATTTCGTATATTCGTATACAGAGTACAACAACAGACTGCGTCCACAATATTTTATGGGTGAATACCTGACTAAATTACGAGTCGAAACTGTTCAAGGAATATGTGTCTAATCTCAAACATGTCAAAAAAATTCGTAATTATGCTATTATTTCGATTAATTGAAATATTTTATTGAATACGAAAAATTAAAGTTCATCGAATTTCGGGCGGCCAGACTATTTTTTGTCACATAATTTAGATGCTGAACTAAAGATTTAAATTAATAATGAATCCATTTCGCAAATATTTATTTCGAAGTACGCAGACTTGAAGCTTAAGATGATTTTGTAAAAATTTCAAACAATAATATTTTCCGTAACAGTCCAAAATTCGCACATATTCTTTGAACATTTTCGACTTGTAATTTAGTCAGGCATCCGCCCATAATATATTGTGGACTAGGTCTGTTACACTCTATCATATTTTTAACATAAATACCGGTTGAATATTAATAGCTCACAGTGGTTTATGAAATAAAGCAAAATTAATAATAAATATAATATATATGTTTAATTCAGAATTTATTAGTAAACTATTTAACAAATAGGATTCATCAATTATTGAATTGCTCCTATTTCCACATATAAATGAGTATATTTACTCCAACGAAAGAACGTAAAAGCTGATTTCATCCCTTACAGCCATTCTTCTACAGTTCCAATACACGAGTCCTTCAGGGTCTTATTGTCCCCAACTTTGTTTCTGGTGCTGTCAAACTTTCGCTCTTGAAGGCTGCGGGGTGCGGAGGGGTCGCAGAGAGGGATGCTAAGAGCTTAAATTCAATTCCGTTCTGTATTAATATTATTGGGTCAATTATATTACGATAGTAACGGCGTCGGAGTGAAAAGGGAAAAACGCTGGGTTTTTAATAGAATTTAATTAATGGTGTGGGACATCGTAGATATTGTGATGGGTTCAAAGGTCCCAGTTGAGGAATGGTAGCAGCGGTATTGCAAATGAAATTATAATTAAAGCAAGTTATACAAAATGTATTCAGGTGAGGTATAACAATTGAATAAACGTAGCATTAATATGTACGTGTAAACAAAATTAACTTTTAGATTACAGCAATAAGATTCTGAGGCGGACAAGGAGAGACATCAGTCATAACACGCCTAAACTTGATGTAGTGCGACTCGACGTGTAGGAGTGACTTTCGGTCCACTGACAATTGAGGTCCAGGGACCCGGTGTGGAGTCTGGTAAAAGCCACGCTGATGAACCACACGTGGTCAAAAAGTTGGAAAAATCTATTATTAAATGTATTAATTAAAAATATGTACATATAAACTCAATTTTATCGAAAAATATTGTTGTTGCTATCGGGATTCGAACCTGGATCTTTTACTATCCGGAAAAATTGTATTAGTCGATTATGCTACACCAACACAGTGCATTGACGATACATTTTCGAACTCATATGTTTCAGGTTCGAAAATTTTACCATATTCATAGATTTTGGACCTTAAAATACTTTATATATATATCTATTTTCATCTATGTTACTTGAAAAAAGATTAAATTTGTTGATCAGTGTAATTAATCATTAAAAAAATCTATGTAAAATTAAACTAGCGACAGATTCGTCAGTGGCTGACAATAGTGCCATAAATAAAAAATGGACCTGTATCATTTCTAATTTTATGACACTGTACCCACATATAGACATGATATTAGAAAAACACGATAAGAATGTGTTTTCCTTAAGAATCTTTTATTCACTGCTATAGATAGATTTGTAGTTAGAAAAATAGAGACAAGGATGGAAAAACACTCGAGAGGATTAAAAAAATCTCAGCATCAATTCGTAAATGGTGGACCGCGCAAGAACCGTGGGTCATCGCTTCGACAGTGATAGCGTACAATTAGAACGTATTTGTAAAAAATAAAATAAACTGGATATTTTAGAAAACTTAACAATTAATTGTAACAAAAATGTCATCAATATTTAAACACCTTCTATTACGTCCATTCTCCTGCGCTTGTTGACCACGCCCCTACACCCAAACAATTCTAATCTCCCCCCCTCAACTCCTCAACCCTAGGTAGCACGTAGTCCTTTAGTCTTAAGTTTAGTATTAGCAACATTACTGAAGATGACGTCAGCATCGAAATACAATTAAGTAAAATTTGTCGCAAGATTGAGAAACTTGAGTGCCACGGTGTCCGCGAGATGACGCACCACCCTCTTCTTCAGCAAAAACATTTCTAATGTTATTTTAATTGAATTTTTTGTATCATATACAATATTACTCTAAAATTGCAAGGTGATCTAGTGTCATGTCTAAAACTCATTACATTTCCAAAACGCTTAATTATTTTTAATTATAAAGTATATTTGTAAATTTGTCTAATAAGGAATTAAAAATGTCAAAAAATGTATGACTTGACTGTTACGTACAAAACAAAAACTGTATTCCGTGTTTTCGTCATCAGGTGCTAGCTTTTCAATCTTCATATGATTTTAATTGTCTGATAATGATTGTAGAGAGATGTATGGATATTAGGTATTAAAAGATTCTGAATGTAATCGGTCAATATAAACTCAGATCGTTACACGTTAGATTTATTCCATAGAAGTGATCCTAAAATATTCACTGCGTCCTTATATAGGCAGATATTTATTCTTGCAGCGTACGTGATATAAATACCGCACCTAAGAATGTGTGTTCTTAGGTGCGGTATTAATATTTACCGTACCTAAGAAGACCTATTCTAATTATGCAATTACAGGGCTTACGACCTGTCTTTGGCTGGCTTAAGCGATCACTTTATATTAGGAGAACACATTCTTATTGTGAAGTTGTAATTATTCAGAACAGACGGTCTGTGATATTTTAAATATTAATTAAATATATTAATTAGAAAGATATACATATAAAATCAATTCTATCGAAAAATATTGTTGTTGCGCCACCGGGATTCAAACCTGGATCTCTTCCTTAACCAGTATTTGAGATTCTGTAAAAATAAGGTAGATGGCTCTTTCAAATTATGGAACGATTAAATGTATTAATATCAAAAAGGTAACATATAGGTTCGAAAATTGTCGCAAAAAATATTGTCGCTGTAGTATAGTTGGATAATGCACCTTCCCCGGTTAGAAAAAAGATCCAGGTTCGAATCCCGGTGGCGCAATAACAATATTTTTCTATAGAATTGATTTTATATGTATATCTTTCTAATTAATATATTTAATTCATATTTAAAATATCACTTTATATAAATATAACGTTCTTTATTCTCACCGATCAATAATCTCCATATATATATCAAACTTTTGAAAGTTGTATATATGTTAATATGTGGACTAGCTTCGAGTACCATTACACTATCGCCATCTATGGACTAAATTTGATTCGATATGATCCATTTCCCTGAAACAGCATATGTCGCAATGAGAACCAAATTATTTTTTTGAAATTATTTAAAGCATTACACCTGTAAAACACATTTATTTTGACCAGTATATTATTATCAATATTTTAATATATCCAAGAATACACCTATAAAGGCACTGTTTTAATATGTTCAAGAATACACCTATAAAGGCCTACAGGATTTTCACCTATAAAGGCACTGTTATTAAACAAAAAAATAGATATCTCATGGAGACGAAGCTATTTTTAGGAAAATACATGGAAGTATGGGCAATTACAGGGCTTACGACTTCCATAACAATACTTAATAATAACAGTGCCTTTTGTAGGTGAAAATCTAGTAATTGTGTGTTCTTGGACATATTAAAATATTGAATTAAATTTGTTTGATTTCTGCATTTATCTATGCTATTCGGCTAAATTTTTGGACAACCTTATTGATATTTTGGCGTAGTTGACGTATGCCCCTTTCACCCTGAATAAATCTACTCTCGTTCGACGGAGTAGTCAGCTAGAAAGTTGTAGAAGTTGACAGCGCACGACGAAATTGCGTGGGTTCAGATGTTTGGAGAGAAATAGTCAATCTAAAGTGCGAGACATTTAAATTCACCGCGTACTTTCAGTATTTCAATTTCACTCGGCAAAGTTAGGGCGATTTTGTTGATTTTTCATAAATCGCATTGTCGAAATGACACATTCGAGAATGATCGATTACAGTTTCAGACTGCGCGCTCCATACAAAAATGAAAAGAAAGATGACCGCCTGAAAGCATTTAGAAAACTCCGCAGTGGCAACATTAGTTCGAAGATAATAATTATGATTATGGTTCTATGCTGATGAAGTATAAATTACACAATGCAAATGATTAACAATTATAATTTAAAAGTGAGATATAAATCATTTGAAATCAATAAACTTACGCGAGTTTGAAATATCATAAAAATATTAGTCAATCCAAATGAGAGAAGAAATTTTTTGTCTAGGTGTATTATTTTTTATGAAATTTTTTTAGTGTTATTAAATATTTTATCAATTTTTTTTCATCTTATAAATAAGATAACAATTTCTTTAGCTATATTTGAATATGTCCAAGAACACACAATCACTGAATTTTTACCTGCAAAGGCACTGTTATTAAACAAATGTCAGATATCTCATAGAGACAAAGCTATTTTTATATTACATTTAATGGAAAATATATTGATGTGTAGGGGTAATTACAGGGCTTATGACCTGTCTTTGGCTGGCTTAATTTATCACAACGTTTACTAATTCTCACCCCTCAATCTTCACATTTATTAAATATTTGAAAGTTATAGACTTGCTTCGAGTACCACTACACCATCGCTAATTCTTTTTTCCCTTTTTTTAAAAATAGCATATATGTCATCACTATGAGAATTAAATATAAATATAAATTGATCACTCAAGCCAGCCGAAGACACGTCGTAAGCCCTGTAATTACCCTTACACATCCATATATTTTCCATTAAATAGCTTTGTCTCTATGAGATATCTGATATTTGTTTAATAACAATTTCTTTATTATAAAACTATACTCTTGTTTTCATCACACAAAAATATAAATGTGAAAATGGCGCCTAACCCCTTCTACCTGACTTTGTTCACAAAGAAACCACCACTGCAGTGTTTATCGTTTTTTAAGGTATACATAAAATGCTTCAAGCTTTCATCTATTTCTATATATATTATTTTTCTCACATATGATTACATCTTTGGAATAATTGGATAACTTTGTTTAACTGGAATTTTTATTATTACAGTTTCAAAGTGTAATGATTTATTATTTTAAGATGATTTTCGATCTTTATAACTTATTTGTGAACATAACATACGTAATGTTGACGCAAGTTGAGTACATTTTGTCCTTTCTATATAAACCTTAATATATACTTGACCCGCTCTGGCCAACTAATTACTTAGGGATTTCGCCGACAGGGGAACAGATTGCTTTCTGACACTGAACTGTCAAGATCAGTGTTTCTTTTTTACCGTCCGAAAGCAGCGCGGTGCGTAACGCTAGGACCACGAAGAGGCGGTGTGCTAAACAGCTCCGGAAGTGCAGTTATATCTCGGTTCTTTACAAAAAATGTGTTAGTTAACTGGAGATGAAAACTTGACGTCCAACGCAGGACTTTAGAGCAAAGTAGGCCAGATCCATCTGCCATTATTTTCCTTCCTGAATCCAATTCGGGTTGCGTCAACTGTCATTAATATCGATACAGTCCATATCTTATCCCACCACGTTATCCGTTATCTATGTGTTTCCCCCACCAATACTCAGAACACCACTTTTTCTATGGTTTTTATTGCCCATTGTTGTGGATCAGTTGAAGTGAAAGTTTGACAGTAATGGTTTACCATTGGGTACGTTGACTGCCGCCAAGTTATTCCTGTCATGTAGGAATGAATTATTGGCCTGTGTTAATTATCGCCCTGCAGTGTATTGTTTGTGTGTTTGGTTTCGCTGTGCGTGCCGAAACCTGTACATCTTGCTATTGTACTTGTTGTGTCATACTTCACGCCATCAACGAAGTGTGAATTCGTGAATTCGGACGACGAAGTAGTTTTCTGAAATCAGTGAAAGGTGCATTTCTCAGGTGGGTCGTATTTTTTTCTGGTTCTGGTTGGTCCTTCAGCATCCCTGTTCTCTATTCCTGTCCCTCTCCATACTTCCTTCCACCAATTTTACATCCAGTTGTTTTTCACCCCCTTGTTCAAATGTATGATTTTGTAAAAAAATGAATACAGTAATTTAGTCAGGCATCCATAAAATATTGTAGACTGGGTATGTTACTCTCTGGCGTGTTAAAATTGCCAACCTCGAATCGCGTCTACCGCGAAACGTTGATGAGGTTCCATTTCTAGTAAATATGTATACTAATATAACAAAGCCGTGTATTGTCACAGGTTTACTATAATTAGTGTCATTTCCAGGTGAACTGAGATGTATACATCTCGGTGTATAGTAGTTGGGGTCGTGTATATTACTTATCACCACACGGGCATCGCTGAACCTCCATTACTTTAACTCACTGTCTTCCAATTCGCGTGAGATGTGAACTCACCTGTACAATAATTAAACTGAATTGAAGGCTTGATACACGAGGGATGAATTAACATAAGGCGTTTTCATTAAATAAAGCATATGCTAAAGCAGGGGTTGTTTGTTATGTGAGAAATTTAATTATGATTTGATTTTGTGATAGTTTAAGTAGAGTGTATTTGTATTTTTGTAATATGAATTTGTGTATTAAGGAGAACACATTCTTATTGTGAACTTGTAATCATTCAGAACATAGGTCTGTGATATTTTAACTACTAATTAAATGTATTAATTAGAAAGATACACATATAAAATCAATTTTTATCGAAGAATATTATTGTTGCGCTACCGGAATTCGAACCTAGATCTTCTCCAATCCGGGGAACGTGCATTAACCGATTATGCTATACCACCCAATGTATTGACGACAAATTTTCGAACCTATATGTTAAATTGAAACATCTATCGTTCCATTATTTGAAGGTTATCTACTTTATTTTTACGGAATCTCAAATATCTTTGAATAATCCAAATTTTGGACACATTGGCACAACTTATATATTATTAAGGAGGACACATTTTTATTGTGAAGTTGTAATTATTCAGAACAGACGGTCTGTGATATTATTGTATCTTTTCTACTGGGTCCGAGAAATACAATTTTGTAATAGAAATAGTCGAGTTTCATGACCGATGTTCAGACTATATGACACCATACAATTAATATGTAATATACCAAAAGCAATATTTTATTTTTTAATGCTCAAATCTGGTCTAGATCTTCTAAACCTTTTTCCTTTATGATATCTGGTCTTCAACTACCATTTCCACCAATTAATCACTAGCAGTAGGTCCTTGGCATTCTTTTTCACATCAATTCCCCAGCGAAGCCTTGGTCTTCTAATTGATCTTTGTCTCCTAGATTTTTATCGTGTATTCATTTTGGAGAAGATCACTATGACCGACAGGAGCTTGGAAAGGTCCAAGGTAAGGTGGAACGATAATGTCCTTAAATACATATCTGCCTCACTGAGAGAAATGGTGCGAAATAGAGATCAATGGAGAAATACTCTTGGGGAGGCTAAAACCCTCCTCTAATGTAAATCCAGTGTGATTTTATGTTTTTTTTTTCAACTCTATTACATATATACTCATTATAGTTTTATTTTTTGCCAGACTGCATGACAATTTTACTGTAAGGATTACCTTTTAAATACTTATTATTGATGTTATATACACATTTTTTTTATATAACTAAAATATAACAAAGAAAAAATAATTAGTTAAGAAGATGTTAAATAAATTAAAAGTATTCATTATCCTATACACAATTGGTATGTTAATATAATACACAATCATTTCCATTTAGACTGGTGGGACACATTTTTAAATCGTGTTATAGTATAGATGAATTACTTAGAAAGATATAAAGAAAAGATCATATTTTAGAAAAAATATATAATTTTTACAGGGTGTAACAGAGACCTAGTCCACAATATTTTATGGGTGGATACCTGAATATGATATAATATAACAAAGAAACGAAAAATTAGATATGAAAATGTTCTTTTACTTTGTATTTTAAGGCAGTGTCTGGGGTGGGGTTCCATCATTTTTTTAAAATGTTTAATAAGTCTTTATTGATTTTGTTCTTTATTCTTGGCAAAATACATTCTCTCGTCCTCCCACCGTACACACTGTTCTCTAACGGTTCTCTCACGGTCCGACCCGACGATCTGGTTGAATAGCTATGGCGAGGATCAGTATTTATCAACTCTTGGAATATGACAGCATATGTTACTGTTTTTGTCAACTGGTAAGATTTTGCACATTGTAAATAATTGACTGTAATCATCTTTATACAAACACTTGGATCTGTTATCTACTCTAAGTTTAAAAAAATGTAATTGTGTATTGAGGGTCTGGGGAGATTTCTTGCCCACATTCTATTTACTCGTGTATTGTATGTGTACACGTTTTTACATACGAATAACTTGGGAATAGTTACAAATAGGGCACGCAGGTATTATTTTTTTGCCACATGCAAATGCGGCACATAAGAAATGTTGTACATGGGGCAGCATGTGTTAGTTGTACGTGAATTCTCAAATACTATTGTTATCCAAGTTCGTAACAATGGTTGTGGTAAACTGTTGGCTTCCAATACCGCGTTGACAGATGGGTGTCGATTCTTAAATATTTCAAGGCTACACACATTTATGAAATTGTAATATAATTAGAGAAGCAGCCTCTAAAAGAAAACATTAACATAAAATATAAATTCACCGTTGTGCTTCGTAATAAATTGTCAGATTTCCAATTTCCTACCTTCCTTCCAGGCGCAAGGAATGAGATATTTCAGGATTTATTTATTCTGAAACGAGACTCATGATTAACTACCAAGAAGTGTTGGCTGATAAATGATTCATGTCTTCAGCCTGAAAAATATTAAAAGCAACACTAAAATCCACTGCGAGGGATTTTTGTTTTTATTTTGGAAAAATTCTAAGCTATACCTATATAAAGGTATTAATTTGAATAACGACAGATTCTATTTTATTATAAACTTAAATTATATCACGTCTGTATGTGGGTCTGTATATATTTGTTTATAAATTAATTACACTGATCAACAAATTTAATCTTTTTTCAAGTAACACAAATGAAAACAGTTGTATATAATGTATTTTATGGTCCTAAAGCCGAAAATCGTTTGCTAAATACTCTAACACGTACAGTTTTTTTGTAACAAGGGTTGGTGGTCGGATAAAAAAAAGATGACATACTTTTGCAATCTAATGTTTACTTAATGTAAACTAGAACTTGCCATTTTATAAAAAATACGACAAAAACACTTGACTAATGTACACGAGACAGAAACAAACTAAACTTTAGAGAAATATAAAAGTGCACTTAATGGTTTGTAGAATTCGTTGAAAATACCCCAGCTAATTCTAGTGGTCAGACACAGACAGACTTTAGACAAAGCCAGGTAAAAATAATTTCAATAATCCCACGACATAAGGGACAGGTAATCGAAAATAGGACGCGCTAGGTCATTTCTGTGTAAAGGTGTTTTAATAATTACCCAAATGAAACATAAAAATAACATTTTTATTAGTGTCACAAAAATCATGTCGACCTGTGTTATAGTATGAATTAGGAATGAAATAATAAAAATGACTCTGTCGATGCCCTTCATCATCTGAAACTAGTAGGTGAAGAAAATATTTTTTTATTAGAAGAACACATTCTTATTGTGAAGTAGTAATTATTCAGAACGGAATTTACGGAATAACAAATACCTTTGACTAATCTGATAGCAGACGCCAGAATTATTAATTAATTTTTATTAAATTTTGGACACATTGATACAACTTTATTATTAAGAGAACACATTCTAATTATGAAGTTGTAATTATTCAGAACATAGGTCTGTGTTCATGTTCAAAACATCTTATCACTTACAAATCTGAAAATAATATATTACACGTTTGTACAGTCACATTTGCAATACGGTATTATTGGATGGGGAGGAGTATATAAAATTCCAATGTCATAAATAGAAATTACTCAAAAAATGATTATAAAAATTAAAAAAAAAAAAGAAGACTATCTAAGTATACAACTTTTCACAGATTTCAAAGTACCAAAAATAATAGACACATACAAAAGAAAATAAATAATTCAAATTTTCAAAATTAAAAATCAATTAAACTTTAGAAGCATATTCCGATCTACAAGATTTAGATATTCCAAAACTAAAACATACCGCAACCCAAAATCACTATATTTATCAAGACATCAAATTTTTTAACAATCTTTCAATCACAATTAGAACAATTACCGACTACTATCAATTTTTATATGCAGTAAAAAAAATATATACACATACTACCTGAAACATAAATTATCTCGTATATACTCCTTCTGTATACACGAGTCCTACTCCCATAGAGACGAAATAAATGTTAAATGAAATATATATATATTCTACTGATAATTTTAAATTGTATTATATTTTCTAATATTAAAATAAATTAATTATCATGAAACCAGCTGACATTCATCACCAGGTGTGTCCTGTTTTGTCTTGATTTGGCGCCAAGTGATTTCCATGTTTTCCTTCATCAGAAGCGGTTCCTCAGTGGCTAGCATTTTCATGACGATGATGAACTCAAAGACGGAGTACGGACATGGTTTTCATCCCAGGCGGCGTCGTTCAATGATGAAGGTTAAAAAATTTGGTGCCCCGTAATGAAAAGCGCCTTAATAATGTTGGCGACTATGTTGAGAAGTAGTTTAAAGTATTCAAGGAAAATGTAGAATGGACATTTGTTTAATTTACAAAAAAAAAAATTGTCCCCTCGTAATAAGCGTAATGTCACTTTGTGTAATCTAATAACATATGCGCAATATTTCAGTGTATTTTTACGTTTAAAAAAACATCAGCAGACTCCTGAAGCATCAGGTGGTTCATTCAGTATTTGATTTTTCAGTTCACACAGTTGCTGAAGTGATTCGACCATAAAATAATACAAAAAATATACATTGTAAATCAAAATACAAGGCGTAATAAAAGAGAAAAAATTTTCAGAAATATAATAATAATGTTTTTTTTTTTGCGAATACTCCAAATTTATTATGTCTTTGGTGTTAATGGAAGCCAAGTGATATATTTCTGTTAATATAAATTCATATTTTATGTATTAGATATTTATAAATATATCAGATATCACATTTATGAAAATGATACATGGTTTTTAATGTTATGAAAACATTATAAATTTCTGGCCATATCCACGATGAGATCTTTGAGATTTAGTTGAGATACATCTACATACACCTTTGAAATTTTGAGCTGGATATCACTTAGGCGTATATGTGGCAAATCTATTTATGACAGAGTAAAGAATGAAGAAAGAAGGAAAGTATGTAAAGCTGACGTTAGTATAGTGAGTAAGGTTAAGAAAGGATCACTTAGGTGGTTTGGTCATATGGAACGGATGATGAGGACAGAATGGTAATGGTATGGTGTTGATGGCACCAGAAATAGAAGACTTGGCACGACCAGGTAAACCAAATACTAGAGGATGGTCCTGTTAGAAGCCTCAACAATCGGCGAGCTTCTATGAGAAGATGCATGAATGTGCATGAGACAAGGATTGTGTATCCTCTATGCCTGCCCCCGCGGGGAAACGGCGTGCGGATACAAAATCATCCTTCTGTAAAACGATAATGTACGAGATGTGGTAAATATACGGGGACTACGAAATCTGAGAGTTGTCACCAAAGAATCTCACAGGAGCAGGGATCCGTATCTATGAAACTGGTTCGAGTAAAAAATCTCTGAGAAATCTCATTCGTAGACTCGGGCCATAACAATTTAAGCTTTACTACTCTAATTAAATTTTGAAAAAAAAAATTTAGGATTTGATTATGCCGAAATTTTTTTTCTGTTACTAACCTTGCAAGGATATGATACGAGATCATTAAAACAGAGCTGTTGCATTATTAAAAAAGTATTAGTGTTGGAACATAATTATTACTTAGAATCATGCCAACATTTAAATATAAACTATCAGAATTCTAATTATTGCCTTCTTTCTATTTTTATGTTCATAAATTATGTAGTACTATTTTCACATATTTCATTAACATAAAATTAATACGTCATCAGCGCCGGGACAAAATTGTTACTTAGAATCACGAAAATATATACACCATCAGAATTCCAATTAATTATGTTGTCTCTTTCCATTTCATGTATATTAAATTTTGTAGCTGTCCTTTAATATGAATACAAGTTGTATTTATATTCATGGATTCGATGAATTCAAATTCACCGTAAACACTAATAAATATTTTTTTAGATTGTTAACTTGTTTTATTAACAACTTAATGAATTAAATACATCTATCGGTTTTTTTCCTAAAAATTGTTCCAATCATTTTGTAACACCAGGTAACAATTTAAGTTAGTTAAATTTATTATTGTTTTTAAAAAATATACATTTTTAAAATAGATTCTTTACATCCTGCGGAAGAAAATGATAACGCTAAATGTAATTAATTCATTAAGTGGTTAACCTTTCCTGTCCGATGATGTAAACTGAGTTAACATTGCCCCTAATTACGTGAATATCTCTGTAAACATACTAAATACAGAGTTAACGTCTTAGATATTCCTCCGTAATATATTTATATATTGGATAAAATAATTACAATATATTAGTATTTACCATACGCAGATGCTTGGGACATATATTTATTCTTGAACGAAGATAGTGTACTGTGCCTTCCACCTCCCCTCCTCTTCCTCACCGGTACGCCGCAATCAGTCGAACGGCGACCTTGAACCGGTACGGTAACTAGTGAAATCGCAGTATATAATATTAAAGTGAGATGTCGTGTCTAATCCAGTGCAATCTGAAGGACTAGGACCACTGAACAGATATTGTGATAAAATCTAAATTTACAGTCCACCTTGGAGGTGCCAGAAGAGCTGGATTGTGGTGAGTGCAAACATCCTTCCGAATATCCTGTTTCTTCCGGCATCTATGCTTTTATGCAACAGCAACAATATAAAATGTTTTCTCGAATAACCCGACGTGAATTTGTCATTACGTGTATGTGAACGTGTCGGTCGACGTAGTGTGCGGAGTGCCAGATGCCGATCGTCACTTAGTTGCAGAGCGTGCGCCGGCCGAGTTTGACATGTCTTATGTTGTCATTCCTGATGAACAATGTTTTTTCTCATTTTTAGTACATTTACCTAATAATTAATGTAAATATCCACTTATATATATGTATGTATAAATCTACAAAAAATGAATTTTAACCACAAAGTTGATATTATAAATATTAAAAATACTAATAAATAACATCACATTCCCTAATACTTCACCCCTACTGTCCATATTTCCATTAACGACCGACCTCCCCCTAATGTGTAGTGAAAAAACAACTCAAAGCGTTTGTGCGTATACAATTTAGATTTAATTTAAAAGTAAGAAAAACTAACATTTCTCAAATTAATTCCAGATGATATATGGAAAGGAGGAGAAATTATAGTTATAGTCTAAAGGAATATTTTGATATTGTTTATAATATATATATATAATTTGAAATCAAATTTAATACACCAACTGGTTTCGGAAAATGCCTTTCCTTTCCAACAATTTGACATATGGTTTTAGTTAGTTTATTTGACATCTTAAAAAGAAAAAGGTATTTTCCGAAACCGGATGGTGTATTAAATTTAACTCATAAAAGTCATAATAAATAACGTAAAAAAATAATTTATATTATTTATTTAGTATTTTAATATCTGCCTCACTGGGCTTCGCCCATGCTGATGTAAACATTTTACATTGTTAATCAATAATCATATTATACATAATTGGTTTAGCAAATATAATCTTAGAATAATTAAAGAAAGAAGGAAATGACGTAATAAAGGGTGTCCAGCGGAAAAATTTCAAGACTAAATTGTAAACCATTAGGGTGAGGTAAGTGGGAGAGATATTGTTTGACGCGCGTGATTGCTGATTTGCCAGTCGCAATGAGCGCCCTTGAGGTGAAAGTTTTTACAAAAATAGCGCAATACAAATTATCCATTATTATTATGAATGAGTCACTTGTCGGGAGCGCACCGCCCGTCGTCGGTTGAGCAATATTTAAAGTGCGGTGATTTATTAGTTCGTGCGCGTCACGCTTTTTGTACTCACTTTAATATTCGACGAGTAAGTGATGGGCCGAGCGCGCAACTTATCTGGGGTTGGGTTCAAAAGTTCCGACAAGAAAGGACAATGGTTAACCAAACTCAACAACGTCAGCAGCGACGCCAGAACATGTGGCTCAAGTTCGACGTGAGATTATGCGCAATCCGCGTAAATCGATAAGGAAGATTGCAATCTTTGCTGGAATAAAAAAATCAACAGTGCACGTTATTTTGAAAAAGAAACTATACAACTCATGCAAACTGAAAATCGTGCAGTTTCTCAACGAAAATGATTATTCGATGCAGGGATGTTTTATACATTTTGAAACATATTGTTTACTAACGAAGCACATTTTCATATCGATGGCTATGTTAATAAACAGAACATGAAGGACAACTTAAAGGAATGCCATCAAAATCGTTTGAATTGTCCAAAAACGACAGTGTGGTGTGTCCGATTTCCGACCGAGGAATAATTGGCCCTTATTTTTTTAACCATCGAAAGACAGTCACTGCTGACGTGTATTGCCGAATGATCGATGAGTTTTTTGCACCGCAACTGCAGCTGTTTCCCGGATTCAACAATAATGCAGAATAAGAACGTACAAGAGACAAACTGCGCGGGGAAAGACTTCCATCGGCGTTATGAAACAAGCTGATGATTTAGCGATGAAGAAAAATAAATCTTTGCGTGCTGTTTTAAACAGTTCGATATTTGTAGAATGTGACAGAACAGATTCACAAATCGGAAAATCATGAGACAGCAGCACGTGGGTATAGATCAGCACGCCGGGTTATTTGTTACCCTAGTTGAGCCACTTTTAGCCCCCTCAGTTTCTCCATTGAAACTCAGCTGCGTGTGGAGTGGCCCCGTCTTGCTGAAATTGTGTTCTATTGTTGAACCCGAGAAACAGCCGCAGTTGCGGTACAAAGAACTCGTCGATCATTCGGCAATACACTTTTAAATGTTGCATCTGAAAACTCAATGGCATTCAAATGTTTATGATATATTAAATGAGTCTCGGATATATCTTTTTTAACACACATTAAGTATTGTATAATATAAAAGCTCTATAATCACGTTATCCTGTCATTTGTAAAAAATGGCACTCTCATCCCCAGCCTACCCTACTTAGAAGCAAAAATAGTTGATAAACATGATTTATATTCTGATGATAGTTTATGGAATTTGTCCAAATTAAATTCAATATAAAGATGATCCATGATCCGTTCAATATACGTGATCCAAAAATGCTCGGTAAAATTTTTTCAAAGCGATTTCTCTCCTATTTCAGAAATCATAGAACTCCTTCTTGGTCTTATTTCTTCTTATTTTCTTGGCCTCCTTTTACATTAATTTATATTTTTTCAGAAAATACCTGAATAACTTGTCCTTCAGTATCTAAAGTATTTCGCAGAGATCACAGATTTCTACTGAGCCGTTCAAAGGTGGATATTTATTTGGCTCATATTTTTTGTAGGACGGTAAAATCTCTTGAGGCGTATAATTTAAAACTTTTTTAACCTTTTTATTGCGATGCTAAAATAAAAAAGCGCGTCCCGGTGCTGTTAGCTCAGTGTGCATGTAAATTTTTTCGATTTTTAAGTACGATAATTTTTGATTTTTTTAATTTTAATCGTTAAAATAATATTTGACATATATATAAAGTGTATATTTATATTAATTATTGTGTAAGAGTGTTAAATATGAGAAAAAAAACATTGATATCACGAACGATAGCATAAGACACGTCTAACTCGGCCAGCGCACGCTTTGCCACTCAAGTGACGATCTGAAGTGATACCCACCAACATGAATATTTAATATCTTAATATAAAAAAATTATAGAAATCATTATTTTCATTAATGAGGTTGCATGGAAGGCTTTAAAATTAAAATTTGATCAATGATATCCCTTATGGCTTCACAAAGGTTGTTAAAATTGCAAACCTTTCGCCGAACCGTTTGTTGCTGAGTATTTACAATTAAATCAAGTATCAAGATACCAGATATGATTTTTTACAATATTGAGAAATGTTGTTTATTTCATATACAATAATTCACAATATTCAATAAAGTTACAACTGGTCAATAAAATAGTAATAACGATAATAACTTTTCAAGGGGCTCAAAATAGGATAAATAACAAGATCGGGAATAATAATTAAAAATACGTTTAATGTACGGGGGGGTGTAATAGCCATTACCGACAGCAAAACAAATCAAAAGTGGCGCCGAATTTAAATTTTCCTCTCTTGATGGGACATCTTTATAAATGAACTGTAATATATTATTCTATAATATGAATCCAATTAAAAATATAAATGTGACTTCAATAAACTGGGCAATTTTTTTCTGACTTATAATATAATATAACATATAACACGCGTATGCATACAAGTTATGTCACGTGAACACGAAAATTACGAGTGTCACACATTATGTTGGTCCGTCGGAGTATTTTTTATTTAAAATACGTAGTCATGTGTGCAGGGCGGTTATCTGATTGCGAGTGTGGACTCTTTTGTTTTAACTGCCCCCTTTTGAATTCGGAATCACGCGAACTGTCAGTTAGGGCTGAACAAAAGCACGCGACAGCGCCGTGGAGGCCAACCGCGTAATATGTGGCAAACGTTCACGTGTACGAGGGTGTCGCCGAACAACATATACATTTGTTGAAATAACAATTCGGCTTTAATTATTATATGTAACATATGTCTCAATGTTTGAAAGGAATCTGAGTATAGTGTCAATTTAATTTAATTTAATGGCCTAAAACCTATGTACAAATTGAAAAATTTTCAGAAGATGAAAAATAGGTTATTTTCAATATTGAGGATTGATTTGTAGCTAACTAAACGTAAACTTAATATTTACAGTTATGTAAATGGCATTTTCAATTCAAATAGACCTTTTTAAGTTGAAACTCATAAGGTTCGTTTTAATACAAATTTAATTAAAAAGGTACCAACTAAAAAGATATGTTTTAAATACTAATTTAATGTATTAATTATATATATACATATAAAATCAATTTTGTCGAAAAATATTGTTTTTGCGCTACCGGGATTCGAACCTGGATCTCTATTTCCAATCCGGGGAAGTACACTACTAATTGTGTTATAGCGCCAGTATTTTTCATGATTAATTTTGGAACCTACTATATGTTTCATTTTTTCAAATTAAATAAAAAACAGACCGTCTGTTCTGAATAATTACAACTTCACAATAAGAGTGTGTTCTCCTTAATAAAAATATTTGTGTACAGAAAAAATCTATTCATTGAAAAAATATTGGGCTGAAAAAATTCGAACCTGGACCTTTTTCTGTTAGGAGAAACGCATTGACTAATTACGTTTTAGAAAAATTTTGAACGTGTAATATGTAGTTATTTTATAATTGATGTATCTATATACTATTCCATTTTTAAAAGCGAATAACTTTATATTGCTGTGAATTCCAAATACCTTTGAGTAATGCACGCTAGGAGACGCCAGAATTATATCAATTCTAGTTGATTAATTTAATTTATATTAAAAATACCACAAAATTATGTTACGAAATTTGGGCTTCACAACAAAAATATGTTTTTATTTAAAAAGATTTTTACGTTTCAGATTATTTCACTTCCCATTGATGTTGGGAAAATATTTGTTTGTGTTACGAAGAGATCCGTTTAGTCTGAATTAACCTCCATACATAAAACTCAAAAGCACATTTTTTGTACACAGGTTTTATGTTATTAATCCATCGAAAACGATAACAAATAATGTTGTATTTTGTTCTGGAGGCACATTATAGGTGGATTTTAATTTTATTTTATATATTATTTATTTATTTATTTTATAAACACTATCTCGTGTTATCGTTGAGATTTTTACGAGAATATAGTCAACATAACGATCAAGTTATTTTCTATTCATGAAAACTGTATTTATTTTTAAATAAGTACATACCGTCATTCTGAAAAAAATCCACTTAAGTAAGAAAATTACATACTTATTTTGAAATATCTTAAGAAGGATATAAAGGTTTTTATACATTTTTATAAAAGGTTTGTGAATATATTATAACACCTACGAGGACTGACAATTAAGTTTGTAGACAAAAATATATCACATATATAGAATATTTATTTTATTTGTAACTATATAATACAATGTAAAAATATGTTTGGACTGTGCCCGTCTCACTAGAGAAATTCTGGCATAGTTAACAAGCAATTATACAATTAATTAGAATTACAAGTAGTAGATAGAATTACATTTATTACTATATAATAGGTGTATATGAAGAACAATTTTAAAGTGGTCTTAATAAATTAATTTTGGATCACTTTGTAGCAATAATTAATACAGGTAATATGTTTGGGTGAGTGCACCAATACTGGCTCTACCCATATTACGAATCCAAGTTTTAATATATAGTTTCATGTACTTGGGACAGTTCAATTGATTTAAATCTTTTAGCATTCTATTAAATAGTTTAGGTCCAAAATATTTTAAGTTCCTTTGATCACATGTTGTATGTGGTCTTGGGGTTTGTAGGTTATTTATATTTGTCCGTGTGGAAATTATATTTTGAGTTATTTTAAAATGTGTCTGTTTGTATTTATATATGTATTTAAGAGATACTTATTCGTTATTTAAATTTATCATCTGTGAGTTTGTTTAGAGCACGCGTCGTAATCCGTTGCACCCAGTGGCGTGGAGTAGGTATAGATTTTGGTTATGCTGTTACCAATGACATTATACAATCATACATTATATATGTACTTTCGTTTATCCAACGTCTTTGGACAAAATAAATCCGTCGTTTATACGACCCTACCATGTATTTATTTGTAATTTTAGAATACTATTAATAGTGTTTTTAAAGTTTAAGTTTTATCGTAAAATAATACTTTCTTACCCTTATAAAAAATGTATGAAGGTTTTAAAGACACTTTACATTTATTTATTTATTGACATACATATTTTTGTTATAACAGAGGTGCTAGACTGACGTCTGTTAAAGTAGCCAGTTTTTATCGTGCTGTTATTTAAGATTCGACAGGAATAAAAATAGAGATAAATTAAAAAATATATATATATATAGAATAAAAGAAAATGAAGTGGGAGTGGAGTGTTGTAGAATTAATGTATTATTAGTGTAGGCACTGTAAAATGGTTATGTTAGAACATGATTCATTTATTGTTTGAAAATCCTTCACGTATAAATAATTATTTCTATTAAAGGAATTATACGTAGGAAATAGTTCAGCCAATTGCCAATCCAAAATCATGCACTAAATTTAAAGAACAATCATGAAATCAACACGTTAAAAACAGTAAGATAGTACAATTTGCGAATAAGTAAAAGAGGAAGCAGACACTTCAATGATTTTCACGCAGTTGTAACCCTTTCTAATGTTATTCTGTTAAAAAAACAGCATAGGTAACGACTCCATAAAAAACGAATCAACCGAAAGGAATTTTCAATTCAGTAAATAGTCATATATATGACTTGAATAATTCACTAGCTTAAAGACAGAACTGAGTAATGTAATTAGCACGATGCGGCGAATAAAAAAAGAGCGCCACGAGTACAGCGGTGAGTTGCGCTGAGTTTTTAGAACTAAGCCATTATAGTTTCTACTGGTACACAGATGGCACTGATTGCAAAATAATTATTTCGTTTATGTTAATCCAATTTTTTAATTTATATATGTTTCCAAGAATTTTAGTTATGCACAGCTTTTTTGCATGCTCGCCCCTAGTTGCACCTCCGCTCGAGATCCCCCAATGATGATATTTCATGTCTTTCTTGATTTTATTGTTATGCTGAAAGTCCTGATGCTGCATGCATCCACCTTACTTCCTACACCATTTTATTATATCCAGATAAAATTAACGGTTATCTTTCGGGATCAAATTTCGGTAATTTTCCGTTGTCGTTGCTACATAATACGGACGAAAAATATTCTATGAACTTAATTGTCAGTCCGTTACAAACTTTGTATGCAACACAATGGCCACTCTGTTTGATTAGAAAACTGTCAAAAAAATAGTGTATAATACTTATAAACATTTTAATTATCCAATCACATAAATCACACTTATTTTACATATTTACTAGAAAATTATATTTTTATAACATATAATATATTATATCTTATTTAGTCTTACGTATTATTTTCTAACATTAAAAGTACATATTTAAAAAATATAACAATTTTCATTTAAATTTAATCTAGCCGAGATACGAACTATCATTGATTCCTGACGTTCATCGACGAATCTCTAATAGTAATAGAGACAAGCATTTATTTTTTTATTATTTATATAGGTTATTTGAACGCTGTGCCTTTGTAGATTTTTGAAATAATTCACCAGAACAAAAATACCATACTTCCCCATACATAAAACAAATTCGGTCCATATTTCCCTCCCTTTAAACTGTCAAACCTCGCTGCACGCCAGCACTGCCGCCTGGCGGTAACTAATTGGACTTTGTCGCCAATTTTCACAAAGCATTATACACAATGAAGTATTTTTAGGAATTTGGTTCGATCTTTGTTGGGTAATGATGTCAGAAACAGGCCTAACAATTTTCTAGTCAATCACTCGTATATGCTTTGACTTTAATATACGAATTTGATAAAATTTTTACATTACATTTACGCCAACTGCGAGGGTGACCTGATCACGAAACTTATATGTCATTATATGTAACACCTAATTCCAAAACACTATAGAACGGATTTGGGAGTTATATATACAGTTTTATAGATTTTTTATTAGCCACATGAATAACATGTAGTCTCTCGTAAAAGCCACTTAAATCCATTGATATTGCATGTTTTAAATTAGGGGTAGTTCCATAATATCCCAAAGCAGACAGAGTATAATCAGAGTATATCAAAACGTTTGTTGATGATCACGTGATCTAAAATCCAGTACGTCTACCAAAACGGTATACAGGATGTAACGGACCTAGTTCACAATATTTTATAGGTGGACATTTGTAAAATTGCGAGTCCAAAATGTTCAATTTTTTGCAGTGTTACGGAAAATTTTATTATTTGAATTTTTCACAAAACTGTGTTATGCATGAAGTCTATGTACTTCGAAATAAATATTTGCGAAATTGTTTAATTATTAATCTATATATTTGAATCAAGCCCTAAATCATGTAATAAAAATTAGTCTAGCGGCTCGAATTCGGCACATATTCTTTGAACATTTTCGACTCATAATTTAGTCAAGTATACAGCCATAAAGTATTGTAAACTAAGTATGTTACATCTGTATACAGAAAAAAAAATACATACAGAATTGTCTCTTTAAAAAGTGCTGATGAGCAAATGTATAGCCATGTTGTACATTTGGTTTCAAAATATACGTTTTCATCCATAACTCAAAAACATAAAGTTATTTTTGGGGGTTTTGAAATTAGGCGCTACATATGTTATAATAGATGTAAAGGAGAAAAAAAAGGCTTGTTGAAGAAGCCTATTAGTTAGATCCTCCCCTAAAAAGCCAGTGGTCAGAGGTATTTAATAATTACATTATATAAGTACGCATCTCTATTTAAAAAAAAACATATGTTCACCAAATAAGGAATGAAGAAATAAGGGTAGACCCTTATTTCTCAAAAATCCAGCAGCCGGAATTGAATGAAATTTCTTAGGGGAGTAGGAGAAGTAATATAATTGAACATAATGATAATGACGTGATAAAGAAGACCGTACATTATATAAAATTCTCAATTACGGTGACTTGGACACGTCTTCAGAATACCAGACAAAGATTACTAAGACACTTTCGTCGACATGGTAGTAGTTAGTATTCTCGCCGCGCATTGCGGGATACAGGAGTTGGGATCTCCGCTGGAGAGATTTTTATTTTATTTATTTAACTAAAAAATTTGAACCAGTAAATATACACATTGCTGGGATGGTGCTATAAACTTTTACTTGTGCTATACACGTTTAAAAAAAAGGAGACGTGACAATGATTTTAAAAATTCATATTCAATTTTTAAAAATCAAATCAAATATCATTTAGTGCAAAACAAATTAATCATGTTTGTCATAAACCTTTACAAAGTAAAGTTGTAAAACTCGGAACAAAGGTTTGTGAAGTGATTAATGTTTGGCAACTTTCAACGGTCCAACAGACCGCTGACAATACGTCTTAAGTATTGAAATTTTCATTTAAAAAGTTAAGACATCGTCACATTAAATGGTACTGGATCTATTATTTTTAAAAAATAAAAATATACGAGAATAATCTCCAAGTTAATTATATTAAAATGAAAATAATATTTTAAACTGAACTAAAATGTTAAAATAATAAATTAAAAATGGTTTATCATAATTTGTTAAAGGAATAATATATAACAGCAAAACGATTTATTGTATATATGAAAACATTCTTAATTATCTGGAATTATGTGTAATTTCGTACGAGAGCATTATTTTTATAAATTTTGCTCCCAGCCTATTTATAACATTCACGGAAGTTGGTTTTTACTAATATAAATAGGAACTTCGGCAGAAAAATCACCTGTCCGAGGTATCAACTGTCCGGGGGATCAACTGTCCGGGGGATCAACCGTCCGGGGGATCAACTGTCGGGGGATCAACTGTCGGGGGAACAATCGTCAGGGAACACGAGAATTTAAATGGCCAAGGTCATTAGATTTTTATAGGCATTATAGGTAGTATTTCAGATTCATGTTAAAATATTAGTGTTAAAGTAAAACTCGTCCTGGGGCAGGCGCGAAAGGACATAATTTAAATACATATTTGCCTACCTACAGAATAGTAGCATTACAGTTTTTGATTTTAGAATTGGGTTTGTTTGTTTTAGTATATTTCAAAATAAAATATTGCAATGAATTGGTTTCCTTTCAATATTCCCAAAGCGTGAAAGACAGAGGTCATTTGAATATATAAGAGAACTTTAATAGACAGACATCAAATGTTGAAATTTATTACTTACTGAGAAATCTTTTGGAGAAATTTTATCAAAAATTTCGTAATATTTTGCATTTTTTCTAAATAAATTCAAAAAAATTATCATTTTTTATACAGAGAAATTTGTTTGCATTTACATCAAACTGACATATTGCTGAGCCTGAAAGTTACAAATATTACTTTTTCGTTCTCTTTGGCGAATTTTGGATCATCCACCCATGTAATATATATATATTTTTAAATGTTACTGTCATGTTCTAAAATTTAGTTTAAGAATGCGAATGTTGTTTTATAGAATGTAAGCATAAACAATTATAGAATAAGGCGACTTGAAGTTTTTATAATATAATGTGGATCTACAGAAATTGAGGTGAGTCACTTCTTGCTGTACAGCGGACGGCGACTGAGACCCGGACCGGGTTATCACTAGGTAAAATCAATGTAACAGAAGCATCGTTGCATACCAAACAGAATCCCTTGCATCCATAAATAAATAACACGTGATGATATTGAATTCGAACAGTAAATTCGGATCGATAGGATCTAAATGAACGAATTGCGCAAACTCCGGGTCGCGCGTCCCGCGGATTGTAATACGATAATTCCCGTCGTAAATCGGAATCATCGCAGGGTAGCGGAGGGAAATAAGGAACCGTAGTACAGGATAAGGTCGATGAGGTGATAAGGGTTCTAGTCGCAAGACCAGTGATCTAGGAAACCGGGATTCGGAAGGACTGCTCGCCTTACCTCGTATATGATGTCTCTGTAATCCCCGCAGTCGCCGCCGAGATCGCACAAATGGCACGCGGATGAGCCGATCTCCGATCCCAATTGAATTCGGCGTTGTCACAAGTTCACCCACGGCACACAAACAATACGTGATCAAAATACATTGTAAAATACGATGTCGAGATCGAACAAATATCGGTCAAGTTGACGTCCGCTGACGTCAAGGTCACAATTTACACTGACAAGACGAGTATTAAGAAATATATGGATGGGAATTTGGACGCGGAAAGGTGTCAATAACAGTGGTGGCGGCTGAATCGAAAGACGCGCCAAAAGTGCGTTTTACGAATTCGGAACAGATTTTATTCAAACAATTATTGTAGATATTTAAACATGTAAAAAAAAAATATATATATATATATAAACAATAATGTAACATTATTGTTACTAACGTGTATAAACATTATTCCGAGAATTCACTCACAATCTGCATCAACCTAAAACGGATGCACTATGTACAAATATTATTCACATGAATATTATGTTTCAGGCTGTTTTTTTTTGGCCGTCATTTTGGTTTGGCAAATATTTGTTAGTTCGCATTCAGTAGTCGTATAGATTAGTTAACTACAATTTATTATTGAGCATCTAACGCTCTAATAACGTATTTAAATTATTAAAACATTTTATTTAAATAATAATTAAATTTTGCTGGAATTTTTTTCCATTAATATATTCACTTATACTCATCTAATACGATATCATACAAAGATTGAGGAAACCAGCACCTGAAAAACAAATAGTCTTTGTTTTGAACGTATAACAATTATTAATTGGATAAACTGTTAAATATTTAATTTAGCCAAATAATTTTCAAACCGTTCCAAGAACATTTTCTTGGTACTTTAATCTTCGTCAAAATAATAATGACAGTATTTTATTTAAATAATACCCTAATGAGAAATGTTACATTTTGTTTGTCGACGAAATTCTGTTTCATTGGCAATCCTTTGTTCTGTATATAATATATTTCAACATATATATATAAATATATATATTTGATTTTGCGAGGTTTTAATGAATAGACTTATTGATTGGAATTTACTGTTTGATTAAACAAAATCAAACTTTGTATTGCAGGGCGCAGCCAGCCACTGAAAACTCAAGAGTTAAAAACACTTTTGTGCAATAAGTGTGAATAATTAAATCTACACAATTAGAATGGTATTTACCTTTTAAATTATCATTAATATACAATACAAATTAAATGTATTAATTAGAAAGATATACATATAAAATCAATTTTAAAGAAAAATATTGTTGTTGCTGCCGGAATTCGAACCTGGATCTCTTCCAATCCGGGGAACGTGCATTAACTGATTATGCTACACCAACACGGTGGATTAACGGCAATTTTTTTTATATGTTACACTTTTCAAAATAATCATTCCATTATTTGAAAGTCATCTTCTTTATTTTTTTTTAATGCACTTTCTCCGTTCGATAAATTGAATTTACATGTATATCTTTCTAATTAATACATTTAATTAGTATTTAAAATATCACAGACCAATGTTTTGAATAATTACAACTTCACAATAAGAATGTGTTCTTTATATGTATGTAGGTAGAAAATTTTGTATAACTTTTAAAAGATTTAAGAATAGATTTTGGTATGCATTATCTAAATTATAGTTTTAAAGATAATATACATCGCGCGTTTTACCTGGCTAAGGAGATAAATAAATTGTAAAATTCTTAAGGGTGCCATCGTCGCAAAGGGCACGAAGTATTTCACCGACCACTCCCTTTAGATTTGTTATATCCTAGTCAGGAGGCTGCTTCGTCGGAGAAAGGCCAATCTTGGTTCCAACAAGTAATTTCACAGGAGAGAAAAATCCCGAATGTTTTAAGATAAGACGAAAAAGGGTAGAAAAGTAATGTTCGTTCGGGGTCTCTCTGCGTAGATTGCACAAACACACCACATTCCACCCTGCCCTAGCACACCCCTAGCCTTTATTAAATCATCCCTTACCTCCAGGGACGTAGACTACGTTCAATGCGCTCTAAGCATGAAACGAAACTACTAAAATAACTTAAACCGTAGAACATAGGATAGTGAGGATAGGATTTATTCGGAAGATGGCCAACACCTTTTTTATATTAATATCGTACCCTGCATGACAATCATCTGAATAATGGCTACTAATTGAGGATCTACTGAACTTCTCGTTGCCAAAAAAATTCTGGACCTTCCTGATCTACAATAGATACGATGTAGACACAGTAAAATAAATCAAAAGTGAAAGAATATTATTAGAAAGTAATCTTAATTACTTATTTTGTAAAAGAGATGGTCACAGGTCTGGCAAGGTTAATTGGTAAAGGAACAACCCCCGTCATAATCAGAAACTTTAATTAATTTTAATTGGTCTTTTGACCATTTTGCAGCCAACGTGGCGCATGACATTTGTGAGTATTGCTAACCTTGAAAATAATTTGACATTAGATATTGCCTTTAGAGACAGAGCCGGCCCGAGGGGGCGGCGAGTTCGGGCCCCGCTCGAGGGCGCCGAGCGAGCCGGAGCGCCGAGAAAGCCGAAATAAAAAAAACAAAAAGCGGAGAAAGAGCTACAGTTTGAACAAAATAGTTTGTGAACATTACAAAATACATAATACAAGAAAAGCAGCAAGCAGACGAACGTCATATAGAACCAGAAGAGCCATCTTCTGCTTCTTCAAATATCATCACAAATGTCTCTGCTGAAGTGTTGCCCTAGAGAATGGCTACTAATTCTCCAGTGTCATAATATTGACAGCTTTAAAGGGTGCCGTTAAAAAACCTGGGTTGTAATCTTAATAATAACTGGGAAATGAGTTAAGAAATCAATGAAGATTCGGAAATTTGAATATTTAGCCCATGTGAGAGATATATGTAATACAATAATACTCTACCTTATCATCAGTTCAAGATTGAATCACGAAAAAGGTCTGGCCCTAGAAGGACGTTGTAACTGCGGAATCTGAGAGTCTGAGAGAATGATTCAACACACACAAAGGCTAGGGCCGGCACTGCTTAGAGAAGCAGAATACTAAAATCATGAAGCTAGTATTTAAATTTATATTGTTTTAAAATATTAAATTTAGCACACTGTTAATTTGTCCATACATTAACGGCTTAATTAAGCCTTTGACACATAATTCCGGAATTGGTGGTGGAATGAAACGAGGGTTTTTGTATAAGCGCATATTGAGGGTGGTATTAGAGAGAAGAGTACGAAGATAGTGAAGTATGAAGAGTAGGCGAAACTCTCATTCCCGAGTGTAGATGTCACTTGTGTTGTCAGTCAGTTGGAAGCGGCGATGATGGCGGCACATATTATGATATGCCTATATTATCTAAATTATTTGAATGTGTAGGTTGCATAAGCAATTGGGGAATTTTTCGACTATGCGAGTTTGTTATCCAAGCAAGGCTAGGGGTGCATAATGTTCTGGTGCCAATCGTTATTTAAATCGTTATCTAAAGTGTCATTTAAAGCGTTATTGTGTTCGTTTGCAACGATGATTGGTAAGTGATTAATCGTTATTCTTCGAGCATTAACTGGTACACTAGAAAATAAATCTCCAATAATAAAATCTTGATCCAACCAATGTAAATTGGTGAACCACAGCTTGATTAAAAGTTGCCAGTGTATTAATTTTAATACAAGATTGTATTATTTGAAAAAAAATCTAATTAGCATCGCCGGTAAAAGCATAATCTACGTTTATGCCCACTGCACGTCATTACGTTTTGGTACTACTAATAGAACTTTACTGTTTTTTAAATTCATATGTAGGCAATACACGTACATATAATCTCATGCAAAATATTTAATGTTTTTTATTTTACAGTTTTCCATATATTTCAGTAATCAGGTTTTAAAGAAGCTTCGTAGAAACTTCGTTACCTTGTTTTTAAATTCTGGACAAAGTTCTTTGAGATTTTCTTTGATTTTTCCATACAACAATCATTGTAATTAAAATAATCACCCTATCATCATTAAGCCAAACGAACCTGTAATAGCGGCAGCTCGCTCTATCGTTCTGTAAAAATGGAAATATCTGTCTTTTATTGACTTTTTCGGCATCGAAAAATTCAATCTCTCATTGGCAATTAATGCAATGTCAACGCGCACTGTTTTTCAAGTTTTTCATATAATTTTTCTCTAAAGATTTGTAATTAAAATATCAAAAAATACAATGATTCACTCGCCAATTTACATTGGTCGGTATGTACCAATCGTCGTTAAACCTCAGTCACATATCGGTTTACTATCACTGTTGCGTACAAGCATAGATGCTGGAAGAATCTGAGGACAGGAAGGAATAGGCGGATTCTGCTGGCACCTCCAAAATGTGGACTATATATTTATCACTCACTGTGTCCGTCAAGGGTTGCCGCAGGTATTTATTCGTTCTGGTGACACTCTTGCTACCTGGCGACATTATATTCTGGATCTCGCTAGCCTGGCGGCGATTATAATTAATTGCTTACTTTTAAATAACCCAACAGAAGGACTAATAGGTTTGTATGTTGGCTAAAAGTACAACGTCGTGCGATGGTACGTGATACGGATTACTTGCGATCTACGTGGATATAATATAGAATTATGATCATAATTGAAGAATTTTCCTCCATTAGTCTTTTTTACATACTCGCCGATTCTCTCTAGTACTGGATTTCGAAGATTGATATATCTTTGAAAACATTGTCACTTCATCTTAGCTTTGGTCTTCCTAAGCTTCTATGCTCTGTTGGTCGTGTGTCATCAACCAATGAAATATTCCTACTTTAATGAACCTTCAGACGCTTAACTCATTAAATGAAATTCGTTTTCTAAATTTGGCTCAAAATACATCTCAAAATTTTTCTTTCAATAACTGAACTGACAAGCGTTTTGTATACTAACTACTTTTGTATTTCTTGACACCAATTGTTGTATAATGCGTTTTTGGATCTATTTGATAAACTATTGTTATTTTTTATAAGAGTTAGTCCAACGTGACATGGGATAAATTCTTTAATAATGGAAAAATAAACTAAATACAACGAAACTACAGCATCAATTCAGAAAATGGCGGAGATCACGCAAGCACTGAGCGTCATCGCTTCGACAGTGATAGCGTAGAATTAGTACATATTTGTAAAAAAGGAAATAAACTAGATATTTTTCACAAACACCTTTTTTACAAACCTCACACTCACTTCACCTCTACACCCACCCAACTCCAATCGCCAAGTAGCACGTGGTCCTTAAGTCTTAAGTTTAGTATTAGTAACATTACTGAAGATGATGCGTCAGCATTGAAACTATTTTAATAAATAACAAATTTGTATTTTAAATATAATTTTAATTGAATTTACACAAAGTATCACATGAAAATTTCGAAAAAAAAAAAATAACATTTTGACGAACGAATTATTATTATTACTTATATCTGGAAGAATGTTAAAGAATCTAATACCAGAGAATGTATTTTTAAAATAATTTGTGTTTAATCCCCGCAACGCAGAAATGCTATATATATTTATTTATTTAATAGAAGGATGACAATAAAAAATACTTTTTAATAAATCAATCGATCAAGCGCTCTCTTATTAATGTCCTGGGAGGCCTGAAAACACACCGTGGTATGTACTCGAAGCTTTGAAGTCCGCAATAATTGTGCGCCTGTTCATCTCTATCTGATGAGGGGATGAGAGATGGTGGAGGGCAGAAGGAAGATGAGTTTAATTAATGTTGGGAAAATCCTAAAACAAAAAGACACACAAAACTCAATATCCTTTTTGTTTGTTCCTTGTTTCAATATAAATATACGTTGGATAACTTTGTGGAAGGCTGTCGCCTCCATTCTCGTCATCGAGGCCGTCTAGCGAAGCTGAACGTACCCAGCAAGGCGGTACGCGCGTCAACTCCCACCAGCCACAGAGTCACGGGGCGGAACAACAATACAGACGCGGCTAGCTAACAAAGTAATATCTATATTTTTATTTATTATCTTTGTTTTATTAACCACTTAATTGAGCCATTAAATACATCTACCGGTTTCGAAAAATACCATTTTCTTCTTCAGGATGTCATAACTAACTAATCACTATTTAAAAAAATAAATTTTCAAATTAATCAATTTTTATATAAATCACAGCTAAAACATAATGATTATTGGCGTAGGATTTAATACATAAATAACTTTTCGAATCAAATATCTAAACACCTACCACGAAACATTAAACCGGCATTTTATACAAATAATATTATAGGAAATTTACTAATAAATTCTAAAGACAAAAATGATAAATTTAACAATTCTGATTACTAATTTTAAAAGTAATATCTCATTTATAAATATATATGTATTATATTACATTTTCAATGCAATATTCATATCCATTTGAGCATTTTTAAGAGGTTTAATGTAGCTCATTAATTCTAAACTAAGTATAATTAAACTGCTAATGCTAAGTATAATAAAAATAAAATAAATACTGAAATATATAAACCAAATATTTTCCGGTTGATTCTTTAAACCATGAACCTTTCAATAATAATATTCGCGTTTTTTTACGAAAGTGTGATTATTTATTTATATCAGAAGTTATACACGACCTTTGACTTTTTTTAAAACTATTACTTAGATAGGACCTTTATACTAATGTAAAACTAATAAACTTAATGTTATTAGCCATAATTAAGAAAATACATACATTATAAGAAAAACCGCGACCAATTAATTTATTTTCAGCGTGCCATAAAATTGCCTGAATATAGAAAACTATTACACATGCGATATCTGCATTGAACCAAATTAGTAAAATATTAAAAATTAATAAAGTTATAAACAATTCAATTTGCAGTACATATGATCAATTTTTGAAGTTTTCGAAACACTTTTGTGTTAGTGAATACAAAATATTTTAAATAATACATTATATTTACTTACATGCTTAAGGCTTCAGCTACTATTTAAAATCAAGTTATATATCAAAATCACAATAATTTCTGACTAAATAATATTTATATCGATCCTACTAATGTGTGTTTTTTTATTGTTTTTTAATCGGCGATTTGAAATCTAGTGTTTTCGTAAAAACGCGAAAATATTAATTAGTTTTTAAACCACGTTCTTTCAAAGTGTTTTAAAAATATTGTATTTACGTACAGGTTCGAAAATTTGAGGAAATATGGCGTAATATTAACACACTTCCCCTGATTGGAAAATATCCTGGTTCGAATCCAGGTAGGAACCAAAATATTTTTTCTATAAATTTGTTTTCTTTTGTATATCTTTCTCGTTGATACATTTAATTTGTAGCAAAATACCACAGAACTATATTCTGAAAAAACTGCAATTTCACAATAATAATATGTTCTTCTTAAAAATATTGCCACCTTTATACTGAGTACAGAATAAACAGTAATACTCGGAGGATTGAGGCAATCATTTCTGGATTTAGGACATGTGTTTGGGAGTTGGGAATTTACACAAAAAGAACACGTAAAATTGCAATTGTTTCTGAAGGCTCACTGTGCACAAAAATGTTATATATATATATACACCCTTTCTTCAGATAACTTTTTTCATCCCTTGCCTCTTAATAGATTACATTCTTTGAAAATGGGTTTCGTCATGAAAATACAATTTGTTGTGAAGTTGCAATTACTGAACACAGTTCTGTAGTATTTTTAATACAAAATAAATTATATATACAGAAAAAATCTATTTATTTAACAATGTTTTTATTTATAATAAGATATATCAAGCGAATGGTTACTAGCGAACTAGGCAGATGCTTATATTGCGATTTTTTTTGCATATTATACACTTTTATATGTCAATTGTAAATAATGTCACGTTGAATATTGTTCACATTTCCTCCGATCCTTCTTTCCGCTGAAGCCACAGGTCTTCTGGCTACAGAACACGTACTCCGTTGTTCCGCACGAAGTATTTTCGAATTCACACTGTGTTGATGGCGCGAAGTGTGACACAACAAGCACAATAGCAAGATGTACAGGTTTCGGCACGCACAGCACGGAACCAAACACACAAACAGTACTCTATCAGCTCCACACAGCGAGACGTTAATAAATATAGTTTTCGCAGCCTAACGTACCTAATGGTAAACTATAACTGCTAACGCAAACTTTACAACTCGTCCAAAACCATAGAGAATTCTACAGAAAAAGATTGTAATAATAAATAATCATAAAAATTGAACACTATTAATTGTCTCAATCAAAATATTTATATATTGAACTTTAATATCATATCTATCGTAAGCTATCTATCAAGACTTATTAATAATTATATTTACATGAAAAATAATATGATATAAAGAAAATCCTTTACAATATGATTGCTTAACAATGTAAAAAAAGATTACACGGGAAAACGAACACAAGAAAATTATTAATGTAGGATAAATTATAATTATAGAAATGTGATTCTAATTCTCATCTCAGATACATTCCTCATCATCCCTTACACAGAATCGTCTGGGAGGAATCGGGAGTCTAGTATAATAAAAAGTAATTATCTTAACACAATGTAATACTGGAAGACGACGCCATTTTAATCTATCGTAATTCCGGAGTGGTTATTAATAAATTATCTCGCTGGATGGTGGGATTAATTATTAAATTAATTGGAAAAAGATATTTACATCATAATTACAGAATATTTAAACAAAAATTCAACTAAGAGTAATCTAGTTATGCGATTAATTTCATTTATAATATGTGTTTAATAATTTTGATGAAAATGTTTTAACACGGAATATGTCACGAAAATTATATTTAAAAAATAATAATAAATAAAAACGTTTTTATATATGAGTATGTACTATTACTTTTAAATTATGTTTTATTTTATTAAAAATTCCCGAACACTTTTCAAATTGATACATTATTTTAAAGTCATTTATTATCTGTCGTCAATGCACTGTGTTGCCGTAGCATAATCGAATAATGCAATTTCCCCGGATAGGAAGAGGTCCAGGTTCGAATCCCGGTAGCAACAAGAATATTTCTCGATAAAAATGATTTTATATGTACATCTTTCTAATTAATACATTTAATTAGTATTTAAAATATCACAGACCTATGATCTGAATAATTACGACTTCGCAATAAGAATGTGTTCTCCTTAATAATATATAAGTTGTATCAATGTGTCCACAATGTAATAAAAATTAATAATTAATTCTGGCGTGTCCTATCGGTTTACTCAAAAGTAAAAATAAAGAAGATGGCTTTTAAATAATATAACGATAGATGTATCAATTTGAAAAGTGTAACATATGGGTTCGAAAATTTGTCAATGCATTATGTTATAGCATAATCGGATAATGTAATTTATCCGGATAGGAAGAGATCCAGGGTCAAATACCGGTAGCAACAACAATATTTTTCGGTAAAATGTAATAATTTATACATTTAATTTGAATTTAATTAATTAATTTTTAATTTAATAATCTTGACACTAATAATATTCCGTTTCCTCTAACATAAAATGTACCTTATCGGAAGCTCCCCTAAATTATTATAAATTGAACGATAAAAATAACACTTGTGAAAAAGATTTCTTTCAAAAAGAAGATTTCGTAACATTTTATAGTAAGTTCGCAAGTGGACTGTAACATATAAGAACGTTGTTAGAGATATTTAGTATATATGTAGACCACAGGTAGGGGTAGCTTGTTAGTTTAATGGTCGGAAATTCTAGAATACCAGCAAGTTAGTCCTATTTTCATGGCATCTTGGTAAGAATATTGATGTGACACGTACCAATAACATTTAGGAGCTAAAAAGTTGCATGCAGAGGTGGTAAGATACACGCGTCTGAGACATGCGCCTGGAAGATGGGAATAATATGCATGATTGGTTGGTCCCTACCGTAAATGTGTAGATGGTTCATAATAAAAATAAAATGTATTAATTACAAAGGAAAATATTAAAACCCCCTCCCTCGTATTTAGAGGTACGTCAGAAGTCGGTTTACCCAACCAAACAACAGGGGAAAAAATGAAATTGATCACTTTGCGACGGCAGAAAAACAAAGCAAAAACTACGATAAAGAAACAATCCCACAGCCAAAAAAAAAAGGTTTCTGTAACAAGAGCTTTGTGTGTAAATCTAAAATATATTTATTCTATATTTACATTTATTTATTCGGTATCCTAAAGGGGCGGCACGCGTGTAGGGTGACATTTATTTGCGAATGTGATAATATTATGTGATATATTGGCACAATGAATGCCTGAAACCCGATTACCGAAGTAATCAGTGGCGTGCAGTAGGTGTAGACTTAGGTTATGATGTTACCATGATATTATATAATGCACTATATGCTACATTGTACATAGGTTTATAAACTTTCGTTTAACCGACGTCTTTAGGTAAAATGAATCTATCGTAATAAAAATGCATTATCCTCGAATGCAAAGAACAATAATGAAAAAAATACGTTTAGTAAGGTAGTAAAAATAGAAATAGAGAATTAGTAAATGAGGAAGCAGATGCTTTCTCTCAATGTCATTCAAAAAAAAATTTACATAGTAAATATTAAAAATAAATGTAAAATGTGAAGAAAAGCAATTTATCCGTTACTAAAAATGGTAATAATGTAGTCCTGTAAAGAGTTAAATTAACAGCAAAAATGTCGACTACCTCCGCATATTCATAACTCAAAGAATGCAATATGGAGACTGCGGAGTTAGCTAGCGCTTGAGTTCTGACATTACCACTGTAATAAAACAATGAATTGTGTCTCGATGACCTCAATGATGTGTAAAAGTCAATCATACCATTGATGATCCTGTATAGAAATATAAGATCGATCATCGCACGTCTCACTGATAATTTTAACAATTCAGACGGCTAAGGAGATAATCATAATTGTTATTATTAAAATTAATAAATCTTAGAAACTTTCTCTGGATTCATTCAACCGCCGCCGAGTGTACAATGAAGTGTGGCGACCATATGACTGAATTATATTCTACCTGAGGTCTGACTAGAGAAGTGTAGGGGACTTTATAAGTGTGCAGGTCTGAAAAGTTTTTTGCAGTCCTCAAATCAAATCCCCAACATTTTGAGACCTTTATTAGTTATCGAATCAATGTGGGGGGGGGGGGGGTGATGATGATAATCTACTATCAAATATTACACCCAGATCATTGATCTCCCTAACTGATATCATGTCAGCATCGCTGATAGAGTACGAAAATTTTTTTTTTTTTTGTAAAACTTATAGATTGGCACTTGGAGATATATTAAGATGTACACCATTTAAATAAAATGTCTAATTCATCATTTTCATTCAACCTACAAACACACCTTACAATAGTTTCAACCTTCCCCCACCCTTTCTCCCACCAGTTTTCATCTTCTTCTATTAATATTATATTGTAAACTGCTTTAATACCTTATATTATGTACATCATTATTACGTTGCGTTATTACGTTTCATGTGCTATATATTATATGATAATTAATTAAATAAACAGCCCATTATTATCCGCCATGAAAAGAAACCCATAATTCGCCCTTTACTGTATACTTAGAACATTTCATTCACAAGAAATCGCTTGCAAATATCCTAAAATAACGCAGGAATATTGATACGGATGTGTTACGTCATAGCAACACCATAAATAAAATTTTCAAAAATAACTTTGTCCAATTGATGTTTATCAAACTACTCATTTTCTCAGAAATGTATTTATAAGTCTTAGAATCTATTTAAAGTAGTATACTTATGAATTCTGGATAAGATTTGATAAATCTACATATGAAAATACATATAATATTGTAATAGTACAGCTATATAGGCCGGATATATAGAAATATATATTCAAAATTTCATTTATGAAGTGTGGGTGAGATATTTTACGAGATTATTTAATAAATAGAACTGAATACGGAGAAATTCGATGTACGTCATGTAGATGACGTACATCGGATGACGTACATTTGCTCGTAGAACGTCGTAAGGGCCATTATCAATGTATAAATTTAACTCGACAACTTGTATTTATATTAATGATAATCTATACTGTAGGACAGCTGTATAATTTTTAAACATGATATGGAAAGAGACAGTGTTATTCATTGGAATTTATTAGTTCTGAGCATGGGGCCTCGCACTTTGTAAAGTGCTACTGCACCCTTTTTAATTAAACACATTATTTATTTAAAAAGCGATAATATTTTTATTTTACCGTGAAGTCCAAATGTTCCAATTATATATGGAATGAAATGTTAGACAAATTCGCACAATGGGCTCTCCCTGCAAACTCTTGCTCTTTAGATGAAATTTAATATACCATCGTTGTGGATACCAAATTAGGTGTTATTGTGGCAATAACGCGTTGGATCTCCGCCTTAAGCTCTCAGATTATTTGTGGCTTATTGGCATACACACGTGACTTCGAAAATCCCCAAAGAAAAATATTAGTATCAGCAAATAAACTCTCTTCGCTTAAAATGATCTCCTGGTTTGAGTTCTCGAGTCAATTGGATCGTGTAGGCATGCGGCTTCAGGTCTTTCACGAGAATTCGCTGTAAGGTGCTTCTTGAAACGCCTAACTCTCGAGAACGAAGATGAATTCATGTCCTTGGGTTTTCAGTGACACTTTCTCACACTGCGGCTATGTTTTCCGGTTTCTTTAAATTTTTTATTAATATTATTTACATTAAAACTTTCTCCATTTTTGTAATGAGTTTTAACAATAATAATGCGTTGTTCTTTCATGCATCGTTCCATATTTACTAATCGTAAGGTTGACAAATGAAAAATAATAAAAAATTTGAAAAAAAAATTCGACTAGCCTTGGATAACTGCATTAGTTGTTTGGGTGAACGCACGCAGCCATCTGATCATACTTAATTACAAACATATATCTCATACAGAATATAAACGGGATTTTAACAAGATTTTTATTTATTTTTTGGTTGTTTGGATAATGAATATTTATTTATTTGGTTTGTAGGAGTTTTAATGATGGAACCATCGAAGATATGCACATTTATTTGATATATATATATACATGTAAATATCGTAATATATTCCTGTTCAAGTATATTCATCTGTCACGTATTAATCGAGGCTGTGAGAAAACTAGAGTCTAGACACGCGACCTCATCGAATCAACTCTGTCAGAAGGTTATCATGAATATGTATATTATGTAGACAACAAAGTTATATAATCATTTTCTAGTATATTATAAATATTATTGACAGAATCGGCGTTAATTAATTAATTAATGGATGGATATAAAAAATATATTATTTTTATGAACCATCACAATCTCAATTTTGAATAATTATTCTACCTACAAACACATGTTGTACAACATAGATAGTGTCACTCTCAACGTATCTCAAAATTAAAGATTTCGGCCTATCATTTGATGAAACCATTCATTCATCTCACACACTAATTTTTTATTTATTAATATTAAAAATATAATACAATTTTAATAATCAGTGGATATATATATATATATATATTTTAACATTTGTTTCTTCTCTATGAGAGTAGGACTCGTGTATAGAGAAGGAGTATATTCGAGTTAATTTATGTTTCAGTCAGTCTGTGTACATATTTTTTTAACTTTTTCTAATTGTGATGGGGAGATTGTTAAAAATGAAATCACATATATGCTACCAAATACTGTATTAAGGCGATGAAAGATATCAATCCTCTTACACGCGGCTGCGATCCGTAGCAAATTAGACTACATTTCGACAATTTAGTCTCCATCCTACCTAGAATCTTCTTAATCCTCTAGAGATATTTTGTAATTTTTTCTGAATATTTACTTAAAATAAATATATATATATATACGAGTATATATATATATTTTTTTCATTTTATTTTATTATGTTCACGTACAGGTTTCCATAAAAAATAATATTATGCACTTCTATAATTTTTTATTTTCTTGTTCTACCTTTCCCGCAACAATAGTTGCAACCTCCCACCTTTTTTCTTTTTCTATGGATTTTCTTAATTAATATCATATTAGAACACATTCTTATTGTGAAGTTGTAATTATTAAGTTAGGAAAGAGATCCAGATTCGAATCCCGGTGGCGCAACAACAATATTTTATGATAAAATTGATTTTATATGTATATCTTTCTAATTAATATATTTAATTCATATTTAGTATCATATGTTAACAATGTCAAAATTCCATAATAAAATTAAAATTAGTGTCGCGTATTTTTATTAGCTTTGATGAGTGGGACCGATAAGGGAGCCCTAGCTTCTAAACCGGACCCCCTTTCCAGATGTCCCCTTTATGCGGAGTGCAGGACCAGCGCAAGGTTATGTGCGGCTCTGTCCGCGTACGCACGTGCTGCTAGGCGCATTGTTTCATATTTTCGACAGTCTGTGAAATGAGAGAAAAATTGCGTTAATATATCCATAACTAGCTGTTTATTTTTTCGTTTGACGTCAGAATTGTTGACTATTAATTAATAACAATAATAAATTATTTTTAGATTTATACAACAGTGTGTTATATTGTTATAAAAATAACTATAAAACATTTCAGCAAAGTAAGAACGTGTAATTCGGTGTCCTGTCTGCTATAATAGTATTTTACTGTATTATAGCGGACAGATTAATTAATTCTCTGCATGCTCGGTAAGATAATATAACTTTTCTGATAGTTTATAGCTGACGCTGAAAGGCCCCGCTATCGGCGAGAAGTGGTTGAACATTGTAAATATCTGTCAAAATCATTCCTTTAAAAGGGGAGAAATATTATCATGTCGTGCTTGTGTCGTCACTAATATATTATTACGAATTACGATTACGATGAATACGCAGGTAATATCTTTTTTCAGTGTATTGTTAATACGGTGGTTGAAGCGAAATGATGTTGATCGGTTCTGTATCGCACAGAGAACGCGCCATATTATTGATATAATAAGACACGTGTCAATAATTTAAAGGTGTAATCATCGGCGTGGCGCCAAAAACTCGTGGGATAGATTTTAGGAAAACAAATGTGTTAGTAAAACGTCACAATACACCGTGTAGGTATTTGCAAATATGACTATATATATTGTTATGAATTTGAATAAAAATAGAGTATTTTGCATGCGGCAACCATTCTCGATTTTGCCACCGTAGTGTGCCTATATTTAATATCTTTTGTGTTTCATTTCTTTCGACCTCATAAATCATCATCATCGCCGATTGAGAGAAGCTGAGATCGGCGAACCACCCATGTCTACATTCTTGTTTCCTGTACGGAACAGGCTCAGTAGCGATAGAAGAGTGTGGTACCTTGGCTGACGTCACACAGGCAATTCGCTGCGCGCTTGACAATATTATAAATGTGATTGCAACATTTAATGCAGAGCAGTTAAAATAAATATTATTTTAAAATGATGAAAAATCACACAAGAACATATCAACAGGAATTAAATTTAAAATAAATTCACCTCATTTTTGACCTTAACAACAAGCCTCAAGCGTTTCACTTTACAACCCTCGATTTAACAAGTACACGCCCTTAGCTATTTGTATGGCACATGAAAACATTTTGTTTCATCTCAACTGCCTGGGAGTTATTCCGACATCCTCATCAAAGCCTCATACTACGCTTTTTTGTAAGGCTTTGTTTATTCATTTGAATAAATACAAAACTCCAATTCTTAAAAAAGAACTAGAATAAACATGTCAATATAAATGAGAAATTAAAAGGCTATATCGTTTTTTTTATAAAAATTTTTTAGTAGGTACAAAGAGATTTTTTTTTTGATCTTTTGAAAGCAAATATTACAGTACTGTTTTCCTACGACTCGGAGATAGTGTAATATGGAGAAGAAGGAATATATATGGCATATTAATATTCATGTAATTTTAGGAAGATAGTAATTATAGAAGGTTTGGTTAATTTCTTCGATCGTAATCGGAAGTTCTTGAAACTAATTTTTTAATAAAATATATTTATTTTTTTGATTAATATTAAAAATGTAATACAATTTTAAATAATCAGTGGATATATATATATTATCATTTGTTTCTTCTCTATGAGAGTAAGACTCGTGTATAGAGAAGGAGTATATACGAGTTCATTTGTTTCAGTTAGTCTGTGTACATATTTTTTTTACTTTCTGATACTAATTTATGATAGCCCATAATTTTTCTAATTGTGATGGGGAGATTGTTAAAAAATTTGATGGCTTGATAAATATATTGATTTTTAGTTGCGGTATATTTTAGTTTTGGGATATCAATTTGATCTCTATATCTTGTAGATCGGAATTCGCTTCTAAAATTTAATTGATTTTTAATTTTAAAAATTTGAATTATTGGATGAAAAGTTGTATACTTGGATAGTCTTTTTTTTGAGTGATTTCTAATTGTAGCATTGAAGTTTTCTAAAATATTGTTTTTAATTTCTCGTACAAAAATGAGGAAAGTCTTGACAATGGCACGCATTACCATGCCGAGACCTTAAGGAAACCTTCCACTAAAAATGTGATCCATGAATTTCAGAAGAAATTCCAGCTCCATAAACTAGTGCTAACGGAAACCTTAAACTAAACATACATAAATTTGATCGCTCGTATTAAATTAACAATGATAACAAGATGACGTCATAAAACATGATAAGATTAATAATGAAATTATAGAACTACGTATCTGTACAAATACAGTCACGCCAGCCCCTATATTCATCTGGTTCAATATTCGTCACATTTTGATAACTAACAAATGTTTCCATATTCGCCAAAATGCAGAATATTGTCAAAAAGTAGCACCCAAACGTTGACATAATCAACTAAAACAAATATGGATTAATTATTTTTATTTGTTAACTTTGTTTCATTAACCACTTATTGAATTTAAATACATATACCGGTTTCTAAAAATACCATTTTCTTCTTCGAGATGTTAATACTAATCAAAATATGTTGTTTCTTTACCAGAATCTATTTTTAAAAAACAATAATTATTTAAAAAAATAATTTAGTATCTAACTCAAATTGTTACTTAATACAAATTTTGCTAGTTTTAAAAGTAAAAATGGATTCAATGGTAATGTACATGATGAAGGTTTTAAAAAACAGGCAACATTGGGCAAGTTATTTGTTAAATGGAGTGCTACTGAATCATCGGCGAATGAAAACCACCACCAGAATTAGAGTTACCTGATATTTAAATTGTCTCCTAAATATCAGTAACTTTCCCCCTCTTCCGATTCTACCACCATGTCTCCTCAGTACAATAAAGGTAAAGTTTTAACATAAAATTTATTCATTTGTGTACTATTTTTGGGGGCTAGGAATGAATTAATTGAATTTCAGTTATTTGTTATGGGAAAAACTGTTTCTGAATTCGTCAGGCCCTCGGGAACGGATGAATGACGAATATAGATGTTCCACTGTAACAAGGGTTAAGATGTACACGCTGTGAGGGATGAGACGTGGAACACTTGTCCATGTGACAATGGATGAAGTTATCGATTATGGAACAAACGCATCGAAAAAATATTTTAATTGCTACTAGTCAATTTGAAAGAACTGCAGAATTAAGTTCGAAAATCTATCGTCAACTTACGCGGTTGGCGTGATGTAACTGGTAACGCATTCCCCCGGATAGGAAAAGATCTAGGTTCAAATCCCGGTAGCAACTATTTTTGATAAGTTGATTTTTTTTGTATAGCTTTCTAGTTGATACATTTAATTTGTTTTTAAAGCCTTTAATTATAAACACGGTGCTAGGGTCTTTATTATTATAGGTTATCTAAATAATTTAACAAAACAAATTAAGCTAATGATATTTATGATTTTAAATATGATATAAATTAAAACTATATAACCTATTTTTGTGTTTTTATTTAGACCCATTTTCTGATGTTTTCCAACACTATGAATATTATTTTCGTATACCGCTAACCGGTCCACCACGTATCCCCAGGAATACGCGTACCACATATTAGGAACCGTTGTCCTAGAGGGTTTCTTGACCGACTCCGACGTCAGCTGGATAGTTGCTGTCAAGTTAAGTGGCATACCAACAACATAAAAAAACAAGGGTCTACCAATCGAAGGACATCAAACACGCGTAAACAAAATTTATGATAGATTTTCTGGTTTAATTTTCACTCTCAAAAAATCAGTCTGTTTTAATGCCATATAAATAAAATACATATTTTTTTCCCTTTTTCTCATAAAAATTTTAAATTTATGATTTTAATCAATTGCATCCATTTAAAAATATATATATTCCACCCTCACAATACGCCCTTTGAGAGGCTCGCAGGCGAGCTTTTAGCGTCAAAGCATATCTGTGAGGGTAGAAATTAAAGGCTAGCCCAATAGAATCAATACAGGGATGAAATTATTTTTATTTACAATATTTTAAGGGTGTTATTTATGATTATTACTCATGAAATAAGCTGTGATTGTATGATTAGTGTTTGAATGTATCAATTTACTTTAAAAAGAGCTAACTTTAATTATTAATAAATTATCATAATGCTTAAAATCTAAACGATACGAAAACTTCGTTAAAAGTTTTTAAAAAAATGGTTATGAAAAAAAAAGTGTTTAGTTGAATACCCGCTTTAATTATCTGACTTACCTACAGCCATCTTTTGTGCATGTGCATATAGTCTGAACACTCTACACAGCTAGAATGCTTGGTCGTTACGGATCCAGCGTAGTCCAATTAACCTTTAAACTTCGGTATTGGCGGGGTTCTTCCCTCTGACCTGGATGTAATGGAGGCTTGAGCCGCAGCTCTCTGATAAAGAGTCGGGAGGTCGACCTCTTTGGAACGATCTCTATACCCTCAGCTGATCGATTCCAGATTCTGTAACTCTAATGCGATTGGTTACGCTTGGCTAGTCACAAAAAATATGGGTTCCCTCGGAACGTGTTGTGGCCGCATTTTATGTGTGACGTATTGCATTTATTATTTTCAGTGCGAATCTTTAAATAATGCTGTGCGCGGGTCGCGCGCTGGGTGATGCTAACCCCTCTCTCCTCGCTCCTAAACAGACTTTCACTGCCAGACGAAGCCCGGGCTGAGGACGCTCTATTTCCTCTCTTGATCTCAAGTATCTACTACCATTTGGCGGCTGGTCTTCGAGCAGCTCAGAAACTGCTACGTGCCTCCCAGAGGGCATCCGAAGATGTAGTCTTGGACACGAAGCAAACGGTCCTTACTTATGCTGTTTGACATTTGAAAGGTTTTGAACTTGACTTAGAGCTTACTTTATCATTTAATAATTCGCGAATTTTTCTACCTTACTAAACGTGCTGTTTTCGTGATTAGTCTTCGCGTTCGAGGATAATGCATTTTTATTATGATGGATTCATTTTACTTAAAGACGTCGGTTAAACGAAAGTTCATAAATCTATGTACAATATAGCATATAGTAAATTATATAGTATTATTTCATATCTCAATAGCAGCATAACCTAAATCAATACCTACTGCACGCCACTGCTTATATGTAATTTCTTTATATATTTTTCCTTTTTGATAATAAATATTGCACATAGGGGGCATCGAATGTTGTAGTTTTCGTACCACAAATAACTTTAATTTACTTCAATTCTCAGTAGTATATTTTTTCCACTCTTGCATTGTTGAGTGGAACCAATACATGAGTTCAAATACATAACACGGCTCCAAAAGAGGGTGAACCCTGTCACAAAACTCCCTTAACCGATGGAAATATCTATGAACTGTCAAATCAATTTTTAAATGTATATTTCATCAGACATAAGATAAGATCAGAGATAAGGTCCCCTTTCTCTCTATATATATATAATTTCAGAGTTGTGCACGGAGAAAAAATTTCTGGCAAAAATTTTATTTATAAAAAATACATTTCTGATCAACTTTCATAGGTATGGGATAAAAATGAAATATTGAATGATGATATAACGTAAAAAGAAAATAAATTAAGTCGGCAAGTCTTTTCTTTCAAAAGACTAAGGGCCGGTTGCAGTATACGAGATTTCATCATTAAATATCCCACTATTTTCGTGATGATGATGATGATGATCTCGTTGTTTAATATACATTATTACACATAATACGAAAAAATTTCATCAACAAAGTGACAGATATCGAACGCCTAAGCGAAAAAATCCACAGATAATGCATAAAATAAAGCATATTTCATGATTATTAAGGAGAACACATTCTTATTGTGAAGTTGTAATTATTCAGAACAGACGGTCTGTGATATTGTAAATACTAATTAAATGTATTAATTAGAAAAATATTTTGTCATCAATGTACTGTGTTGCTATAGCATAATCGGTTCACGCACCTTCTTCGAATTGGAAAGAGATCCAGGTCCAAATCTCGGTAGCAACAACAATATTTTTCGATAAAATTGATTTTACATGTATATCTTTCTTAAATATGAATTAAATATATTAATTATAAAGATATACATATAAAATCAATTTTATCGAAAAATATTGTTGTTGCGCCACCGGAATTAGAACCTGTTCAAAATTTTATAAAAATGAATTGATAATTCTGGCGTCTACTATCAGTTTACTCAAAGGTATTTGAGATTCTGTATAAATAAGGTAGATGTTTCTGTCAAATGATGGAACGTTTAAATGTATTAATATCAAAAAGGTAACATATAGGGTCGAAAATTGTCGCTAAAAATAATGTCGCTGTAGCTTAATTGGATAAAGCACCTTCCCCGGTTAGGAAAGAGATCCAGGTTCGAATCCCGGTGGCGCAACAACAATATTTTTCGATAAAATTGATTTTATATGTATATCTTTCTAATTAATCTATTTAATTCATATTTAAAATATCACAGACCTATTTTCTGAATAATTACAACTTCACAATAAGAATGTGTTCTCCTAAATATATCTTTCTTGCTATCAAACATACTTCCCAAATACACAAACTCATCTACTTGTTTCAAACATTCATTACCTCCAAGTATTTAGCGCTGTGTCTTACTTTCACCCTTCTCGAATACCATCACTTTCGACTTGTTAACATTCTCACGTCACGTCGCTTCGTCATCCAGTTCACATGAATAGTGACCATTTATTAATCCCTCTCGCTATGAAAAAGTGAATATTTGTAATGAATGACATTTATATCGGATAAAAATGTTTTGCACAAGGTCCTAAAGAGTATCTATGCAATATTTGAAACGGGCGACGTTAAATTTATTTTTTAATGTATGCTATATCTCTGATGAGGGTAGCCAGAGAGAGGGGTAATGGAACTATTGTTTAGCACATAATCCTAAATAATAAGTATGTCAAATTTGATTTAGATCGGTCAAAGGGTGCAGAAATATATTAAAAACCAACACCCAGATATCGAGTATTACATACATATACTTATATATATATATATTTATATATAGTTAGATTTAATATTCAATACAAAATAATTAGTTTCGTGTTTAGACAACAAGCGAAATAATTAATATTATGTTTACTAATTATTTTGTAATACTGTAATGAATTAATATTGTATATGGACCTTGAAGAGAAATAATTACAAACTTTTTAGAGGAAAAAATATTATTTATTACTTCTTATGACGTAATTTTTTTATTTTTTACATCTACCTAGGGCTTGCATTACTGGTTTACCGGTAAATCAATCTAAACGCACCATAAGTAATACCGGTAAATTGGGAAATTTATTTTACCGCGAATCAAGGAAAGATACAAGTATATTATAACGAAAGATTATTGTTAACATTTATAACATTTTTTTATTCCAGTATATATACATATACGCCATATAAAAATAAAATAAAATAAAAAATATACATACTATAAAAACATTCAGTTGTAATATTATTTTATTTTAATTTAATTACGAATTTATATTAGATGTATACAAAGTATGTATTCATACACATAATGTATATTTTACATTCATCAATAAGTTAATGGATAATCTAATAATATTAACTACTCACTGATAGGTAAATCAAATATTATACAGTCCTAATTCAAATTCTGTGGCATATACACAAGTTATTATCAGATCTCTAATTACCACATCTGCGTAAAAACAAAAAGGACATCATATACACATGTATATACACATACATGTGTTTATGATGTTATACGAGTATATATAAAACATTTTTCTCCTGAAACGTATTCGAAATAATTTAGGTTTTAATTTAGGATACCGTTTTAAGTAAAGGTAGCCACATTCGTGTATTGAATAATATCCCACAGTTGAGGGTCTGAAACATCTACAAAAAATGCGAATCTAGAAAGACGTATATATCGTAATATATCGGCTTGTCATGTGACTAAAGTGACTGAAGTGTTAAAAAAATTATTTTTGAATGATTTAGGAATAATAAAAATATTTTCACTCATCGACATGTTAGGTAATAAATATACTCGCAGAAAATGTATGGATTCGCGCGAATATTTGATGAAACGGAGCGAAAAGCGAACACAAAAAATGAAACCATTCAAAAATCTTACCAAATCTAAAATTGAAAATATTAAAGATATCGCTTTTAGAAAAGCGAATGATTCGCATAGTATACCGGCTGAGTGAAATATGAATCTATTTCTTTAACGGTATACGAAGTATTGAATCGTCAGTGAATTGTGAACTGAGATGTAGCAAAAACTTTTTATAATCAATTTAAAATAAAATATATTTACAAGTGTGTAATTCAATTGAATTAAAACATTTAGTTCATTTTATGGTTGGACAAATTTTATGTAAGCCACTTTCGACCGGTTACAATACCGCTGTATATTAGTTTGGACGGTCTCACACTAACTGATGAATAAAATAAAATACATTAAAATGAGAATGGATCCTGTGGACCGTAATGAACAGAACGTGGCGCGCAGAAAGGATCCGGCCTACCTTTATCTCAGTCCAAGGCTGGACGCCAAATGTACACCTCCCTCGACTAGCACTGTCTTTGTGGAGAAGGGAGATCTCGCTGCACTTCGTGACGCTGTCGAAAGCGGTTTTTTCGTGGTCCGGATTTAACGCACGGCGCCGACAAAAAAAAACGTTTTGACACATCGGCGTTCGAAATGCACTCTGTTGCCCGTCGGTCGAAATCCATAGGTCACAGGTTAGCCAGACAGGGACAAGTATATGGAAGGATTATTGGAACGACGGAATACACAGGTAGTATTCAATTTGCGTCAACAATATTAAATAAAGGGATATTTGTCAAAATTTTAATTGAATATTATGTAAAAATTCAATGCTATTATATTGTTTAAAAATATAGCCTGTCTTTAAAAAATGGTTAGTAAATTCAGAAAAAATATTATTACAGAGATATCTCATTTTTAATGTACATAGAGTGTTGAATAATTGAGTTAATTAATATTCACCGATTTAATGATTCTAATGTACAGGGTACGGAAGAAATAAGTCCCCGATTTCTCACCGCTACTGGTGGAGCGCTAGCAGTACAGGGCATGGTTTAGGTACGCCATTTTGTAGCACAATGTTTTGCCATTTTAGTTGCCATCATGGCATGGAATGGTGAGCATCGCGCGTTCACTATTGAAACGTATTTTATAAATGGTGATTCTAGCTTAGGGTCCGGCAGAATAACTCCCCGATTTAAAAGGTTAATAAAATAAGACATTAAATCCTGTTGTAAATTTTTTGTATAAAATGACAACTTTTGTAAATAGTGTTTTTTTTAGAGTTTTGTTTTTCGAATTGGCAATACTGTTTCCAGCGACAGCCAATTTGACAGCTGACAGTTGATTTGTGCTCAGTTTTCAGCTTGTTGCCATTCCACCATAAACTTTTGCGGTCGACATAATCCTCCATCCGAGCAAGTAATTCGAATAACCATGGATCGTTTTCCCACCACGCATACTCTAATTGATAATACGCATCCGTAGAGACGTCGTACAGTGCGCACCGATGAAGATGTTGCTGTAATGGAGCATAGTGTTGAGGAGAACCCGAATGAGTCGATTCGCCATCGTGCACAGTAATAGATCCATGATTACTGACTTTTTGGTTCCCCAATTAAATGTCATTAATGTGGAAAAGCTGTGGTTTCAATAAGACGGCGCAACATGCCACACAGCGCGCGCCACAATCAATTTATTAAAGAAAACATTCCATGAGCGCATAATTTCATGTGATGGACCTGTGAATTGGCTTCCAAGATCGTGTGATACCTTTAGATTATTTTCTGTGGGGATATGTGAAGGCGCTAGTCCACGCCAATAAACCAGAGACAATAGACGACTTGGAAGCCAACATTCATCGCGTTATTGCCGATATACGGTCCCAGCTGCTCCAAAAAGCCAGCCGCGGCGTCCATATGCGCGAAATCATATTTAAACACTAATGGCATAAAATTATCTTTCCAATAAAGCCAACACCATGGTTATTATTGTGTATTTTATTTCATTTTAAAGATCTATACTTCTAAAAAAAACACCCTTTATATTCTAATAAAAAGAACAAGAGTAGATTCAGTATTAAACAAATGTATTAGGGATGAAAAATGGGTTCAATAATGATTTACTGATACGGAAATTTAAAAAAGTTGTAATTTTCTAATTTGTTCAACATGGCACAATAATTTTCACAACGCTGGCATATTATAATATTCGTAAAAAATACTTCCTAATTTAATTGATTTAGAATTCAAGTTCAATTGTAACAGAAATAACTTTAACTATTCCTCATTTAGTTTCTGAAATAAGTGCACTAGTATTGAAATAATATTTGAAGTAATTCACCCTCAATTACATCGATGATTGTTCCAATAAATTATCAAGCCAGCACGAAGGCCGACGCCACGCGCACGCGACACTGCTTTCGCAACAGGAATGATTACCGAAATTCTTTCTATGGACGGAGTATCACGGTGACTAATTTATCACCATATAATGTACTTATGTATGCACTATATTAAAAATAAATAAACAAGGCAGAAACGTTATATTTTTTAACATATCGACCTTCAGAATAACAAAGTTCCATCTGACACTGACACAGTTTTGAGATAATGAGCTTAAAAGTGTTGATTGAATTTCAACATGTATTTCAAATTAATATCCCAAAACTAAAATATATCGCAACTCAAAATCAATATATTTATCAAGGTATCAAATTTTTTAACAATCTTCCCATCACAATTAGAAAAATTACGGACTATCATAAATTTGTAACTGAAGTTAAAAAAATATGTACACAGACTAACTGAAACATAAATTAACTCGAATATACTCCTTCTCTATACACGAGTCTTACTCTCATAGAGAAGAAACTAATGTTAAAATATATATATATCCACTGATTATTGAAATTGAATTATCTTTTTAATATTAATAAAAATAAAAAATACAGTTGTTCATATGTTCATGTATACAGTCGAACTCGGTTATATCGAACACGGTTATAGTGAAGAAATACTTATTACCATGTTTTCATTCAACTCTTCACCATTACAGTGAGCTCGCTTCACTGATATAACGTACAAAAATATTGTTAACGAGTGAACAAAACACACTACACGGTCTAAAAACCCTAATACTTGAGAAGTCACAAAATCGAAAGCAGCGTCTGCCGACGAGGTTCCTTATTGTTTACGATTCCTTTCAGGTTTGTGAATTTTTAGAAAAAAACAATGAGAGTTTATTTAAAACAATGCGGTATTTTGAATTTTGTTAAGAAGTAATGTGATTGAATGTAGTCATTTACTTTAAAATGTTTTTGTTAATTTAAAATGATTTTTCATATGTACATATTTGACTTTTTTAAAATTTTGTTGGATGTTAAATATTTTTTTGTAATAACGAGTAACGGATATAACGAGCAAATTTAGCTGGTCCTTTTGCACTCGTTATAACCGAATTCGACTATATTTTGAGTATGCAAATATGATCAGTGTTAAGGTCTTAACATATTTTCAGTATTATCAACGACCATTGGTGAGATGAGGGAAATTAAAAATTAAAAAAACATTGTAAATTAACAATAATGATCCATGAATTGAAATAAATAACTGATGCATTTGGAACTTTCAGCTCTTGCCATTACCTTTAATATCCGTTAAATAGAGTTAGTGCGTATGGAAGAAATAAATCAAATCCAATAACTCAAATTAGCCGAAAATGTTAGTTGGAACCATGTTATTCTAAGGGGTCGATATATTAACGAGCAATGATTCAAACGTTGGGTGTTGAAAATATCTAATTTATTTATTTGACATTTGTTTGGCATAAATTTACATCAGAAGTGAACGTACTATGATAAGATACATTTATTAATTTACTGTATGGGATATATAAAACATTGTCCTGGCTACTTTGCTAGACTACTGTCTGTGTTAAAGTAGGCTATTTTTTCAGTGTTGTTACGGTGTTATTTAATTCAAATTAAACGGAAAGAGTTAGATTCGACAGAGATATAAATGTGAAGTGAATCATTTGTGTATTATATTGTGATTAAGCTGGAATGTTGGAGCTGGGATTAAATCCAGTCTTCGCATAATGAACTGGAAGTTTGTTTGATGACTTTGAAGAGATGGGATCGATATATACAATATACAAGGTATATATACAAGGTGGTTTAGTATACAACATAGTTGTAACACCATCAGGACAAAGTGGTATGCATCAGTAAAGTCTTTGTGATGCAGGTTCAATGTTATTGTAAAGGTACACGGTGGTACCATGTTATCAGGAGCAGTGAAGATATACCGAATATAAAGGGTGTCCAGCGGAAAGTTTTCAAGTTTAATATTAAATATTAAAAAAACTACAACGTTTTTCTCATATTTTATTTATACAAAATTGAGTTTAATGATGCAGCTATTACGTTTTATAAACAATATCGTCTAAATGCCGTCCATTTCTCTCAAGACACTCTTGCAATCGGACTCTTGAATTTGCGAACACGCGAGAGCAAAGCGTTGGTTCAATGGCAGCAACTTCACGGTGGGTATTTTCTTGTAGGACCTGAATCGTTCGAGGATTGTCGCTGTAAACTCTCGACTTAAGGTATCCCCACAAAAAAAGTCGCACGGTGTAAGGTCCGGTGACCGAGGTGCCCAGGGAATGTCTACGTACTTGATTAATTTATTGGGAGAAATTCCCCTCCGTATCAAAAACTCGTCGATCATTCGACAATATACGTCAGCAGTGACTGTGTCTCTTGCTGATTAAAAAAATAAGGGCCAATTATCCCTCGGGCAGACCACACTGTCATTTTTGGATAGTGCGAACGTTTTTGATGGTGTTCCCTTGGGTTGTCGGGGCACCAGTATCTCATGTTCTGTTTATTAACATAGCCATCGATATGAAAATTTGCTTCGTCTGTAAACAATATCTTACTAGGCGTTCGTTCCAATATTGTTCTCGCTAAGGTTTCACGTTAAAAATAGTAATTTTCGTTGAGAAACGGCACGATTTGCAGTTTGTATGGGTGAAACTGTAGTTTATTTTTCAAAATAACATGCTCTGTTCATTTTTTATTCCAGTACAGGCTGCAATCTTCCTTGTCGATTTTCGCGGATTGTGCATAATTTCACGTCGAACTTGAGCCACGTGTTCTGGCGTCGCTGCTGACGTTGATGGTCCCGGAGGAGTTTGGTTAACCATTGTCCCTTCTTGTCTGAACTTTGAACCCAACACCAGATAAGTTGCGTGCTCGGCCCATCACTTACTCGTCGAATATTAAAGTGAATACAAAAAGCGCGACGCGCTTTAATTATTGCTCATTCGCAAAAGAGCAGTGCATTACCGAGCAGTAACTCATTGCGACTGGCAAATCAGCAAATCACGCGCGTCGATCGATACAGAAAAAAATTGTCGTGGAATTGCAACTTAACAATAAAATGTGTTTTAGTTAAAAAAATATATTGGGTTTAAGATTTTTTTTTCTAAATTTAATGAAATGTATTGATTTAATTCTGGTGACTCCTAGTGAGTATTACTTAAAGGTATTTGAGATTCATCGCTATATAAAGTTGATTGGCTTTTTTTTAAATGGAATTATAAATTAACAATATTTAAGTATGTCCAAGAACACATAATTACCTACAAAGGCATTATTATCAAACAAATTATATATATCTCATAGAAGCGAAGCTATTTTTATATTATATTAAAAATGGGAAGATGTGGAAGTATAGGTAATTACAGGGCTTATGGCTTATTACACGTATCTAATGAGTAATTTCTACTTAGTAACATGTATACAACTTCCAAAAATTTAATAGATAGGGAGATTGATTAATACCACACTTCCATATCTTCCCATTTTTAATATAATATAAAAATAGGTTCGTCTCTATACATTTATCATAAACATAATCGATTACTGTAGTGGAATGGTACGGATAAGAAGAGGTCCAGGTTCGAAACCCGACAGCAACCAAATATTTTTTCTGTATATCTTTCTAACTGATTCATTTAATTTGTGTTAAAAATATTAATTTAGTTATTTTTGTTTAAACAGTTCGAAGTCTGTTATATTTATTTATTTATTAAGTCAGACAATTAATCTTTCAAAAATGCATTTGAAAAAAGCATAAAAATATATTTTGTTGAATGAATATAATGCATTTTGCGACTCAAACACTGGTTTTGGTTCGAACAGTTTAGGATAAACGGTATTTGAAAACGACAAATTGAAAGTTCTAGACGTAGAAAACAGGCAGTGAACAACAGAATCTTGCTACGTGACTACTTTCACCTTTTCAAGCAGCTCGGGTGGCGACCCCCATCACACCCAACATCCCCCCCCCCTCCCGCACCGAATAATCTCCACTCCTACGCACGACCCACCCCTTTCATAGGCTCTTAATTTAACGCTGTGTAAAGATACCCCTAGTAAGTTCTTTATTTTTCCATTAAAACCTTTAATTTAACCTAATAGATGGACAACGCAATACTAAAACACACATATACTACATGGTGAATATTATGTTTTATTTAGTCGTCATTTTGGTTTGGCAAACACTTGTCAGTTCGCATTTGGTAGTCGTAGAGAATAGTCGATAACAATTTATTACGGAAGCATTATTATGGTTGTTTCAACAACGCGTTAAAGTCATTAAAACATATTATCTAAATAATAATGGCAATGCTGTAACCGTTAATGGTGATCGCCATCGTCACATGTTGGAAAACTTCTGGGATTCAATAGGACGGTGCCACATCACACACAACCCGAGCTATGCTCGAAATTTTTGACCTCGACTGACTTCCTCCTCGATCACCTGAGTTGATGGCTTCTGACTATTTAATGTGAAGGTACTTGAAATGAAATGTGTACGCCATTAAGCCAACAGCAATTGCGATGCTACAGGACAATATTCTAAATAAAATAGCACGCGAAGCGTGCGAGAATGTAATGAAAAATATGGTTAAAGGAGCACGCATTTGTGCCGCTTCCAAAGACGGCCACTTGGTCAATGTCATATTTTACACATAATTGTAATAAATTAAATTATCGATAAATAAAAAAATAAAAAACTTTCATTTTCTTGTTATTCAAATACAACATCGGCCTGGAACATACAATCACCCTGTTAAATATACACATTTATTAAATAAATTAACTTTTTATTTATACTTAAAGTCTTTCATGATTTGTATTGTTACGATAGAAACACACTTTTCTTAAGTACATTTATTTTATTAATCCACTTGAGATAAATATATTTTCATTTCCAATATTTTATTACACAGAGCACAGAATTTTCACAAACGTATGTTTCCTGTAAGGAAAATAAAACAATGTCAATATATCCAACAATATTTCTCCAGACAAAGGAATCATATTCAGAAAAGCGATGACGTACACATATTTTTTCTCGGAACCGGTTTATATCAAGACTGGCGAATTATGTACCAATCCGATATGAAAAAAAATACAACGTGTCGTTTTGAATACCAGAAATAATTTATTTACATATTACTTGTAGGTTTTCACGACGTGAATATTTTAACGGCGTTAGTTTTTGTCGTGGCCGACGTTTCTGGCCCATATTTCATGGGCCAACGCGAGGCGTGGTGTTAATATTAACCTTTACCGTGCCATGATATAAAATATCCGAACGCAGCCGTGCTGTCAACTCGTGTTACCGTAAATAACAGTTAGAAACAATTTGCCATTTGCCTTCCGGCTATTACAGCGTAAACATGCCACCGATGATCCGATTTCTCTGGTCGGAAGGTGTGAAAGTGGCACGTTGCGGGGACAGTGCCGAGAAAGAAGTGAATCGTTACGGCCGGCTCTCTGGGCTGCGCCGCGTTGTATTGTTGTCAGTGTCGGGTGAACCTTTAAGGTTGATGATACCCCTGTTCAGGTATGTTCAAGGTGGAAATGATAGACCTCTATACGTATTTTCCACCTCATATTCTTTGGTTTCCTTCAGATTTATTATAGAGCAGTCACTTCGAGGATTGTGTATAATCCATACCCTCTGATAGCATAGTCATCCAAGTCTCCATAATTTTATAAATGCCACTTTTAATCGAATCAAAATTTGGATCTCGTACCTTTAGCCAAAAATATGACTCTTGACGTCCAGACAGACCAGAGAGCGGAGTCCCGATGGAATAAATTATCCGATATCAGAATTTTAGAAATACATTTTCCGTCCTTTCTGCACGTGTGACAACATTATATATCGCCCTTCAGGCAAAACCTTTTTCCAGATCCAGGGAACAGATGCGAAGTATACTAATATATTGTATACAGAGCCAGAAAATATATTCTCAACTGTATTATTACGCTCCTTATCGCGGTCATGGCTCGAAGCACAACACAACTGATCACACTGCTCCGCGTATATTTAAATTCTAATATCTGTAAATTCTGATAACTAAAAATTACGTTCTACACAAGAGTAAAACTGTGTTTTTTTATGAATATATTTAAGTAAAAAAAAAAACAAATTACATGCATCAATTAAAAAAAAAATAGCAACCCGGCACTTTCGCTGCCGAAGAAATACGTTACCATAAAGGATGCGCTTTTAAAAATAATACGTTTTTAACGAAAATGTAGGTTTTTATTATTCATTTATATCAGAAGTTACACACTAGAATAGACTTTTTTTTATTTCAAGTAGCTTATTAATTAAAAAAAACAATAAATAACACACATTAATAGAATCGAAATAAATATTATTTAGTATGAAATGATTGAGTTTTTGATATAAAACTTGATTTTAAAAAGTAGCTGAAGCCTCGAGGCATGTAAATAAATATAATATATTATTTAAAATAATTTGTTTTCACTCACACAAGTGTTTTAAAAACGACGAAAATTGATAATATGCACTGCAAATTGAATGGTTTATAACTCTATTAATATTTAATATTTTACTAATTTAGTTCAATGAAAATTTGTCTCCGTAATCTTGGCATACATGCAAGAATTTTCTATATTAAAATAATTTTGTGGCACGCTGAAAATACATTTCATGGTCGCGGTCTTTTTAATAATGCATGTATTATGGCAAATTACATTAAGTTTATTAGTGTAAAAATATTAGTAAAAGTAATAGTTTTAAATAGCTAATTGTAATGTATAACTTCTGATATAAATGAATAATAAAAATCCACACTTTCGTAAAAAACGCGGAAATATAAATTATTTTTGAAAAGGAAGCCTTAACCCTTCCCAAACCATGCAGTATCACAGGTCTACCATCATAATCAAACCTGTAATATTTCGGTAAATACATGCAACATAAAATTCATATTTTAGATAATCCTAAAGAAAATAATAACGCTTAGGAAAAACCAATTATGAAAAGGGAATCGTACAAAAACAATTATTTTTCCATTCAATCCGTTGTAAAGTTAATACGTTTTTACAATTATCATTTGTGATATGAAAGAGAGAGATTACACACTATTTTCACAGTGAAAAAAACAACACACATACAAATATAATTGTCACTTTCTCACTAATTAAATGAAGAGAGATAAGAATGAAGGACACATTGTATACGATCTAATGAATGCTCTAAATTATATTATTAATCATTTTTTAAAAATTGAATAGTCAATATTTAGAGTAAATTCGTGCCATTAAAGCCATTTAATGGCACGAAATATTAAACTAAATACACACAAATATAGGAAACACGGCTTAGTTTGTAGACAGGGTGTAAGGGGCGGAGTAACTGGTGGAAGGTGTAGTGGTGGCGGGAATAGTGAGAGGAGAAGAGATGAGATGTTAAATGTAATTTTGTTTAACAAATTAGAGTTGTTTTATATATATAAATCTATTTTGATGATGAAACTATTCTATTAATATTATAATTGTAATTTTTTAATTTATTGAGAAGAATTTAACATACCTGCATAGATTTATCAGACAACCCAATATAAATTAATAATTTATTGTACGTACATAAAACAAATACAATATCAGGCCATTTAAAATGATCACATAATTTGATTTTTTTTTTGGATACCGGAACCAGTAAACAATTCGTTATCTTCAATACAGTATCTATTGAATACTAACACATTGATTTAAACTGCTTACCTTTGAAAATAATGTGATAAATGAACACATCTGGCGACAGCTTACGCTACCGATGACTTCGAGTACAACAATACAGTGCATTTTAATATGCTAAACATAATAAAGGCGACATCAAACAGGAAATAAAATATTACACATTTTACCGAGGAAACGCGTGAAAAAATATATTCTATATTTAAAAAAATATATTGTACTTGCAGATTGATACATACGCACTCAAATTTGTTACACCCACATACAGTTCATTGAATGATCGCTTCTTCACATTTTCTATTTCAATCCCTTTTCACGAATTCACATTGATACGACATTTGCGATAGAGCAAGAAATGATTACACACTCGATCTATTCAAATTTGGAAACGTTCCAATATTGACAATATCAAAGGGTGTTTTTAATATAGCACTACCCTTTTTCGGGGATGGTTGTTCAGAATCGTATTATGCTTTTTTAATATTATTTATGCAAACAAAAAAAAAAACTCTGAAATATTGTATTATGTTGTTCCGAAAATAATGGTCTTGGTTTTTTGAACACATTCTATCAATCTATGTAAATAAAAGACACCAACCTTTGTGAAATAGGGCTGATAGTCGCCGATTCTTCTAACGATGGTCGCTTTCCTTGCAGTCATGAATCTTCTCAAACGCTGTTGGTCAGCCTCCGAAACTTTATATTACCGAAATGTTTTTATATCACCGCCGTAAAATATATCCGACCGAAACCGAAACCGTATCTCACCAGAAACAGTTTTTATTTTGTTCCTGTTTTAAATTTACAAAAATTTACCTATCGAAGTATGAAAACGCGCAAATAGGTCAAGTTTAATATTATATAATTTTGAATGATCTTTGTTAGGAAATATTTATTTATTTTTCTGTTTGACAGCTTCTATATTTATTTATTGAATCAGGCATTTAATTTAAATCACTCTTATCTTTTAGATATGGGATTTAAGAAATATTTATTTACATGGTATTATTATAGAATATCTTCGATAGCTTGTTGTCTAGACGGATTCGCCGATTGCTGACTCCACGTATTGTTTCGACCGGCCGAAACAATTAACTACCGTGGCGGATTTGTATGTCATCTGACGTGAGGCCGAATGCGATTGATACTCGCAGAAAAATCGATAACCTTACACTCGCACGGACAATCATAGATACCAACATGCAAAAATCAGGAATGCCAACCGAAGGGATAATAATATGCGTAAAAAATCATTACATCTCAAAGAGCACGCATTATTTACAAAGATGAATTAACGGAACCACTTCTGAATGAACAGTGCGGTGTTAGTAAAAAAAATTGTACAAACTGAGACGAAGATGGTCGAAAAACAATGAAATGAAAGCTTTTAAGGTTTTTAAAATCTCAAATATTATATGATTTTGCATATATATATGGACTAAAATGTCATTATTGAAATATATTATAAAACAGTTAGATGAATCAATTATCTAGCTATCGAAAAATATTTCGTAACCACCGAGATATGAACCCAAAACATTTACAAAATCCTTAATAATAAAATATCAGCGAAATTTACACGAAAAGTTGATGCAAATCAACATGAGCACGAGCGTCGTACAAGAGGAAGGGATAGACTTAGACTGCCATTCAGGAAGAAGGCCAAATCTTTTTTAATGAAATGCCAGAAAACATAAGAAAGGAGGAGATATTGAATAAATTTAAAATGAAACTAACCAAATATGTAAAAGATAAGTTTTAGTAAAAGAAAAGGCTTTAATCTTGTTTATATTAGAGCATGTATAGGAGTGATTATGTATGCATTATGTTAATATTTAAATAAATAAATGTCACTATGTCATAAAATTCTAAAAATATAGAGAATTATACATGCAGTCATTTGTTATTTCGTAGCTATCAACTTTATTATACGATTAATTCTAAAAACCTTTGAGTAATACACACTAAGTGTCATCAAAATAAATCATTTTTAATTATTTAATCTGTATTATACATTTTCATTATGATATTGTAATTTTAAAACATAGTTTTATGATATTTATAACAACTTATATATTATTAGGAGAACACATTCTTATTGTGAAGTTGTAATTATTCAGAACAGACGGTCTGTGATATTTTAAATACTAATAAATTGTATCAATGTGTCCAAAAGTTAATAAAAAATGAATTGATAATTCTGGCGTCTGCAGTCGGTTTCAAATCCGGTAGCGCAAAAACAATATTTTTCGTCAAAATTCATTTTATATATATTTATTTATAATTAATACATTAAATAAGTATTTACAAAATAGACGAATCAACGATCCACAATCCTCGGTTTCATGCGGCTCTCCTCCAAAAAGAAAAATTAAGACCATCATAATATCATCAGTACAACGCATCTACGGCTACTACAAGCACTACAAGTGTTCAACCGTTAGTCTCGCCACGTGTCCGGCATAGTCCCACTTCCATTCGCGACAGTTCGTACAATATCTGTTAGTTTTTTTTTGTTTCCCAAGTAACCATATTCTATGCAAGGGTGATGTAACATATTTTAGAGTAATAAATATTAAGTGAGGTTATGTCGTGTATGAATCAGAAGATTGTGTGCGACTTATCACTCACGTGTTAGTGCTTGATGATCGCGGTGTACATTGTGTAAGTGTGTGTGGCCTGAGCAAGTTAAGCGAGCAAAAGTACTTACAGTTAAGACTAGTTTATTATTGCACGCGAAGAGTTACAGATACGTTATCGTGAAGCTCGCGATACGACATTCCAGATGTCGCATGTTATTGTTGCCCGGCGTTGGTACCGGAAGTTTTTACGTCTAATACGAGTTTTAAGGGAACCGTTTCAGAAGTTTAGACTCCCTAGTCGGTTCGACACAATAATGCTAACTAACGCGAAAGTTTAATTTAATAGACCATGAAAAAATATTTCAATAATATTTTACTCACCTGTATAAGCAAGGTGCGTTCAGTGTCGTCTGTGGCGATGATGACAACGGAGACGACATACCTCCGCAACACGCATATTACCTACTTGTAATTTTTTTCGTAAAAAAAAAATAAACTACACCACTTGACTACGCGACGGCGAGGTGTTATTGTCACAGTGGATACAAAACACAAAAAAAAAAAAAAACACTCATTTTCCACGCATAATTAAACGCCTAGTGTAAAACAAGCTTTATAACGATATCATTAAAATTAAAATACTTTATTTGAATATTCAAATGAGAAACGCGAATTTTGTACCGCGCGGCAAGCCTCACAGATCGTTGATTTCTCCTAACAACATTTACAACAATGTAAACCATACATTTGCAAGTATAAAACACTTTTACATAGACGTTTCGGAATTGAGCGTGCATTCTAATGTTTCTATCACGATTTAATGTTATGAATTTGAATACGGATGATTTGTATTTTTTTATAATTTATTTTACGTCCTCGGTAGAAGTAAAAGATAGCAGACTATTAGCAGTATTTGAATATGTCCAAGAACACACAATTACTGGATTTTTGTGACTGTTATTAAACAAATATCAGATATCTCATACAGACAAAGCTATTTTTTTATTATATTTAATGGTAAGTATGGGGTAATTGTAGGGTTTACGACCTGTCTTTACTATTAAATTTAAATTTGATAAATGCGGAGATTGAGGGGTGAGAATCGGTGATCACTTAAGTCAGCCGAAGACAGGACGCAAACCCTGTAATTACCCCATACATATATTTTTCATTAAATATAATAAAAAAATAGCTTTGTCTCTATGAGATATCTGATATTTGTTTAGATAACAGACTATTTGGGGTTGAAATGGATGGGAATGGAAATTACGGGATTTAAATATTTGTGATAATTTGGGTGGGAATATAAATTTTCTGAATGTTTGGACGGAAATGAAAATTGAGAGAGTTTGGACTGGAATTGATTTTGAGAGTTTGGAATGAAATTGATTTTGAGAGAGTTCAAATGGGAATGAACATTATGGAAATGGAGATTATCTGAAAGTTTGAATGAGAGTGGAATTTATGGGAGAGTAACAGTCGGCAAAACGAATGGTTCGATTATAGAAGAATTAAACAATAAATAAGGCAAGACACGGCAAGAATATTAAAATGATTCTTCGAGATCCACTAATCCACTAACATAATTTGACTTTAAATGTAACCTTTATCAAATAATTTCATTTGTAACAATAATTATCAAAAAATGCCTTACATACATACATACGAGAAAAATACCTTTACCATAAAAATCTTATGCTCAGTAATTTAACTAACTAAATTACCATCACGCCGTGCCTCCGTCGGGGCAGGCCGAGATGATAGACCCCACACTATTCTATCCTGACACAATTCTCGCATAATCCATATTCATGCATTCGCCGGTTATTAAGGCTTCTAACAGGACCATCCTTCAGTATCTGGTTTACCTGGTTGTGCCAAGTTTTCCGCGGACATTCCCCACTACTGGTGACGTCAACACTTGCGACGTATACATTATTAACAAGTACATCGTTAAGATTTAAAAATAATTTTAAAATCCCTAAATGTAACACCAAACACTATCAGCAAAATTTCACATACTTAGATATAAAAAACTTCAATAGCCTCCCTACACAAATTAAAGAGATAAAGGATATAAACGAATAATAAATAATATTATAGATTACAAACGTATAAATTCTAACTCTATATAAATTATTACAGTGTAAGTCGCTCTCCGAGCACAAGGAGCTAGCCTCTTTTTTGGAGAGGTAAGCGATTCACGTTACTCATATATTATAAAATATATATTTATATATATTAATCTTTTTTACCATTCTCTTCTCATTCATCCGTTCCATATGACCAAATCAGTAATTTAAAAATATGTAAAATTCAATTTTTTTATATCGTTCGTACGAAATTCAATTTAAAAAACAAACACGTTAATCTGAGCGTTCACTAGTTTACACAGAAATCAACGATAACTGTTCAATGAAAACGTTTAACTAGTGATAATAAAATTTTAATCGAAAATATTTCCCAACCAAAAATACAATATTTAAAATTTTTCTATATTGGTTGAAACAAATAATGTTTAAACGCTGAACTCTATAAAATATTTGATGATGAATACAAAACTTTTACATTCAAAAATGTAAAAAATCATGTTTGTTTTTTGTTTATTCAAAGTAGAAATTAAATTAAAACTCTGCAATATTATCAAACCAAATATATTTAGTAGAAGTAATTTATGGAATCTGAATTATATTGGAGTAAGTCAATAAGTGGATAAAATGAAATGATTACAAAAATTAAATTTTATACCCTTAGCATTATAATATACATAAAATAATTAAACAAGAAAGAAATATTGGCAAATGGATCTGACCTACCTTGATCTAAAGTTCTGGGTTGAACGTCAAGTTTCACCTCCAGTTGACTCGCACTTTTGTAGTTAAGAACGAAGATATCACTACACTTCTGATACTGAAGAACGTCGCTTCTTTTTCGTGGTCCTGGCGTTACGCACGGAGTTACTCTCGACCGTTAAAATAAACATATGCGTTGACAGCTCGACGTCGAAATGTAATCTGGTTCCACGTCGGCAAAATCCCTAGTTATAAGTGGGCCAGAAAAGGTCAGGTATAAAAAGGTTTATTGGATAGAATAAACAGGGAGTATTCAACTTGCGTTAACATAATGCATATCAAAAATACTTGTCAGATATCAAATTTAATACATGTTCACCAAAAATAGCGCTGAATTAAAGCGGTGTTACAGAATTTCAGTGAGTTTAAAAAAAATCTACTTAATCCATTATCATACAGAACTGCTAAACATCGCTAAGTTTGAGGCACCCGACGGGCCTCTGAAATATACGTATTTCCAGGGTGGTGACCTATCGTGAACCTGCAATCACACGGAGCACCAGTGAGCCCGTCATTGTCTACGAGGGGATTACGCTGTATGCTGAATCAGGACACGTGCGCTAATCAAATACAAGGGTGTTTGTATATCGCTTAGAATTCTCCGAATAGCTCTCGTCATTGTAGCGAAGGGGTCATAGACCAATCTTGAGATCGATTTTGTCAATATTTAATTCTCATTGTTAAAATATCTTATCATAAATTAAATTGTCAAAGGCTACATGGGAATTGTCGTAGTATTGTGTGAATAATTTAGATGGATCATTTAGAAAGGAAATATTATTTATAAAAGAGTTGACATTACGTCATGTTAGCCAATTTGTTTTTTTAAATGAGACACCTGTTGTATAATCCAACCAGCATTGATTCAATCGCGACTTTTAGAAAGACTCGCGGTGAACTGGACACAGTGCTGGCCACACCTGTTGGAGCAGCATCAAATCAGCACCGTGCGGTACAACGCAGCTACGGTCATCAGTGGGCAGGCGAGCGTTCTACGCAAACCCACTCGTGAACCTGTCAACAGCGTTTCACTTCAACCTCCATATTAGCATTCCACCTCATAAAGAATTCAAAGAACGCTCTAAGGATATCAATTATGATTATCTCCTTTCTCCTTAACAGTTTGAAATTATTAAAATTATCAGGAAGATGTACGATGACCTTATATTTCTATACTGGATCATCAATGGTATGATAAATTGCCCCAATATTGTTGGTCTGCTTGACTTTCACGCACCATTGACTTCATCGAGACATAACTCATTGTTCTATTACAGGGGTAATGTCAGAACTCATGCATTAGCTAACTCCGCAGCCTCCCGATTGCATTCTTTGGAGAACGAATATGCAGAGGTAGTCTACATTATAGGACTACAATATTACTTTTTTTTGTGTCTCAACTCAATGGTAACGGATAAATTGTTTTACTTCACATTTTATATTTATTTTTAATTTTGATAATGAAAAAACGTGCTGATATTATATAATTTTTTTCTTTGATGAAATTTTCTATTATTTTTACAAATTATGTTAATGCCTAAATAAGGCGCGTATAAAAATAATAATAATAAATAATATATTACCTACATAATCATTGAAAATTTTAGTTCAATAAAGTAAGCGCTTTTCATGTATGGCTTACGCCACTGTCTGAATTAGTGATGAAAAAAATACTGTTCTTGATTCACTGGTGTGATTGTGATTGATATTCAATAATATCAGTGACTGAAAACTGTGACTGTGATCACAGTTTCAGATATCACAATACACCAATTAAATTAAAAAGGCATAGTTTTGAACATGCTAATTTATATTTTTTCATTTGCGCGGAAAACATATTCTAGCATAAATAATTAATATACAGTAGAACTATGATTTTAAGTTTTTGAAGGGACCAACAAAAAAAAATGTAAATTGGGGGTATTAAAAAAAAAATCTGTGTAGGAACTGCGTTTATGGGATGAGCAGACACTTCTTCTTCATAGGAAGGTTCTTCTTCTGTCTATTATTTTATTAATTTCCAATATTATTACGTTAATATCAAAGGTTAAATAAGTCTGCAAGGATCATTCATGAATTCTTTCCCAGCCATTAATGTTGTCTATTTTACCATCCGCACAATTTTCTTGCCCATTCCAACATGTAAAAAATAACAAAACGTACAAATTACGTAGGTATGAGAATGAAAAATGCGTATATACGACAAGCACACTCTTGACTTTGTGGCAAAAAGCGAACTGGCCGAACGAATTTCAATAAATTTTCGACGTAAATCGCGGGTAAGACAAACGTAAAAGAGAGTTTTGAATGTACTAAAATGACACGGGACTGCAAATATAACACGCAAATGGAGGAGAAACGTGAATTCCGGGCTGTATGTCTGATTTAATATCATCACAAAGAGAATCTTTTAAAAAATGTGACTTTATTTTTTGGGCAAAATTCACAGCGTTTCGGGTCAAATACGTAAAACGCTTTGGTAGAATAGCGTTGATCATGAATTAAATTAAATTAAATTAATCACGATATTTTCACATATTCAATCACTTATAGTGAGTGTAACACAAAGATATCAGCGATTGACTCACAGTTCGTGATTTTGAGCTCATCACTAGTCTGAATACCTTTGTCTTCCCATCAAGTACAACAAGGTAAATACTGATATTTACGAACACGAATAAAAAGCCGACTTGGAGTCATAATCCTTATAACTCAAAATATATTATTATTTTCAATATTAACGGTAACCGATTCCTGTTTTGCCGGTAGCGCCGAAAGTAGATTTTGGTCTATTTACCCGAATTACCGATAAAACCGGTAATGGAATCCGCAACCCCAACCGATTATTCAATTCGCTTAGTAGGGCACCACGGTAACTTGCAATAATGAGGGGACCCACCGCTAACTCAGGACCGTATATTAGCAAAAGCTCCAATATCGGCCTCTTTCACTGCCAGGTTGGCATTTTTTTTATGCTAAACGGGCGACCGTGCATTGCAATTTAGCGCACAAGATGCATGATCGCCAACCAAAACATCTCTCATTATACCTATTTATTTAATTCTTAACATAATGCATTCATAAGCACTCCTAAATATGCTCTAATTTAAACAAGATTAGATACTTATATTTAGTCAGTTTCATTTTAAATCTATTCAATTTCTCTTCCTTTCTTATGTTTTCTGGCATTTCATTAAAAAATTTCATCACACCTATACATCATCGATTTCTGAGATTTGGCCTTTTTCCTGAATGGCAGTCTCAGTCTATCCCTTCCCCTTGTACGATGCTCGTGCTCATGTTGCTTTGCATCAATTTTTCGTGTATTTGCTGATATTTTCTTATTGATGATTTTGTAAATGAATACCATTGTATTAAAATGACCCCATATAATTTTTTTTATTGAGTAAAATATACAATGCACGGAATAATAATAATAATACACACAAAAACCGATGGACAGAGGGGCAACTATGAGAGTACGCAAAAACACTCCCTCGCGGGACACAAGAAGCAATAAATAAAAAAATACGATTGATTCTATAACCGAGCACCACTGCCGGCAGATATTATCCAAAAAACTAAGTTCTAAATATGTAGTATCTAAGGTAACTTGCATCTGAGTGGAATAATCCAGGCTGACTGGGTTGACTGCAAACAATTGAAATATTTTAAAGTGTGCGCTGCCGCTGCCGTTGTCGGACGAAGTTGACTATTGTAGTAGAATTATCAAGTTGGTGTGAGCGTTGTGAACGCGCACTACTTTAATACCTTCTGCTTGCGACACGGCGCGCCAGAAAATTAACGGATTTCACCAGAATAATTAATGAAGATGGTGTCGTTTTTGATGCGAGACGATTAAACCCCTCGTGTCAGCCGACGAAGAGACGAGACTTGCAAACAACAATATATTTCCAGCTTTACACACAAAGCCTGCGCGTCAACAGCCCCGTCAGCTACAACGTAATTAAAGGCCTCGGCGCTCAACCCCCGAAAAGGTATTGCCTTTATTTTTATTGCAACAGTAAAATTAGCATGTTGTTTTATATAGATAACAAAAACATCCCTTGTGAAGTTGGAAACATCGCCCGGAGAACGGAAAGGCTGCCAAAAATAATACTTTTTTTTTTTGCGTGCCTTTTTAATGGTTACAGTTTTAACTATTACAGCAGAACCTCGATATAACGGACTTTCTTTTCGGAATTTCCACAACCGATTTCGTAATTTTAGAGAGTTACTTATGAAAAAACACTAGCCTTCAAAAGTTTAAACAAAACATCGTGGGTTTTATTAAAATAGGATTACCGAAACTAAGCGCCTCGACACTGAACATTAACGTCACTCCACAAGTAATATGTTTAAATATATCATCTGAAAAAGAATAAAATTTGTTATTTATTTATATTTAGATATCAGAAAACATTTTAATGTGAAGACGAAACTATTTACATTATATTAAATGGTAAAATATGTAAGTGTGGGTAATTACAGGGCTCACGACATGTCTTCGGCTGGCTTAAGTGATCACTTTACACAATGAAACGTTCACCATTCCACCCATTAATCAACCTCCATATCTATCTAATTTTTGAAAGTTGTATATATGTTACCATATTTGATATTCATTTCCCTGAAACATCATAGATGTCACTAATGAGAATCTAATATTTATTAGAGATATGAAAGCTATATTCTCTATCTGTATATATGACAAATGATTAACACATTATACTAGAATACTCCTGAAAAGTCAATTTTCAATTCTATATGTTTCTTATTAAGACTAGTATATTATTTACAATATTTGAGTATGTACATTTGAATGTTGTTTAATAATTTGGTGGCCACATGCCTGGCTAGAGTTTGCACTTATCCCTTGAACATTTTCGACTCTTAATTTAGTCAGATATCCATCCATAAGATATTGTAGACTATGTTTGTTACATCTTGTATGTGTCAAATTCGTCGCAAACTTAAATGGCAAGGAAAAGTTCCGCGTTCGTATCTTGGTGTAAGCAAATATTTTTCAGATAGATAGATTTTATTCTGTACATCTATCTAATTGATTAATCTACTTCGTTTTAAATATCATAGAAATATGTTCTAAAATTGCAACGACACAATAAACTGTGTTTTAATTTATATATTTATTTATGTTACATTTCAATGTGTGACGTTTAATTTGTGTATTCATGAAATAAAATAAATGTATAATATTTTATTATGAATAAGTTTTATTTTCCGATTTTTTTTTTAATGACTTTTAAATTGAATTAAAATTGTTGTATACAATATTCTACAAAGTGGTAAAGTTCTGATAAAGTGGTGTTCGGTTTTTGAAGAGAAATATGATGTCAGACTCCCACGCGAAAAATATGAACCTTCGTCAGAATCCTGCGTTTGACCCAGTGACGTCCGTTAGAATATTGAATCAACAATAATTAATAATACATTTATTTCACAAGATTTTAGATGTTCAAAGGGACGCTCAACACGACAGCCCTCGAGCCCTCCAGGCCCAAGTGGATCAGTGGTCACCGGGGGTGTGACCTATATTACATATGACCTATTACCTATATATCTACACACATATGTATACATATACGAGGCGCGTTTTTTAAGTATCGATTTTTTTTTTAAAAAACGTAATTTTTATAACACTACTTTTTTTACTACACACCATAAACTATTTCTCAACATAGTCGCCAACATTAATAAGGCAACATTAACAGGGCATTAACACACTTATATACCATAGTCATAGAGCGACGCCGCCTGAGATGAAAACCATGTTTGTACTACGTTTTTGAGTTGATCATATATAGATAGATAAAATATATTTATAATATTTAGCTAGCTATTAACACTTTATCTTATTTCTAAAATTTCAAATTTATCTAACTGTAAGCCCCTAGTATTTGTACGTATTGATTGTTTCCAAAAGGTGATTTGAAAATTCAGAATACTTGTTGTTATTTAGGCATCTCAAGTGCTTCTCAATTTTAATATCAAAATTTCTGCAAGTTTTACCTATATAAAATAATTGCAATCATTGTTAATTAATTTGTAGACACCCGATTTTTTTTAAATATCGTTCTTATCCTTGTTATTTTTCTTTTACCATAACATCTTCATTCGTAACTCTATCCATCCAGCTTATTTTGAGCATTCTTCTGTAGATCCATATCTCAAATTCATCAAGACGTCTTATGATTTCTATGGTAAATGTCCATTCTTCCATTCCTTAAAATAATATGGAGAATACATAGCATCTGATAATTAGCATTCGTAATCTAAAGTTAAGATCATGACTGCATAACAATTTTATCATGCGCATTAAGTTGCACGACCTTATTCAATGCGGCATTTGATTTCAATAGAAGTGTCCCATTGTGGTGACCCTACTCGCACCCGTAGACATGGCCGGGTAAGGGCTCACCTATCAACCATATAGCGCCCGAACCAGAACAACCAATCAGCAGACGCAATTTTACATTACGCATCAGAAACGGTTACTGCCAATCATTTGCCGACCACTTCTTGGCAGGCCGTCCCATCACCAGCATCTCCAGCGAGCCACTCCAGAGTTCAAACCGCGTATTTAAATTATATTAATTCATCTCCTCAATAAACGAAACCTTATAAGTGATCTTTTATTTATATACCCAGCTCTAGTTACAACAGACACTCTATATTGCGATACACAACCGACACGTGTGAGACAAGAAGTTAGAGGATTCTCACACGTCTCACAGCAACTTAACCTTCTGATACAATCTCAACACAAACACAACTATTTTAACTCCTACACCATCTATCATTTATACGTGTTAAATATGTGCGTAATATTTTATATTAAGTTCACGGGTGAAGGTATAATTTTGGCCACTATATGTCTGATTTTTGGGTCATCATTTTCTCCAATCTCTCTACTTTCGGAATAAATGTTAATAATTGTGTGTAGTTCTTAGTTGACGATTGATTTGAATTTTTGTCTCTTTTTATCAATCTCAAACTGATCTCTGAGTTTATCTCCAGATCAAAATTTCAATATGTGTACATGACACTGATGTTCCGGATTCGTAAACACCCTTTTGGCGCGTCTTTTCAAATCGGTCGCGACCCATGTTATTGACACATTTCCCCGTCCAAATTCCCATCCATAGATTTCCTCATGCTCGTCTTGTCAGTATGAATTGTGACCTCAACTTGGCCAATATTTGTTCATAGCATTCGCGGTGTGGACATTTCAGCTCCAGTGCACCAGCACTGTATTTTGGTGATATTATATTTTTATCACGTATTATTGGTTGTTTGTGCCGTGGGTGAAATTGTGATATCGCTCTCGTTAATTGGAAGCGGAGATCTGCTTATCTGCGTGCCGTTTGTGTGATCTCTCCGGCGACTGCAGAGATTACGAAGGCGTCATATACAAGGTAAGGCGAGTAGTCTTTCCGAATCCCGGTCCCCGAGATAACTGCTCCTTCGACTGAAATTCCTATCTCTTCAACTGGAATCCTCACCGATCTCATCCTGTACCAAGGTTTCCCTACTTTCTTTCCCTATCCTGTGGTGATTCGACCGTAATTGTCGTATCTCCATTCCGCGGGACGCGCGTCCCGGAGATCGCGCAATTCGAATTCGTTCATTTAGATCCTATCGATCCGGATATACATTTTGAATTCAACTGATACGTATCTCACCGTGTCGTACTCCGCAGACATGGGTTATGGTGTCCCAAGAATTGGGTCTTGATTACAATTGAGAAATGTCTCTTGTCCCCCGGCGTCAGAGTGCCATGAATATTAATATATTATCAAAGGGAATAAATACTTCGGTACTGTGATTTACATAAAATACGACTCGAAAGAGAAAATATGATTTATGCAAATAAAGTTTGTCATTTAACAGTCGGTCCGGTTTTTTGATTTGAATCTAGTCATTTGTCTTATGACATCTTGCACATTTGCAAGTAAAATATTGCGACGTTATGATGCACGCGTCCACGTGTGAGGGCCCACCAAAAACGTCCGATACAAAGTGTCGCACTGTGTATGGTACCAGCAGACAATGTGATCGGCCAATAAGGGCAGAGCGCGCAAGCAAGATGGCAGATCTGTCACTTATTTTCTCGGTAGCGGTCGCTGGTCAAGATGGAATTCAGTTCGTCCGATCTGTCAGTCATAAACAAACATGTTAGAATACCTCTACATTCCGGTAATACTACGTTCCATGCATTGGCGATATCCGCATACACGTTACCCAAGTAGTGAATTCCGTGTAATGGAGAATTAAACTAAGCAATCGTCCTAATATTGTTACAGTAATGAGGTAAGATTATTCTAGTAGTTCTGGTAGGTACATTAAGCAAGTTGATTAGACGCACTAAATAATGGCTATCAATTATATGAAATAGATATTTATATCTGTGGTTGGCGGCTAGGGAAACAAGAAGAAGTGGTATAGAATGACAATATTTTGCGAAGGAATTTAAGTTAGATCTGTAAAAAATATTAAGTTTTTCGCATATTTAAAAAAAAAAAATTCTTTGGAAATATACTCTGGCTAAAAAACAACCCCCCGGACTTCTGAAGTTGAAACATAAAAGCCATATTTCCCCCGTCAACAATAAATTCTAATTTTCTAAGAAATAAAGTCAAGCGATTTTAAACCGACTCAAGAATGCCGAAGATACGAATCCTTTGTGCATAAAGCCTTTTTCCATTAAATATATCATCTTCTTGCGGATACGGGGTGTAACGTTTCAAGTGAGAGAGCTTCTGGGCTGTTGGGGAAAAACCACCCCTGTACGTAATATATTTTTCCTACACATTTATTTATCGTCGGTAGACACTGTTAGGTTGATGCTAATGTATCTTAATAAACATTCCAAAAAGCACGATGTCGGGTAGTTTAGAGAGTCATTTATTGGAGCGCACTGGTCACGGACACTGATGACAGAGGACAAGAAATTCGAAGATGCAAACATCTAGTCACAGTTGCAATGAACTTACTTATGATAATACTGAAAGACAGTAGCATAAAACAAGTTATTTAAATAATGTTTATTTGCACTGAACAAAAGATACTTCCCATTATTTAGCCACATTATTCGTCAAAGTGACAACCTAGAAAATAATATAACCCTGGCCACAACTTTGAGCAGAGAAATACCAGATAGGGATTCTGTGTCGAGACAACCCAGGAATCCCATAATTTTTTGCTGTCTGGTAAAATAACCCAATACTCTATTTTTTCTTATAATAGTATTAATATTAAACAAGTTATACAAATAAAATTAATGAACTAGAAAGATATACAGATAAAATCTATTTGTCCAAAAAATATTTCGGTTGCTGACCATTGCGATACAGCAGATAGCGACCCAGCGGCGAGCGGTGCACGTGTATTAATTATTGTAGATAACAAAGCGAAATATATGGTCAGCTATAAAGATTCCGAAAGGAATGGTTTTGTCGATTTGTTCAAACAGGGGATTAAGATGGGATGAAATTATTTAAAAAGGGTTATTAGAGGACTTTAGTTTGACATTGATAAACGTTATGTTCCATTGTTTTTTTAAATTGTTCGTGTTTTGTTATTTGTAATCAATTTGAAAAAGTAAGCATAATTTCATTAAAAAAAAACTACTAATAATTATTATCAATCATTTTTTATTTATTATAATACGGATAATATTCGTAATAGCTACTGTACATTATATATATATGAATAATAATTAATGCATGTTTTTTTTTTAATTAAATAAAATATATGGTATCGATTTTCGGGAACTCCGGGACTTGAAAATGTTGATTTTCGAGTCCCGAGAATTTAACTAAGTCGGGAATATAGAATTCCTAATTGGGGCCCACGTTAGATACAGGCCCAAAAGTTCGGTATTAAATAATGTTCTTATGTTTATTAACCGATTGCACTGGTAGAAAATGTCAACATCAAAAACCCTTGAAAACCATTGAAAAAAAACCTTAAAATACCCTCTTTCTTACCCTTCCGTATCATCTTTTAATCATCAAAAATTTATCGGTTCTGCTTATGTTATCTGTATTGAAAAAATACCCCTACAAAGTACCGTGTTCTTAAAACCTTTTATCCTGAAAGTCATATCATAAGGGACATCATAAAATATAAAAGATCCATATACAGGGGGACCTTTTTTCTATTTTGCATTAGGACCCAAAGTTTTTAGTTACGCTACTGCCCCGAAATAAGCTTTGAGGGTGGCACAGAACCAATTGAGGTACATTACGAGCCGAGTCTTACCTGATCGAGGCCGTAATATGTCAATACAGACGTGAAGAAAAAAATAAGTAAAAGAACAAAAAAAGACAAAAGAACTAGTAAGTTTTTTTTATTAGCACCTTTTTGAATTAATACATTATTTATTAGAAAAGTGGTAATATTATTATTAGGAGAACACATTCTTATTGTGAAGTTGTAATTATTCAGAACAGACGATCTGTGATATTTTAAATATTTATTAAATGTATTAATTAGAAATATATACATGTAAAATCAATTTTATCGAAAAATATTGCGCTACCGGGATTTGATCCTGGATCTCTTTCCAAACCGGGGAAGGTGCATTATCCAACTACGCTAAAGCGACATTATTTTTGACGACAAATTTTCAAACCTATATATTACACATTTTCAAATTAATACATGTATCGTTCCATTATTTGAAAACCATAAGTTTGATTTGGAAAGAGATTCAGATTCGAAACCCAGTACTCCAACAACAATATTTTTCGATAAAATTGATTTTATATGTATATCTTTTTAATTAAAATATCACAGACCTATGTTCTGAATAACTACAGCTTCCCAATAAGAATGCGTTCTCCTAATAATAAAGTTGTATCAATGTGTCCAAAATTTAATAAAAATGAATTGATAATTCAAACATCTGAAATCAGATTATTATTAAATTATGTTTTATTTTATTACAAATTCTCGAACCTATATGTTACACATTTCAAATTGTTACATTATTTGAAAGCCATTTATTATCTGTCATCAATGCACTGTATTGCCGTAGCATAATCGAATTATGCAATTTCCCCGGATAGGAAGAGGTTCAGGTTCGAATCTCGGTAGCAACAACAATATTTTTCGATAAAATTGATTTTACATGTATATCTTTCTAATTAATACATTTAATTAGTATTTAAAATATCACAGACCGTCTGTTCTGAATAATTACAACTTCACAATAAGAATGTGTTCTTAATAATAAGTCTATTTCACAGTGTTGAAAAATGTTTAATTTTTTGAATGACCTTTATTGTAAAAAAAGTAGCGCAAAATTTAAAAAGGACGCTCTTATTGGGACACTCTTTATATTTATCATCCACCAATTGCGGTAGCAGAAAACTAATTTGATTAAAATATTTTGCTTTGTATTATGACCTTAATTTGTCAATGTTTTTAAAGGCGTACATTCTTGAAACCTTATTTATTGGACCGCCAAAAATGTATCAACTTTAGGTTCTTAATTAAAAATGTTACTTAACTGTTTAATTAAAAAATAATCCTACATTTTCTTAGTTAAGATTTTCTTAGTTATTGCACTTTTGAAAATTCAATTTAGAAAAAGAACTACAGGTCGTATTGTAAGTTTATTAGCAATTAGAAAAAACATGTCCTAAAAATAATGTCGTCTAAATGCCCGCTGGTATTCCTTGAATCTGGCATCTAGGTTTTGAAACGCTCTACGACGGGTGGGTGTTGGATATATCTTGACGAATATTCGCCTTAAATTATTGTCATTGTGGCTGGTTTATCATTTATTAAAATTAAAGTTGATCTTGGTATCGCCATAGCAGCAGAGCGCTTGCGAGTCGACGAGCCCGGATCTTCTCGTGCAGACTCGTTAACTTGCGCGACCTTATCTTTGTTTCTCCCGCTCCGTGGCCGCCCGGTTTTCTTCTTATTTAGCGTTGAACCAGTCTCCTCAAACATTCTGAGCTTTAATTAAATTAGCAATTAGCTTGAACTGGGTAATCGATAGTGGGTGAGAAACAGGCGTCGAAAAATCACATACGAATCATTGTTTTTCAAAATCATGCAAAACGTGCGTTGTTCCCCCGTGAAGCGATCCATTGCGACTAATCTTCCAAGGACCAACAGAAGTCATTTAAAAAGTGCAAAAACTTATGACCCACCCTGTACAATAATTTTTTACTATCCAAAAGAACTCGGATCTTACCAGATTGAACTGGATAGTGCAAATTTAAATTTTTTTTTTGTATTCCGGTAAAACGTTACAATAGATGATGTGGATACTAATTCAATGTTTCCTGAAACATATCTCATCCTTTGAGTACACCCACTATAATCAATAGTGTGATAGGTATGCAACGTTTGGACCGCCCACGTTACCGCTGTGCCTCGCTAAGGCTAAATCGGGAATAAGACAAATTGATCGATTCTTAGAACATTAACAACATTAATTAGAGAAATAACATGGTGAAAGACAAATGTAAAGTAGTTTCTTAAATCTAAAGATAAATGTTAGTGTGAGTTAGAAAAGAAATACATTAGAAACCTGAATTCAATTTGGCTGGCTTATCATTAAGATAGAAGGCAATTGAATTCTAGGGGATGAAAAGAAAAAAGTACTAACAATAGTTAAAAGAATAGAGAAATTGGCATAAATAATACTGTCGCTGATGTAAACAGTAATTATGTGAATATCTCTGAAAATATACTAAATACAGAGTTCATATTTTAGGTATTCCTCCGTAATATATTTATGTATTGGATTAAATAATTACAATATATAAGTATTTACCATACGCAATAAAATAAAAAAAGTATATGTGTACGTGCGGAGTGGTGCGAACGACGCAGTACGCGGGGTGCCGGATGTCGATCGTCACTTAGTGGCAGAGCGTGCGCTGGCCGGGCTAGACGAGTCATATTTTGTCGTTCGTGATGATCAATATTTTTTTATCAATTTTAGCACTGTTACACAATAATTCATATAAATATTCACTTTAATGATTAATATAAGTAATTAATGTATAATATATATTTTATTGACCGACTTAAAAATCGCAAAAGTCTATATGTACACTGAGTTTACAGCACCGGAATGCGCGTTTTTATTTTAGCACCGTAACGGAGAGGTTAAAAGTAATAAAATAAATTGTTTATGTTAATAATAAATGGAAAAAAAACTTGTACATAATGATTGTGAATTAATAAAATAAGAGGGTAATAGTTGCAAACTCAGCAACCTCATTTTTTTTATTTGAAAAAAAAACAACATGAATAACTGACAGCAGCTTGAAAAACAATATATTTATTATTAAAAAGAACACATTATTATTGTGAAGTTGCAATTATTTACAACATAGTTCTGTGATATTTTAATTAAAATGAAATGTATCAATAAGACAGATAAAATCAATTTTACCAAAGAAAAAAAAATTCCGTATATATAAAGTTGACTTCAAATAATGGAATAACAGATGTGTCAATTTGAAAGTGCAACATATAAAATCGAAAATTTGTTGTAAACTTACAATGTTGACGCGGTGTGATATGATAGAATGGGTTCCTGGCTCGAGTCCGGGTGACAACAAAAATATTTTTTCGATAAAATGATTTTATCTGTACATATTTCTTATTGATACATTTAAATTGTATTAAAATAGTACAGAACTATCTTCTAAAAAAACTGCAACTTCACAATAATAATGTTGTTTGGGACATATATTTATGCTTGAATGAAGTTAATATACTGTGCCTTCCACCTCCTTTCCTTTCCTCGCCAGCCACCGTGTCAGTCGATCGGCGACCCTGAACCGGTGCGGTAACAAGTAAATTTCGCAGTATAACAAACGAGTGAGACGTGTGTCTAAGTGTCTGTTCTGTGCAATCTGAAGGACTCAAGACCCTAAACGGAGATAGTGTTACAAAACCTAAAGTTACAGTCCACCTTGGAGGTGCCTGTGGTGAGTGGAACTTCCTTTCGAATATCCTGTTTCTTCCGGCATCTATGCTTTTACGCAACAAATGTGTTATTAAAAATATATTTATTAATGCAGTTCTTATTGTGAATGATAATCTAAAACCTATTTCCAAAAACAAGCCAGTTCTTATATCATTTAAGATTAAAAGTAGAGAATTTGATTTGATGTCTTAGGTAGACATAATTATCAACTAATTAATTTTTTTTTGTCATTCAATGTTATTAACAAATGGTTACACATTAAATCTGATCATCTGTATTGTGTATTTATTCAATTATACTTGTCAACTACGCTGTAGTTAGTGAAACGGAAATGGAAGACCAATAAATATTTCAAGTCGGCCAGGTATAATCTTAAGCATTAAACACGGATAAAAGCCATCCCGTTTACATTGAATTTAAACCGTAAACAAGATATTCCATTACCTAAGCGAGATCTTTTAAATAGGGGGTAGAAATTTATAGCCGCCACAGCTGGTGGGGAGACAATGCAAATACGGCCAACACCCAATAATATTTCGTACAATATCAAAACTTACGCCTGGGCTTACAAAATAAATGTTGTCAGTATTACAACAGTTCATGGTAACCATAATGGGTTACCTTAGACCAGAGATAACGCACACAGGTAACGCGCGTATAATGTTTGAATTTTGTTTGTAAAATGTATTTATAGACTAACTTTTTTAACTACAATACAAATTAAATCAATTATATCGAAAAATATCACTGTTGCTACCGGGAGTCAAACCTATCACATACCTATGTTCTGCATAATTACAACTTCACAATAAGAATGTGTTCTCTTTAATAATATATAAGTCGTATCAATGTGTCCAAATTAATAAAAATGAATTATTAATTCTGGCATTTCCAATAGGATTACTCAAAAGATATTTGAGATTCCGTAAAAATAAAGAAGATGGCTCTCAAATAATAGAACGATAGATGAATCTACTTGAAAAGTGTAATATATAAGTTAGAAATTGGTCGTCAATGCACCGTGTTTGTGTAGCATAATCGGTTAATGCACATGATTTTATATGTATATCTTTCTAATTAATATATTTAATTAGTATTTAAAATATCACAGACCTGTGTTCTGAATAATTACAACTTCACAATAAGAATGTGTTCTCCTTAATAAGTAATATTATATATTTGATCTTGCATATTTTTCTTTAACTTATATGTGCTTACATTATTTTACATATTGTATTGCACATTGCTATTTTTTCTCTCTTTTTATATATTTTAACGTTCACTTGCCTTGCATGTTTCGTATTCTATTTGATTGTGGTTTGCCTTCAATGAGTTATTTGGTTTTGTGTAATGTAATTTGTTAGCCAATTTGCCCTAAAACAGGCGTGCCTAGTTGAGTAATGCATTTAAAAATCTGCGTAAAATATAATATAATAAACTGTCTTTTTTTTGCAGCTATACAATGCTTATATTTTATATGTGTCTAAATAAATAAATAAATAAAAATATTTTGACATAACAACTCTTGTTTCGACGTGTCATTTTTACAAAGGACAGTGATAAGTAATATTTATAGAATAATTAAATCAAAAAATGTCCGTAGATAACGAGAAAGATTATTTTTTTATCATTTTCAACAATGGAAAATTCCACAAAATTTATTAATATATCTAATACAAATTAAATGCATCAATTTTAAAGATATACAGATAACATCAATGTATCGAAAAAATTGTTGTAACACCATGTCAACATAGTAAGTTAACAACAAAGTTATGATCCTACATGCTGCACTTTCAAATGAACACGTCTGTTATTTAATTTTTAAAAACAATTCTCTTCATATTACGGAGAATCTCAATTATCGTTGAGTAAAATCCGATAAGTGGCGCCAGAATTAAATTAATACATACCTAATATTAATGTATCGTCTACCGTAAAATCAAGAAATACGAGATATGTCTTTTTGAAAAATGTACGACGTAGTAAGATGAATCAATTATTTAGTAGCCACCGGGATACAAACCCGGAACATTTTCTAACCGTAATAATAGATGTATCATCTAAATAAGACTGTATTTATAATTTCAAGTTTTTCGAAATCTCCGGGTTTATATAATTAAGCTCGTGGTAATTAAATTTTTTTTCGGAACATAGGCAGATGGCTCTTTCAAATAATGGAACGATTAAATGTATTAATATCAAAAAAGGTAACATATATATAATATCGTCGCTGTAGCATAGTTGGATAATGCACCTTCCCTGGTTTGGAAAGAGATCCAGATTCGAATCCCCGTGGCGTAACAACAATATTTTTCGATAAAATTGATTTTATATGTATATCTTTCTAATTAATATATTTAATTCATATTTATAGATTTATCTGCATATTTTTCTTATTTGTTTATGGTGCATTCCATCCCGGGCACAGACAATCATCGAATTAGTTAAATATAGAATCGAACCTTTGTAATTTTATCGTGAGTATTATTAATTTTTCTATATTACCTGTTGCTTTACTGTAAGTCATACTCCACACGAACGAACACCTTGGCACATACACGTATCGAACATTAAATGGAAACGTGAGATTAGAAGCGGGTACTCTTCGGGCCTATATCTTCTGACACGCTTCATCCTCGTATTACATATTAAAAATATAAGGTGACAATGAAAGTAAGCGGGGGAGTGAAAGAAAAATGATGAGAAAGTTACTTTGCTAGACTCTCGATCCAAATAATGCTATTGCAATTTAAGGATTATTAAACGACAAAAAAATGTGTTCTGCAGTCATGAATTCAAACGTAGATTACAAATACGAATGGTTACATGTCATGTGTTCTCGACATTATTTTACGGAATGGAAGCATGGACACTTACCGAAGAAATGACAAGGCGACTTGAAGCATTTGAGATTAGTTACTAATGAAGATGTAATGGTATTAAAAACAATAAAAATCCGAAAATTTAACATCCGTAGATCCGGTCCGAGATCTTACACCTCACAATGCAGAGAAAGATTGCTGCAAGTCGGGGCCCTGAAAGAAGGACAACATCATGGCTGAAGAACAATGGTTTGGCCAGTCTACTGTAGAGCTGCAGCTGATGATACCCAACGTCCGTTGAAACGATAGAGCATAAGAATAAAAGAAAGAAACGGAGAATCATTGAAAGAAAATACTATTAATTTAAATAGTATTTATTTTAGTTTAATTTATTAAGACATGTAGGCATACACAAGTAGATGTTAACTGTCGCCTTAACTATACCGAAGTTTGTGCTAAAAAGACAGGCTTACCTGTTATATACAACAATGAAATCAATAATAAAATAACGATTTTCTTATTGTGAGGTTGTAATTATTCAAAACATAAGTCTGTGATATTTTAAATACTAATTTAATGTATTAATTATAAATATATACATATAAAATCAATTTTGTTGAAAAATATTGTTTTTGCGCTACCGGGATTCGAATCTGGATCTCTATTTCCAATCCGGGGAAGTACACTACCAATTGTGTTTTTTACCAGTATTTTTCATGACAAATTTTAGAACCTATATGTTTCACTTTTTCAAATCCCGGTAGCGCAAATATATTATTCGATAAAAATGATTTTATATGTATATATTTATAATTAATACATTAAATTAGTATTTATAACGATTTTTATCTTAATTAGCATAAAAATTACATAATATATAAACAGTACTATAAAATCAATTGTCCAGTGTTAAACGTAAAATATCATATTTATATGTATTAAAACATAAAAAATAATAGATTATATATAATAAGAATAATAAATATTAATATGAAATAAATAAAGAAATACTACTGGAGATTTGTCCCTCCGTTTAACTAAACCAAATAAATCGTTTATATCCTCGAGTCTAATCATGTTTACCTTTTAAATTATCGTACTCCATTTCTCAAGACAATAGTTAGGACAACCGCCACATCTAAGAACAGCAACATCCATCTTGTGAATCCTCGCACTAAATCTAAATCAGTCACTCCTAGATCCACGGTGGAGAGGCGGTTCTTGACAAGCTTAATTTTGACAGTTAACAAATATCCCAAACGATTGGTTATGTATAATAGTATTATTATTATTATTAAAGGAAGGTACTTACTTTTTCGTCTGTCGGATGCTGGTTCAGTTGTTGATTCCTCTCCACCATAAGAACAAGCGTTTAAGCGGGATGTGTAACCAAACACTGTTAAACAGTCGCGTAATAAGGATTGTTTTTATATAAGCGGAATTAAAGTAAATATTGATTATAAGGTTAATTAATAAGCGACGGTAGTCAGTCTGTATAAAGTTCCAAATGCACACTGAATTTGCTGCAGTTAGAGATAGTGTTGATTACTGCAATATCTTATTTCTTCCATGTGCTTAAGGATAGATTAGGAAAGAAAAGAGCGGAGATACGCAGGTTAAAATTTGGTAAATCGCGAATAGAAGGTATGCATGAGTGAGGCAACAAGTCAAACGCTAAAAAAACTTAATATAATTTAATTAACTTAAATGGCGCTAACATAACAAATGAAATCAAATTAAATTCTGATCTTCTAACGTACCATCGCGCAATTATCGAGCGCCACACTCTTTACAGATTTATTGAATACTGACGGATTGATGCCTTTAAGATGTGTTGTTGGAGACACATTTTGAGCAAACCATGGACGGATGGACGTCGAGACGCACAAATGTCTCCATTCTGCAGGATCTGAAGATCAAGGACAGATTCTCAACCCTTTGCCTGAGACGAATCCATCAATTTCTTGGGCTTCTTGCAAGAAACTTGAAGAAGCTTGTTGTGGTGGGCCACGTCGAAGGACGAAAAGGAAAGGGAAGATTGCACACCCGATGGACCGACTAAGTGGAAATGGCAACAGGCACTTCTCTGGTAACGGCATAATCAAGAGGTCAGGAATTCATGGAGATCACGATCCTCAGTCATGAGGAACAGATGTGTATAATATCGAATACTAGTTAGAATATTATATGTAACTATAAACTAGACGGAGCCCGGTGTAGAAGTGACACACCGAGTGGTACGCCCGGCGAGAGACCCGGCAGTTTTGTACGCGCCAGCAGCTCTTATTATATGATTGATATTAGTTTGAGAACTTATTAAGAGAACACATTCTTATTGTGAAGTTATAATTGTTCAGAACATAGGTCTGTGATATTTTAAATACTAAATAAATATATTAATTAATTCAATTTTTTTCCAATTCCTTAGAGTCTACGATACTCTGAGTACTCTACATGCGGCTAGACCGCCTAATCTACAACTACAAGTGCATCAGCGCTAATCGCTTTGACACTTTTACAAACTACCTTATTATTATAAACATCATAAGTGTTTTATATTAATACATGAATTGGAAAATTTGTAGTCAAAAGTACTGTGTGCTGTAGCATAGTTGGATAAAGCACCTTCCCCAGATTGTAAAAAAATCCAGGTTCGAATCCTTTATATGTATATCTTTCTAATTAATACATTAAATTAGTATTTAAAATATTACAGACCTATGTTCTGAATAATTACAGCTTCACAATCCAAAATTCACAGTCCAAAATTTAATAAAAATGAATTCTGGCGTCTTCTGTCGGTTTACTCAAAAGTATTTGAAATTCTGTAAAAACAAAGTGGGTGGCTTTCAAATAATGGAACGATAGATGTATTTATTTGAAAAATGTAACATATGGGTTTGAAAATTGGTCGTCAAAAGTATTATCCGCTGTAGCATAGTTGGATAATGCACCTTCCCCAGATTGGAAAGAGATCCAGGTTCGAATCGCGGTGGAGCAACTACAATATTTTTCGATAAATTGATTTTATATGTATATCTTTCTAAAATTAATACGTTTAATTTGTATTTAAGCTATTATTTTGGCTTTGTGCTGACAGATGCCACTCTGTATCCAGCACAATATTAACCATGAATATTTTTAATACATTTAAATTAAGAGAGAGACTCGACAGTCTCCCGGGACGATGACTGATCTTTAGACCACTTGATTACTTACATCTACCTCCTCAATTCGCTTCAATTTACCTGACTAACTTAAAAATATATTAAATAAGATATGATAACGGCCATTTTCAATGGGTAGGTTTTATTGATTATCGGTATTTCGAAATGTAAAAGTTTCATCGCTTACACGCTCAATGAACAAACTGAAATATATTTTAAATTAATAAATTATCGAATTTCAAGAGAATTTCCAAATTACGCCTCGCGCTCCGTAAAGTTTGCAAAGTGTAAAAAAGTTTACCACAGTTTAATTTAACAATCTCGCCTAGCGGTCTATTATTTGATGTTTGTACCACAAACTTGGTAGGAAAATTAACCGATCAAATATAGTATTTATCTGATGTATTTACAAAGTTTATTTTAACCTGAACAATGTATGTATGTTTTTTATTTAAGCCTTCAATAATAATTCAGTTTTTCGCGTTCTTTACGAAAATGTGTGTTTTTATTATTCATTTATATCAGAAGTTATACACTAGATTTGACTTTTTTTTATTTAAGACCTTTATATTTATTTAATACTCATAGACTGAATGTTATTTACCATTATTAATACAATATAAGAAAGACCGCAACCGTTAGATGCATTTTCCGTGTGCTACATAATTGTTTTAATATGATAAATTATTGCATAAACTAAAAATATTTTCTTATAATCTTAAAAAATTACGGAGATAAATCTGAATTAAACCAAATTATCAAAATGTTTAAAATTAAAAGTTTTATATATGAAACATTAAATTTACCGGACATTCTACCAATTTTCAATATATTTAAAGTATTTTGTTTTAGTGAAAACATACGTTTTTAAATAATATATTATATTGAACGATTAAATGTATTAATATAAATAAAAGGTAACATATAGGTTTGAAAATTTATCGCTAAAAATAACGTCGCTGTAGCATAGTTGGATAATGCACCTTCCCCGGTTAGGAAAGAGATTCAAGTTCGAATCTCGGTGGCGCAACAACAATATCTTTCGATAAAATTGATTTTATATGAATATCTTTCTAATTATTATATTTAATTCATATTTATATAAAAATAATTAATATTATACACTTAATTAAAATAATTCTCATGGTCTATTAAGGGTAGTGTCAAAAATATGGCAAGACCGGAGCACAACCAGGAAAATAAAAATTAGACTGGTCAGATCATGGAAGAGAGAAATAATATATATATAATTGGCCTTATTATTCTCATCCATAAAAAATATAATTTTAATCACATTGTAATGTTATTTTTTTTCAAATATCTGACAGTAGATTTATTTGTTTACTATATGGCGGACTAATAGTGACACACATTGGTGACCCACCAGCGCTGGGATGTGGATCTAGATAAGTGAACCTTGGCGTTCTGTCGCCAGATCAAAAGGTTAGTATAGGCCGCGCCGTATAACTAATATCGCCGTATATTAAATAATAACCTTACCTTTATGCTGTGTTAATATTAAATTTACATTTTAATTATCAAAGAAATAAATAAATAATGAACAAAAAGTTAAACTGAGGTGCATACCCGCCTTATTAATGCACTTGTTATGATGTATAATAATATACAGGATGAATATTATATTCCAGGGTGATTACGTTTGGCCGCCATTTTAATTTGGCAGACAATTGTTAGTTCACATTCAGTAGTCATAAATAATAGTTAATTACAATTTATTATGAAGCATCTAACGCCTCAACAATATGTTGAAGTCATTAAAATATTATATCTAAACAATAATGGAAATGCTGTAACCATTTATGGTGATCGCTATCGTCACGTGTTAGAAACTACGTCTCGGTAGCCGAATTAGATCGATTGGGCCTGCAACACATTTGATTTCAACAGGATGATACCATCACACACACACACAGCCCGAACTACGCTTGAAATTTTGAGAGAAATTTTTCCCGACCGCATGTCAGAAAGTGGTGATATTGACTGGCCCCCCTGACCGCCTTATTTGACGGCGCCCGACAATTTTATGCGGGGGTACTTGAAAGGAAAGATCTACGCCGAGTAGCCAATAACAGTTCCGATGCTATAAGATAATATTCGAAATGAAATTGATTAAATAACACGCAAAATGTGCGAAAGTGTATTTAAAAGAGCTCGCATTTGTGCCGCTGCTAGAAGCGGCCACATGTCCAATGTTATATTAATGATAACAAAGAAATAATCAATGCTATCAAAAAAAAATACTTAAAAGATTAACATGTATCCCGAAATTCGTAATATTTTTATATCGTTGTTATAAATATATTGCATTTTATTTTATTATAAGCTAGTTATTGTAAACATGTATTGTATCATTGTAATTATAATATATTAATAAATTAATAAAAAAATACACAATTGTAATAAACCAAGTGATTGATAAATTAAAACCAAATTTAAAAATTATGTTTCATTTTCTAGTTATTTAAAAACAATATCGGCCTGGAACATAATATTCACCGATGCCTTTCTGAACACGGTAGTCGAGATTATTTCTTACTTTACTTAAACTATTTTGAAAAAAATATGACTTCATAAAAAACTGTCCTATATACATTCAAATGAATTTATGTGTCAATTTACCACCTTCAGTTGTGACGAGCAGATACTTTAGATTTTTTTTTCTGGTAATATAATAATATCAAATTCATTTGAAGTACCTCGAGTCCACTGTGCAATTGACAAGTAAAAATGTCCTAAAAGCAGCAATCATTTTAATTAATCTCATTTCCCCTTAAACGTTTTTAGTCCTCTTCAATTTTATTTAAAACAATTATTCACCCTTAATTAAAATATCATTCTTTTTAAATCATTTACGGTTCCTGGGCTGGGTGGCAAAAAAAAAAAAAATTACGTTATCACAGTGATAAATTTTTCTCAAATTTTATTTTTCGCCGCTTTCTTTTGTGACGAAAATCGAAAAATTTTAATTTTAATTGAAAGCTGTACTTTACAAGAAAAGTTTTTAAAAAAAATACAAGGCATTAATAAATTATTTTAACGCGAAAAATAATTAACATATTGAATTTAAGTAATTATTTATTTTCTTGTATACTTAAATATAATTTAGAGCAGTTTAAAATAACCCAATCAAGTTATTAATGAATTTCAATATATTTATTTATACATGATACTTTTATTTTATTTTTATTGAGGAATTTTGACAGTGTAAACATATTGTAACAAACATAATAACTATTTAACATGTGATACTAATAATGAAAATCCACAAAAATATTTAGATACATAAGTATGTATGTATAATTTTAGATGCAGAAAATTAATGAAAAGAAAAAAAGAGGGAGTAGGGTAGGGGGTTGCAACTATTGTTGCGGTAAAGGGAGAGCAACATGTGTTTTTGTAGGTAGAATGAATGGCCAAAATTGAGATTGTGGTGGTTCATAAGAAGAACCCTTTGAGCGTAGTAAGGCTAATGTTGAAAAAGTCAATTTCTCATTATGGTATTTGCATGACCGGTGAATGAATGATTTTTGTATGTAAGATGTTCTACTTCTAGGTATGTGGAAGAGTGCGGATTGCCGGGTCGATCTAGACGGTACATGGATGCGTAGTACCATTAACAAACAGTTTAATAAAGGATGTTATTTTAGAGGTTTGTTTTTCAAATTGGCAATACTTGTTCCAGCGACAGCCAATTTGACAGCTGAAAGCTGATTTGCGCTCTGTTTGCTCAAATTGTGCAAATTTGTGATGCTCTACGTCCATTTTACGGTCGACACAATCGTCCAACCGAGCGAGTAATTCGAATATCCGTGGATCGTTTTCGCACCACGCATACTCTAATTGATAATACGCATCCGTAGAGACGTCATAAAGTCATTTCAGCAAGATGGCGCAACATACCACCAGCGCCCGCCGCATTCAATTTATTGAAGGAAACATTCGCATAATTTCGCGTAATGTACCTGTTAATTGACCTCCAAGATCGTGTGATTTAACACCTTTGGATTATTTTCTGTTGGAATATGTAAAGTCGCTAGTCTACGCCGATAAACCAGAGACGATAGACGAGTTGGAAGTCGACATTCGTCGCGCGATTGCCAATATACGGTCCCAGCTGCTCCAAAAAGTGGTCGAAAATTAGACTTATAGATTGCGCTTTATTCGAGCCGGCCGCAAAGCCCATATGCGCGAAATCATATTTAAACACTAATGGAATAAAATGATCTTTCCAATAATACCGTGGATTTTTATGTTTTATTTTATTTTAAAGTTATAATCTCTAAAAAAAAACACCCTTTACTTTTACGGTTATAAGTGTGTGTTATGTATTCAGGTTATTGTGAATAAAGGAAAGAATGAAATTTAATTACAGTAAATTTTTCATGTTTTGTTTAATCGATGCTTACGATAACCGCAATAAGAAATATACTGTTGAGTAAAAGCATAGATGCCGGAAGAAACAGGATATTCGGAAGAAGGTTTGCACTTAGCACAATTCAGCTCTTCAAACACCTCCAAGGTGGACTGTAAATTTTTTTTTTATCACTATCTTCGTTCAGGGGTCCTAGTCCTTTGAATGAATGCACTTTATAGATGCGACGTCTCCATTTAATACTATACTTCGATTCATTAATTACCGTACCGGTTCAGGGTCGCCGTTCGACTGGCGGCGGCGTGCCGGGTGAGGAGAGGAGGGGAGAGGAGTGCACAGTACACTAGTTTCGTTCAAGAATAAATATATGTCCCAAACATATACCTATTTCTTCATGCGAATGTGTGGCTTTTCGAACATGTGAATTTCTAATATATGTCAAAACGTAATGGGACTTTTATGGGTAGTGAATAAAATACAGTCACCATAGCAACGAGTGTTTATTTGGTACATTTTTTCACTGCATACTTTTCTGATAATATTCCGGTAGGTAATTTGGTAAGGGGAGATCGCTATGATATAATACAATGCTGAGCCTCCGTTTTCTAACAAATGATTTCAAAAAATTCTGAAAAAAAAATGTAATCAAATTTCATTATTTCCTTCCTGGTGAACTGTACACATAACACATAACCATGAGAGTACTAATTATACTATATTGTATACACTCGAATTCTTATATCAAGACTCGATCTATTTCATTTGCAATGTGCAGTTGTCCCAACATTATTTTTCATGTTGGTTCATTCACTGCACCAACGTAACGATTGGGCGAAGGGCGGGGGGTATTCCAATCGCTGGCCGCGTCTTTGAGAATTCAGTCGCTATGGAGCGTGTCCTTACCAGTTGTTGGTGAAATTTTCCCTAGAAAATTGATATCCCGACGAGGTGACATGACTTGACACCAATGGACTATTTCCTATGGAGCTGCTTTAAATCAAAGGTATTCTGGGACAATCCTCCCTCTCTGGACTAATTAAAAGAAAATATCCGAAAAAAAAGACAGCGATCACAAAATATACGTGCCGAGCAGTTCTCAGAAATATTGTCTCCCGTTTAGAAGAGTGCTATCAAAATAACGGATCATATTTAGAAAATATTACTTATAAAAAATAAATTCTTAACTAATTACTTAAATGCGAAATAATCTTTTTTTTATTCAACGAATATTTTATTACAGAATTTTTATTATAAAAAAGACTTTTGGGACACTTGTATAATAATATATGACGGAAGAGCGGTAGATATTCAAATCTGATAACTAAACATGGCAGAGTTATTGTTAAGCCAAAATAATGGTAATCCGATAAAATTACTAGTGCGTCAATCATATCTTACCTTACTGTAATTTTTTTCTGAAATTAAAAGCAACTCAATAAGGGAGTAAACTCATTTAGAATCTGCCTGTCCCACTTTAAATAACTTACCCCTGTACGATCGAGACGACCAAACGTATATATCATAATTTCCGAGTATAATTCTGACTTGACTAATAAAACTTTTTAAAAGTGTATAACTCTCAGATTGTCGAAACCACACTTCTAAAGTTTGAGTTTTTATTCAAAACCCCAACCTTCCTGAACATTTTTTTTTCAAAGAAAAACAAAATTTGTTAACCTCGGCGTACAAATTAAAAGTTTAAACCCTCTTTTTAAGGGTCCCCGTATTGGTTAAGGGATGCCGGATGGGGATGGTGATGGGGGGTGGGCGTACCGAGATTTACCCGCTTTCTACTTATTTTCTTGTAAAATATTTAACAATATCTGAAGCGTTGCCATTTCGCAAAATTTGTTACCCAATTTGTATTCCGTGAATTTCTTATAACTTTACTTATCGCCGATATAAAACTTTACCGTGATTCTTCTAATTTTGCCAAAAACTAGTTCTACTCGCGATAATACAAGTCGCCATTAAAAATATTGTCGTTCAAGCAAAAAAGGCTTCATATTTATCATCCTGTACATATAATATATTTTTCTGTTAGAAAAATAGAAAACCTCCCTAGCGGTGAACCGGAACATGATCTCCCGCGTTACGGCATTACACAATTTATTAATAATATTGGCTAGTTACAAAGTTTACCAGGGGTTTAAATAAAATCACATTTTTATTGCAAAGTTGTAATTTAATCATATAGTTCTTTAATATTTAAAACAAATGATATGTTACCACTGTCAGCGTCAAATTGGCAGTCGTTGGAAAAAAGTGTTGCCAATTCGAAAAACAATCCTCTAAAAAAAACACCCTTTACATATTGCAATATCTAATTAACTAATTGAGCACAAAATTAATCAAATTTATTAATTTATTCACCAGACGGATGGGTAACAAACCTGACATATTTTAAATCAATAATTATTATTATTATAAAAAAATATTATTTTCTCTACATAAGATATTCTCTATTCATCGTGTCTACATTCACTTTACTATTTCTACATATTTGTTACAACTGTTAATCATCATAATATTTGCTTTTTATTTTTATATGTAAAAAGGATTCTAATTGTTTATATTTTAAATATATTTATGTAAATTTATATAAATAATCGTATGTCTGTAAGGATTTTATTGTTTGCATAACGTTTTGTAATAAATAATACGGCACGAGGTGCGGTAAAGAAATGCTGTGCCGAAAGGAACGAGCCGGGGCAGCGCGCGGGATGTACGTTCAGTTCGCCGGTACCTTTAATTGCTGTTGCTACTAATTTGACTGAATTTTTTGCGAGCATTCCGGATTGACATTTGAACCAATGTGGGTGTTCGTGTGTCTAATTGACCTACCCCTTATTTTGTATCACATTTTAAGTAAATGCACGCCGTGTTTTATTTTCCATTTAATCAAAAATATTCAAATGAGGAGGGTCTGGATTCGCGGAATTGGAAATACAAAACACGAGTCTCAATATTTGACGGATCACGCAATACCCGGCGACGGTAACCGACGCCGTGACAGCAGACGGAATAAAATATCGTTTCAACTTGTCTGCCCGTATAGCTATCCGCACCAATCTACGCACGTCACTTATGACACACCTGTAATGTAATGTAATGCCGCGGGAAATCCTATCTGCTGTCACTCGGCTAAGATAGACAATACTCCTTGATACGAAGAACACAACGCTAGTGATGTGAAAAAATGCTACTCTTGACTGATATTCGATAACATCAGTGATTGAAAACTGTGACTATGATGTCGCTGCACGATATCACAATACGCGAAATAAATAAATAAACATTAATACATCTTTTTGAGTATATTTACTTATATATTATTCAAACTTCATTTGCGTAAAAAAATATATTCTAGCACATATAATTTAATATCATCACAGGTAGAATTAAAACCCTTAAAAAATAGTTTATTTTTCGAGTCAAATGCGTTGAATGATTTGGCAGTCTACTAGATGATGCTCATTACATATTATAGCGTCATGCGCATGCGTCGAATCACGGTTCACAACCAAATATAAATAAAATTAAAATAATGAATCACGAATCACGATATTCCCAGATATTCAATCACTGTTAGTGAGTGTGACTCAAAGATATCAGTGACTGACTCACGGTTCGTGATTTTGTGCTCATCACTAATTTCAACACAGAAGACGGATAGTCCAAACATATTATACATGCGTATTAGAATATACACACATATACATATAGAAAAATCTGTTTGTAACAAAGTAGAAAGAATTTTATTATCATCGTATTCACACGTTCCGCATTCCCAGACCTTCTAGGAGGTCTATTTTTGATTCTTTCTACTTTGCTACAAACAGATTCGCTTCTAATTTGATTCAATCTTCACTCTGTCGTATATAGATTATAAATTCTCTTATTTTGCTAACACCCGAAATACATTATAGACCGCTAGTCTTCTTGCGAATCATAAATTCTTACTGGAGATAACTGCTTCTGGAGCACCTAACGCCACCTATGCCCCACGAGCCGAAGCCGCATTGGGCGTGACGCGACCTTTGCTAAGCTGTCGGCAGGGTCTTAGCGATGGATTCTCCCTGATAACACGCCCCAGAGGCCTGGAGCACTGAGGGTGAGAGCCGTGAGGCGGACAGTAAACGCCATCTGTGCCCCACGCGCCGATGCTGCATTGAGCATGACACAAGCTCAAAAAGCGGACCTTCGCCGTGCTGTCACACCGTATTATCAACCTTAATGACACGGCGAGGACGGTTACAAAAGGAAAGCAGAGCGTCATTCTCTCTCCGGCCAAGAAGCAGTTGTTATTAATTGTTATCTCTGTACAGTATCAATCCTTTAACTTTATAACTCAATTTATCGTGACCTAAATAAACAACGAAACAAAAGTCAGTCACCGACCCGTCCACTGAAGAATATTCCTAACTTTACCGTACATTATTTGCAATTACAAAATAGACGCTCCACAGATGTCGTCCTACGTCTGCCTCAGTTGTAACATTCCATTATAATTAGATAGAAATGGCCCCATTATCTAAGAAATACGCCGTTATTTATTTTGACGATACATGTATAAAAGAAATGTCGTGTTCTGTTTGGGATATTTTGATTTAATTAAAATAATTATGGAAATACAAAAATGTAATGGATTCTAAAATAAAAACAAAACATCGTATTGTAAGCTAAAAAAATATATAACAGCGTGTTTAGAAATGGAAAAAAATCCGTAAAGATAATACAAAAACGAAACATAAAACTAATCTCTGTTTTTATTTTTTACAAATGATTGAGTACGTGGAAAAATATTATTAATACAAATTAACTATCCGGGAAAATGCGTAAATCGATTATGCTACACCAACCCAGTAAATTGGCGACAAATTTTCGAACCTATATGTTACCTTTTTGATATTAATACATTCAATCGTTCCATAATTTGAAAGAGCCATCTACCTTATTTTTACGGTGGATGGCTATGAAAAAGGTAACATATAGGTTCGAAAAGTTGTCGCTAAAAATATCGTCGCTGTAGCATAGTTGATAATGCACCTTCCCCGGTTTGGAAAGAGATTCACGTTCGAATCCCGGTGGCGCAACAACAATATTTTTCGATAAAATTGATTTTATATGTATATCTTTTTAATTAATATTTAAAATCTATTTTAAATTTATAAATGAAAATAATTATTATATTTAAAAAATAAATTCAGTACTTAACTTAAGGACTTTTTTATAATATTTTGGTTTATTTTACATGGTTTATTTATTTCTGATGACTCTAAATTATTCTGAAAAAGATATTAATGTTTTTCAAAATCGTTTAATGTTTTTAAATAACTCATTAAATGGTTATTATTATCAATGTTAAATAATTTATAAAAAAAATACGATATCAAAAATATATATCTACACAAGAAAAATATTTTTAATACAATTAAAAAAAAACATTTTGAATGTTTATAACTGTCATAATAAAGATGGCTTACGCGTTTTTATTAATACCATAATTTGTCAATCTTTTATTATTTGTGTAAATACAAACATTTCTGGAGTATTCTCCAAACGTAATATAATATATTTAATATATCTTCCATAAGAAAGATATATTTTTAATGTCCCCCAACCACACATCTTGTCACGTGACTCCGCCCACTCCCTTTATAAATCTTCTTTCTTGTCTCGGAAGGAAAATATTGTCAGTTTAGATTAACTCCAAGTCTTGGTCCATGACATATAATACAACAGATGTAGAGTGGTGTGCAAATACCTGAAGTCGCCTCAAGAAACACGATAAACATATACAGATGTCTCACATTTTCTCGTATTTTTACATGGAAAGTATGAAAGACATAAATTCCAGTAATTGGTTCCAAACAAAGATTTGGACATACTCAAAAGTGTTGTGAAAAAAAAATACGATAAATATATACGTCGACAATTATTTATAAATATTGAAACAGATTTTCTAAAGCCCCGTGCAAAATATTATTGCCCATCTTCAGGGGATGCCATGTCGGTGAAGTGTCGCTATGAAACAACCGTGAAACACATCTTTTCGGGCCGACAGCTCAGCGCTAAATGAAATCACTCATAATTGTAATAACCTAATAATAGGCTTCTGGTTATTCTGAGATGTGAAATATTATTGTTATTATTTATTTGTATGGTAAATGTCGCGTTCGGATGAACATCTGATGATAATGTGTTATCAGTATTGTCGTGCGTGGGTAATTTGTCTGTTTTCTAATATATTAAGCCAGGTGTTTGGAAGTGTTATACGATCATCTGTATTTTAAGACTTTAAAAAAAGAAAGATTTTAAAATGACGCAACAATATTTTAAATAACCTCCTGAAGTTGTGTAATAAGATTTACCCGAAACACGTTGGTACATTAATGGTCCTTCTCAGGACCAACAGTCGCGGCACGATCTAGTGGTACACAATCAGGTGAAATGGTTTAGTCATGTGGAATGTCTGAACGAGAGGATGGTAGATATGATAAGGCGAGTATTGAAGGCTGTATCAGGAACAAAGGACACCCGCAAAAGACTTGGTATGACCAGTCCTGGATGTTAGAAGGTTCAACAACCGAAGAGCAAGCGTGAGAAGATGTGTGAAAGTGGACAAGCCAAGAGTGGTGGGCCAGAACGAAAAGTGTGGCATTCTATCCCCTCTGCCTACCCCTTCCACCTACCTCAACCATATCAGAGATATGAGAATATTATTCATTTCAAATTATATTGTATATTGAATACAAAAAAAGGTCATCGACCTTCGAGCGGCTAGATTTTTCGTTGATTTGGGGCCTAAAGCAAATATATAGAAGTCAAAGTGCGTAGACTTGGTTAATAACAACATATTAACAATAAGATTTTCTGTAACGGTACAGAATTTGTACATAATAACAATAATAATGTGTTTATTTCAGAGTGATCAGGTATTTTTTTAACCCGATTCGCCATACAAATAATACATATTATGTTATACATTAAGGCTATGAAATAAATATAAAGCTATAAAAAGAAAGAAAAAAAAGAAAACCAAGGAAAATATTAATAAATAAATAAAAAGTTAATAAAAAGTTAACACATACATACACACAAAATATAAATATTACATATATAACTACTTCAGTCACGGACATTGTTGTATATGTAGCTATTCTGTGGGCGTTGCCATTCTTTGGTCAGGGAACCAGCATATATCTGTAGAAGACTACGACTAATGACCAGAAGTTGACTCAAGTAACTGACTCAAGTAACGCAGCTTTACGCACCAGTCAACTCGACTGTACTCAAAAGCTGAACTGAATCAAGTAAACATTGTAGACTGACTCAAGTAACATGACTCCAATACCGAACAGTACTTCTAGTACTTGACAAGTACTTGCTACTGAATTCGAGACGGTTAACCTGTTAGTTATACCTGTTCAGGTAAACCTGACAGTTATACATGTTCAGGTAAACCTGTCAGTTATACCTGTTCAGGCAAACCTGTCTGTTCAGTTTTCATTTTTCAGACATTTCTTATAGATAACTCGATTAAGTACTTGACTCAAGTACTTGCACTCAAGTAACTTGACTCAAGTAACATGAATCAAGTAACTTGACTCAACTTGAATATATGGCCAAGGTATTTGACCTTATTTTGAACGCTCAATTTCGTCCCGTCCAGCCACACGGGAGGGATATTATCTGGCCCTTTTCCATATTTGAACGCCACTATGACCGATTTGCTGGCATTGTACGAAATATTGTGTTCACTGACATATGTTTCACATATCTGTAAAAGCTTTCTTACACCTTTTATAGATGGCGCTAGTATAACCATATTATCGGCATAACTAACGTAGTTCACATTTGCCTCACCCATGTGGCAACCAATTTTTGCATCAGATAGTCGATAATAGATAATATCCAAACATTTTCTGTTACCCACCCAAAAAATATTGTGGACTAGATCTGTTACATCTGTATATACTTATAGGGTATGATGGAAGTGGTATATATTTCTATACAGGATCATCATGGTATGCTAGACTGCCCCTAGATTGTTGATCTGCTTGACTTTCACGCACCATTGAGGTCATCGAGACACAATTCATTGTTTTATTACAGTGGTATTGTCAGTACTCATGCGCTAGCTAACTCCGCAGTCCCCAGAATGCATTCTATAGGAAATGAATATGCGGAGGTTGTCTACATTTTTGCTGTTAATTTAATTCTTTATAGGACTACTCTATTACAATTTTTTTGGGCCTCAACTCAATGGTCACGGATAAATTGCTACTTCACATTTTATATTTATTATTTATTTTTAATTATGTACAAACATGCTGATACTATGTAATTGTGTATTGCACTTCTGTTGTAATTTATCTTACTTTACAAATTATGTTAATGCATGAATAGGGCTTGTATAATAATAAATAAATAAATAAATTATGCTTTTAAACTTAGCAATATTAACTTTGTGGTTAAAATTAATATTTTTATTTATTATCTTTGTTTTATTAACCACTTAATTGAGTTTAAATACATCTACTGGTTTCGAAAATACCATTTTCTTCTTCAGGATGTCATAACTAACTAAATTTTATACATTTTATACATATAATAGTATAGGAAATTTACTCATAAATTCTAAAGACAAAGATGATAAATTTAACAATTCTGGTGTCTATAAACTTAGTTGCAAGGATTGTGCTGCATTTTATATTGGTAAAACGGGTAGAAATTCTAATATAAGAGTAAGGGAGCATTTGAGATGTTTGAACAATAGTGAATTTTTAGAATTTACTAATCATTTGATAGAATATGGTCATGGTTTTGATAAAAAATTGGGATTGTCAATTTTGCATATAAACGGTGTTGGTCACAAATTAAATAATTTGGAATCGTTGGAGATAAATAAAGCGTATAAAACTAATCAAAAAATTATAAACAACCAACTAAATTTAACTACGAGTCCCATTCTAATTTTTTTTCCTAAAAATTATTCGAGTAAATTTGTATTAAGTAAAGATTTGAGCAAGGTACTAAAAAAAACATTTTTTTTTTTAAATAGATTCTGATAAAGAAAAAATAATATATGTTTTAGCTAGTTATGACATCCTGAAGAAGAAAATGGTATTTTTCGAAACCGATAGATGTATTTAAACTCAATTAAGTGGTTAATAAAACAAAGATAATAAATAAAAAAATATAAAAATAATAATGTTTAAACTGTTCTGGACATCAAGTTCTTCCAGAATATATTGATCGCAACGCCTGGCTGTCAATGATATCCTCATCAGACGCTGTCAAATCTGCAAGCGATCGCCCCCTGAAAGATTAAAATAATCCCTAATTTTTTTGCTCACCGAATTTGTTCATAAAATTCGTACCTATACGTTACACCACCTAATCGTGGTGATCTTTTCCTCGTCCGCTGTCAAAACCATCACAACCTTGTACGTCAAGCTGGCTGTTGGCACACCCCTCCCACCCCCCAATAAACCTGAAGCCTCATGCTTTCAAAGAGCAACCCTTTTATAAAAATATATCGTGTGTTTTACGCGAGAAATATTTTCGTCCTAGATTTGAGAAAAACTTATTTTAATACCATACTTTGTTACATATATGTGACAACAAAACACTTCCTTTTTTATTCTACTCATTTAATTTACTTGAGACGCATTTCACCTAGTAATGGCATTATTAATCTAACTCAACAACTTTATAATTATAACGGGGGACAGCTATACAACTACATTTGCATGAGATGAAAAGGGACAACATTATTCATTGGAGTTCTTAAAGATTTCAATTTTTTTATTTTAATATTAGAAAATATAATACAATTTACAAGAATAATTAGTGGATATGTTAACATTTGTTTCTTCTCTATAAGAGTAAGACTCGTGTATAGAGAAGGAGTATATACGAGTCAATTAATGTTTCAGTTAGTCTGTGTACATATTTTTTTACTTCAGTTACAAATTTATGATAGTCCGTAATTTTCCTAATTGTGATGGGGAGATTATTAAAAAATTCGAAGCCTTGATAAATATATTGAATTTGAGTTGCGGTGTATTTTAGTTTTGGGATATCAATTTGATCTCTATATCTTGTAGATCGGATTTCGCTTATTTTTTTTGTATATGTCTACTATTTTTGGTACTTTAAAATCTGTGAAAAGTTGTATACTTGGATAGTCTTCTTTTTTTTTAGAATAATTTTTATTAACATTTTTTGAGTGGACATAATTGTGACATTGAAGTTTTATATGCTCCTCCCCATCCAATAATACCGTATTGCAAATGTGACTGTACAAACTCGTTATATTTAATTTTCAGATATGTAAGTGATAAGATGTTTCTAAGTATAAAAAATATGTAGGCACTTTTCCTTATTTTGTTTGTGAGATTAGTAATATGTTATTTCCATTTGAGATTGTTATCTATTATGATTCCAAGGTACTTGATACAGTCTTTTTCTTCAATTGATGAACATTGATCACAAGAGCTTTCACGAGTACAGGCTTTGGTGTGATTTTTAATATGAATTTCGGTGTTTTGTTTCTGTTGAATAGCAAATCGTAGAATGTTTATGTAGATCGGAATTCGCTTCTAAAGTTTAATTGATTTTTAATTATGAAAATTTGGATTATTTAATTTCTTTTGTATATGTCTATTATTTTTAGTACTTTGAAGTCTGTGAAAAATTGTTTACTTGGATAGTATTTTTTTTTAGAATATTTTTTATTATCATTTTATTATTATTTCATTACCATACATTTTGAATACTTCTGATTATTTTAATTAACCATTCAGTTTCAACACGAGTAATATTTTACTTGCTTTGATATTTTTAATGCTTTACTATTTGCAGAATTATGCAGAAAGGATAGAAGGCCACACTCTTCTCGTCGTACGACTTTTGCGTCGTCCACTTTCATATATCTTATGAGCTTTACATTACTTATACAAGCTTTTGACACGATCATTATCTAATATTCGGTTCATCTGATCATGCTAGGTCTCTGTTCTTGTTGTTTTCAACACTCGCCTCGTATATTTCTTTACCATCCTCTCCTCGCTCATACGTTCCACATCGTCTCAGCAACTCTTTTTTTATTGTACTGACTACGCTGCATACAGTCAAACAATTGCTTCTAATTTTTTAAATATATTAATTATAAAGATATACATATAAAATCAATTTTATCGAAAAATATTGTTGTTGCGCTACCGGGATTCGAACCTGGATCTCTTCCCTAACCGGGGGAGGTGCTTTATCCAACTAAGCTACAGCGGCATTATTTTTAGCGACAATTTTTCGACCCTATATGTTACCTTTTTTTTTAATTTAATATATTTTATCGTTCCATCATTCGAATCTAATTTTTTCATTCAATACCTAATCATACATAGACTTTCCACAAATGCACCTTTTGAAGCGACCGAATTTTTATTCCATTTAGTCTACTTTCGTTCTTTTTTTGCCAATTCCATGATTCGCTTCCTTACATCAGTGTTGGCATCAGAACTCGATTATGGACCGCTATTATTGCTTCCGATAACAAATTTCTATTGATGATAATTTCATTAAAAGCACCATTCACTTTAGTTCCAGTAGTCACCCTTCCTTCGAGATCTTACTCAACATTATCGTCAGATTTAAGTCTCGATACAATCTCTAAGACAGAGATTATGCTCTTTGAAGACATCTCATGTATTATATTTCACAGTACGCTGTGTCAGAGACCGAGTCTCAGAGATTCGAGCACAGGCACTTGTCTCGCGCCTCACTTCAGACTTGTGCATCCCATGTCAAATATCATGTATCAATCCATTGACCGAAGATATTCCGTTCGTCGGTTGGGTGAATTTAAATCTCCCTGGCAACAGTGATCTCCGATCTCTAGATCAAAATCTCAACATGCGTTCACGGTACTGAGATTTATCTTGTGGGGAATTGTATGTAGTGTGTTGCGTGTTAGGCTCAATAGAGCTGTGACATGGATTAATATGAAAAATTCTTGCATATTCTAAATATATTTTCTTATAATCTTGAAGCCAATATTACAGAGACAAATTAACAAAATACTAAAAATTAATATAGTTATAAACCGTTTAATTTACAGGACATATTATCAATTTTCGACGTTTTTAAAATACTTTGATCTAGTGAAAGCAAATCATTTTAGAGTAACACATTTTTTTCGTTTAATGAGTATGTTTTACATTTAAAATATTTTTTTAAATGAAATATATGAGAATAAATTTCCTCATTTAATTTTGTATTGGGCGTTATTGTCGGGACATCGAATTTATAGATACAAATATTGGGGTTTAAATTTAAGCGTGCCAAGGAGATCGGAAGCTGCCATTACGGCGGGTATTAGTATGTGAAGTGAAGCGAGTTACTTGATCCGGCTTTATGGCTAATAGCAGATAATAGTAGGGTACACCCTTGCCGGCTGTGTTTAGAATAATTCATTATTTACTATTACATAGCATTTAGTCAACCACGATCAAATAAGTATTATATGTGTCGTCAGATTTAGGTGATTTAATTTCGTTATGGCGAAATAAAGTGAAAATCATATAGCGGTGTATGTGTGTTAATCACAAGGTTGTAAGTGTGGGAACTGGGCTCCCATATCTACCAGTTCTCCACTACGTTCGAGTGATTTTGAAGAATTACGAATATGTAAGATGGTGGACAAGAGCAGATTATAAGAATATAAAACATTAACGGTTGACACTAGATTTATTCAACTCTATTTTAAAAAAATACGATGCTCATCACACGCGATATTATTGTGACATGTCGCTTGACGTCGGTACTAGGAGTGTTTATGGCTATTGAGAGTCTGGCTTAACACCCAGGTAAGGCGCGTTAAGGGCCTTCACGCATTCATATGGACAATAGTATGTGAAATAAAATGGCTCTCAATCTTATCCTGGAACATTGGAAAGACCGTTCTGATAAGGGTAAATATATCATTGCAGTTTTCCTGGATTTTAAAAGAGCCTTTGAAACAATCGACAGAGATATAATAATAAAAAAACTTTAAAAACCTTTGAAATGGTTGAAGGAATACTTAAGTTATAGACACCAAACCACTAAAGTAGGTGACTTAATATCCGACTCTCTCTTTATTTCATCAGGGGTACCACAAGGGTCAATTCTTAGACCTATCCTTTTCATTATGTTTAGCGATATCATAAAAATACTAAAACAAGATTATTAGCAGACGATGCACTCATATATATCGCGGGAGACTATTAAGCAACTATACAGAAGGAATTAAACTATGACCTAAACACTATAGCAGTATGGCTGAAGAAAAATAAACTAAAACTAAATGTAAACAAAACAAAATTCATGAACATTGGAAATAAAAGAATACCAATCACACCAGAAATTATCATAGATGGTGAAAGTCTGAAGGAAGCGACTGAAATAAAATATTCATTAGTCATAATAGATTCAAAATTAATATTATCGCAAAATACAAGATACGCGACTAAAAAGATATGCCAAAAAAATACCTCACTTCTGGGAAGGATCAGAAGGTACATTTGTATACAACTATATATCAACTACTGCAGCTGCACTTTGTTTTTGGCTAATGAAGAAGAAATGGAACAATTGCGAATAAACCTTTGAGAATAATACTCAGCAAAAATAAATATACTCGGATCAGTGCAATGCTTAAAGATCTGAATATATATTTTAATATAATGTTATTTATTTACAAAATCCTCAATAAGAAAATATCAGCGGAATTTACACGAAAAATTGATGAAAATCAACATGAGCACGAGCATCGTACAAAAGAAAGGGATAGACTGAGACTGCCATTCAGGAAGGAGGCCAAATCTCAGAAATTGATGATGTATAGTGCAATTAAGATTTTAAATAAAATGACAGAAAACATAAGAAAGGAAAAGAAATTGAATAAATTTAAAATGATACTGACCAAATATGTAAAAGATAAGTTTTAGTAAAAGAAAATACATTAAGCTTGTTTATATTAGATCATATATAGGAGTGCTTATGTATGCACTTTGTTAAGAATTAAATAAATAAATAAAACAATTAATCTCATGGCGGTCTTCCTACGCCTTTGCAAGTTTCACTGGTGTTGTACACAACTGTCAGAATTAAGAAGTTAGTGAAATATTCCCATTTGAACACGATAAACAAGGCTAAATGGGCCAATGATAGGTTCGGCTTATTTTCCTTAGCGACGCGAACCATCGCGTGACCTCGTATATTCTAGCTAAGCACACGTGACGTACGGCTCCGTTCTTTTGTTTTCCCTTCCGTGTGTACTTTGGCGGGAAAATCAAATGGCATCCGATATTTTGGCGCGCAAACAGGACAGTGAAATACGATAGCGAGGAATTTCAATATGCAGTTATTTGTTTGCACGCTCTAGTTTATGCGGATTATTTATTTTTATTGAATTGTAATATCAAAGGCGGTGTTACAACTTCGAGGTGTAGATTTAATAATATTTTAATAGTTTATTAGCCTGTCAATTATACGCTGCGGGCGATGCGGTGTTAGTAGCTAGATTATCGGGTGTTTACATGGAGTGATAACGTGATGAATGTTAGAAAATCCAAATATTATTATTGAGAAATTTAAAAATAAATACCATTATATTAAAATATATGTTCAGATCTTTCAACATTGCACTGATCCGAGTATACCTATTTTTTCTGAGTATTATTCTCAAAGCTTTATTTTACAACACTGACAATTGTTGCATTTCTTCTTCGTTAGCCAAAAACAAAATGCTGCTGCAGTAGTCGACGTGAGGAATAATAACAGAGCTGTATACAAGAGTTTGACAAGACTCAGTACTAATAAATCTTTTGATTCTTCCCAAAAGTGAGATTTTCTTAGCAATCTTTTTAGTAACGTATCTTGTGTTTTGCGATAAATTCAATTTTGAATCTCGCAAATATTTTATTTCAGTCACTTCCTTCAGTCATTCACCGTCTTTGATAATTTGGTATTCTTTTAATTGCAATGTTTATGAATTAAGTTTTAGTTTATTTTTCTTCAGTCTTATTGCTATATTGTTTAATTCCTTCAGTATAGTTGCATAATTGTCTCCCGCGATATATATGAGTGCATCGTCTGCAAATAATTTTTTAGCATTTTTACAATGTCGTTTATATAGATAATGAAAAAGATGTGCTCTTAGCACTGCGGTTGTGCCCGATGTGACAATGATGACACCACAACCAAAAGTATCCATTCCTAACAGCTCCCTGAAGTGAGGTTTCGTCAACAAATTAGACGCGGGTAAGACTCTTTCATTCAGACGAAGATATATAATTCATATATCTCAATGACTCATTTAGGTACGCAGTTTAATATTCGCTTTAACGCGAAGATGAACGTAGCCATGCATTTCAAATCACGTACAGAGTGAAAATGTTTTCTATAAAAAGATTACCACTGTACAATGATAAAAAAAAATGCAAGCCGAACACTTCAAATATTGTTTTTGTTTTGGCACAAATATTATAAAATACTAGCCAGTACCCGACATGCGTTGCAATGCCACTCGAGGATAAAAGATATTTGTATTTTAATTCTGATTATTGAAGTGCTTTTGGATACACAATATTTTTTGTTTTTCCGCCAGGTGCGTATACGAATAAATCAGAAGGTTTTCCAACCCTCGAGCAGGCCACGTACAGCTGTCCATGTGAGAAGCGTGGATCTTCCAAATTTAGTCCACACACTTGTGGCGATTGTCCCTGTGCTTTGTTGACAGTCGAAAACTTCAGACGTTTAAATTCGAATGGTATATTTATAATCATGCGCGGCAACAGTACATCTTCTCCTTTAAATTTTCCATTTAAAATTGTAACTTCGTTGATATAGTTCATTATCGAAAAATATTATTGTTGCGCCACCGGGATTCGAACCTGGATCTCTTTCCTTACCGGGGAAGGTGCATTATCCAACTATGCTACAGCGACAATATTCGAACCTATATGTTACACTTTTTGATATTGATACATTTAATCGTTCCATTATTTGAAAGAGCCATCTACTTTATTTTTACAGAATCTCAAATACCTTTGAGTAAACTGATAGCAGACGCCAGAATTATCAATTCATTTTTATTAAATTTTGGACACATTGATACAACTTTATTATTAGGAGAACACATTCTTATTGTGAAGTTGTAATTATTCAGAACATAGGTCTGTGATATTTTAAATATGAATTAAATATATTAATTAGAAAGATATACGTATAAAATCAATTTTATCGAAAAATATTGTTGTTGCGCCACCGGGATTCTTTATTTTTTTCACTAAAAGCCTGATACCGTTACAAAGCCGTGGTAGATTCATATTTCGGAGAAGAATGATAGGTACGCCAATATTCAATGTTAAAACGTGCGGAGGCATGCATGGCAAATCAAGTGAATTTAAGAATTCAGTTGGATAATTGACAACTTTGTCTTGATTCATTACAGTATCGAGATGGAATTATACGCCGTCTCTTTGCCTGGTATTTCGTTTTCGGCAATAAACTATATAAGTACTTGTTTGCGAATGGCCGGGTTCAAACAAGGCATAAATATCGTAGCAGGGCAAGTTTTTTAGTAGATTTTTTTTTATAATAGCTTCCAACCTCACTATTATATATATAAATACTAACACAATGTATGTCATCAAATACTTTAAATCAAAATAAGCCCAGTACAGCTAACATCGACTAAATGGTCATGACAATATTTTCCCCTTTGAATTGAAGTGCCTTCAATTAAAAAAAAAATTAAAAAATTATCCGGTCACAAGTATTAACAAAGTTAACGTATTTTAAAGTTTGAAATTTTCACCGAATTTTATCTGCGGGTATGACGTATTCACTTAAACCAGTGATTCCCAAAGTGGTATATATCGACCCCCAGGGGTCTATGATAACCTGCAAGGGGTCAACGTCAGCGAAAAAAAAATGTGGGGGTCCATGATAGTGGATCTCAACATACACTGATAGTCAGGCCTATTCTCAAAATTGCAATATTGAAATGAAGGTGATTGTTACACCAACCCATGTGTTATATTTGAATGAGAGAGAGGGAGAGAGAGTGAGGGAGTGAGGGAGATAAACGTACCATAATCTGTCAAAACTATGTCTATTTTTGAGGGTTGGTGTAACAATCACCTTCATTTCAATATTGCAATTTTGAGAATAGGCCTGAATACCTATTTACTTACATTATAATCTTATAATATAAAGACATATACATTATTTATAAAAGTACCTGTGAAGTAAAAAAATTATTATATATGTTTATAAAATTGTGTAAGTTGTAGGATGTAGGCATTCGCTTTGTGGTTTAAGTTTTTAACACTAAACTTCACTACAATTAGAAATTTACAAAAAATCAATATCAGGTAAGTAGTGGGTCTACCGAAAACCGAAAAACATGGCAAGGGGTCTACGACACAAAAAAGTTTGGGAACCTCTGACTTAAACCGTTGACAAGTCAGATACATTATGAATACGTATTAAATACTTTAGAGATTTTTCATACAAAATGCTTGTTTTCTAGTAGAATATAATTTTTATACGATTTGAGTTAAATTGGTTAGTTCGGTTTGATTAGGGTAGGTTGGTTCATTTAAGAATGTACGATGTATGCAAAGAAAGTTTGTTAACCCTTACCATACCGTGATATAAAATATCCGAATGCAGCCATGCTGTCAACTCGTGTTACCGTAAATAACAGTTAAAAAAAATGTTTTTATTAACTTAAATGGCATGAACTTACTCTAAATATTGAGCATTCAATTTTGAAAAAATTATTAATAACATAATTTAAAGCATTCATTAGGTCCTATACAATGTGTCCTTCCTTCTTATCTCTCTTCATTTAATTAGTGAGATAGAGACAATTGTATTTGTATGTTAGTTGTTCTTTTCACTGTGAAAATAGTGTGTGATCTCTGTCTTTCATATCACAAATGGTATTTTTACTAACGTATTAACAACAGTTTGAATGAAAAAAATAATTGTTTTTGTACGATTTCCTTTTCTTAATTGGTTTTTTACGCTAAGCGCTAATATTTTCTTTAAGATTATTTAAAATATGAATTTTATGATGCATGTATTTCCCGAAATATTACAGGTTTAATTATGATGGTAGACCTGTGTCACAGCATGGTTTGGGAAGGGTTAACAAGTCGAAAGTGATGATATTCGAGAAGGAGGAAAACAAGACACCGTGCTAAATACTTGCAGGTAATGAATGTTTGGAGTGAATAGATGAGTTTGTGTATTTGGGAAATATGTTTGTAAGAAACGGAAAGGCTGAGGGTGACTGCAGGAAATAAAGTGAATGGCACTTTGAATGGAATTATATCAAACAGAAATGTGTCAATCGAGGTAAGATTAGTGATGCACAATGGAATCCTGGTACCGACATTGATGTATAAAAGTGAGGCCTGGGGCTGGGAGACGAGGAACGAAAGTAGACTGAATACATCATTTAGGCGTATATGTGGTAAATCTATTTATGACAGAGTAAAAAATGAATAGTAAGATTAAGAAATGATCACTTAGATGGTTTGGTCGTATGGAACGGATGAATGAGGAGAGAATGATAAGGAACATCCATGACGCGTAAACAACATACAACGTCTGCGAAAGACTTGGCACGACCAGGTAAACCAGATGCTGAAAGATGGTTCTGTTAGAAGCCTCAACAATCGGCGAGCTTGTATGAATATGGATAAGGCGAGAATTGTATGTCAGGACAGAGGAGTAAGGTGCTGTATACCCCCGCGTGGAAACGGCGTGATGGTAAGTAAGTAAGTAAGTAGCTAGCTTAATTTTAAATTCCGATGATGCGGTATATTATTATTATTTCACGAAACTTTAAGGTTCATTTCATTTTTCAAGGTCATTTTTTAACTTTTTGTTATTTTTGCTTATATTGAAGTAGGATACGGTAGTTTATTGGAAATAGCACCTTTTACAGAAATCTTAAAAGTTAACCATAGATAAAGTCCAATATTTTTTTTAAATAGTTACGACTGGATACTTTTTCGTTTCATTTTTGACATATATAAGAAAATATATTTTTTGTAAAATTCCAACCATATCCGAGGACCATATTCTATATACAAGTCCAGCCTGCATAATTACTATCGTTTCCAGTGGCGTGCAGTAGGTATAGATTTAGGATATGCTGTTACCAATGATATACAATCATATAAAATATATGTAATACAATATATGTACTTTCGTTTAACCAACGTCTTTAAACAAAATAAATCCGTCGTTTATTCGACCCTGCCATGTATCTATTTATAATTTTAGAGTACTATTAATAGTGTTTTTAAAATTAAAGTTTTAACGTAAAATAATATCTTCTTACCCATATAAAAATGTGTGGACGTTTTTATGACAGAAAATGATTTATTTATTGTTTGAAAATCCTTCACGTAATAACTAAAGGAAATAATTATTTTTATTAAAGGTTAACGCAGAAAATAGTTTTGCTAATTGCTTTTCGATTTTCCCAAATCAAAAACCAATCCATGCACCAAATTTAAATACCAATCATGGAATCAACACGTTAAAAACAATAAGATAGTAAAATTCGCGAATTATTAAAAGAGGATGTAGACACTTCAATGATTTGCTCGCAGTTGTAACCCTTTCTAATGTTATTCTGTTAAAAAAAACCGCATAGGTAACGACTACAAACAAAACAGATCAACGGAATAGCCATTTATATGACTTGAGTAATTCACTAGCCTAAAGACAGAACGGGGTAATGTGAATAGCTCGATGCGGCGAATACAAAAGAGCGCTATAGGTACAGCGGAACTAAAGAATTAAAGTCTTTACTGTTACACAGATGGCGCTAATTGTATAATAATGTTTTTGTTTATGTTAATCCAATTATTTCATCTATATTTTCATACTCATTTCTCAATTTCGCCATAACACAGAAATACTATACCAGCAACTGATAGTGTAATGTCAAAACAATTTAATTTACTCGCGACTATTATTTATTCAACACTTCATAATAATTAAATACATGGCACGCCGTATCATAAAACATAACAAAAAGTTAAAATAATCCTTCCGTTATCAGATCTATCTAAATTATTATTTATCAATTGTGATGTCCTTGGATTGTATAGATGTGTGTGTGTGAGCCTCACCGCCGGGGCGGGACGTGTATATATGTGTGTGTGTGTGTGTGAATGTGCTGAGATAAATAAGGGTCACGCGCGAGACGCAACCTCTTTTCGGCTTGAGCGTTCGTCTCGTTACCAGTTGTATACCTTGTATCTCAATTGTATCTAATTATAATAAACATCTAATTCTCACAAAGAGTTTCACTCAGACCTTCCAGAACTAAGAAAGGGTACAACAAATACGTACGCGAGTACGTAACATTAATTTATTTTGTAAATTGAATTAAAACGCTGTTTTATTCCACTGTATATTTTATTGTGTTAAATGTTAGAACGTTTTCGGGAACATCTTCCCATTATCAATGAAATAATTCAACTAAAATTAAAAACATTTTCAGACAGTAATATATGGTGTGTTTGGAATTAACGGATGTGAGGGTGGGAGTGGAGTTAAAATGGATAAGAGAGGGGATGTAATGGGCTGTATTTGAATATTTATTATGTTTTTATTGTTATTTTTATTATTCAATATTTCTAAATTTTCTAGAAAGTCTAACTTTCGTCGTTTTGTCGCAACTATGTATAAGTTGAAAATGACTGATATCAAATGAATGGCCCTCCATTCTTGCATGCTCAGCCATATTGGAGTTTATGCTGAAGTTTTTTATAGCTTTTTTATGTTCTCCCAATCCGTTTCTTATTATTTTTCCGATCTGTCTAATATATAATACGTCACAATCCTTGCAACTCAACTTGTAGACTCCGCTTTTTTCGACTTGGGGTATTTTTATTTTATTCTTCAAGATATATTTTTTATCTTTACAGGAATTTAATAAATCTGTTGTAAGTTTTCCTACATACATTGTTCTTTTGGTATTTTGTGATATAAGTATGTATGATGTTTGTATTTTCTTTTTGTTAATAACAGTTTTTAATAGCCGTTGTTTTTTGCTAAGTTCAAAATTGTTTATTTTTCTTTGGTGTAATTTTCTGCTGTTAGTAAAATTGACAAAAGTCTATAAACCATCAAATCAAACGCAGCCATTTTGTGCGGGGTGGGGTGGTACGAGGTCGCGTGTATGATTGTGTCGGTATATGTCTCCTTTCTGTATATTTTAAATATGATTTTTTCTTCTTCGATTATTGTTGTTATATTCAAAAGGTTCCGTTTGTTTTTGTTCCCTGTGTCGCACGTGAATTGTATTTTTTGATGTTGAAAGTTAAATAATGCAAGAAGGTTTCTCAGTTGTCGTGCTCCAGTAAACATGCAAAAAAATACTATCGATGTATCTTTGGTAATTGTGTATTTGTTTTATGAGAGGATTTTGAGATGATATGATTTTAGTTTCTAATTTGTTCATGAAAATGTCAGCTAGAAGTGGCGATATATTACTGTCTGAAAGCGTTTTTAATTTTAGTTGAATTATAATATTGATAGTGGGAAGATGTTACCGAAAACGTTCTAATGTTTAACACAATGAAAACTGTAGTGGAATAAAACAGCGCTTTAACTCAATTTGCAAAATAATCATGGAATTCAAACAGAATCGAAATGTGCATTTTATCTCACACATATTTGCTTAGTTTCATTTTGAATTTATGTTCAATTATTTCTCCTCCTTTGTCTTTATTTCATTAAAAATCTTCATCGCACTGTACATTATCGATTTCTGAATGGCAGAATCTTCTCCTGAATGGCAGTCTCGGTCTATCTCTTCCTCTTGTATGATGTTCGTTTGATTTGCATCAATTTTTCGTATAACTTAACGGTCATCATATTCAGATCTTCCGTCCATATATTACCTAATGCTCGTCTTACCAGTATGAATTGTGACCTCAACGTCAGCAGACGTCAACTTGCCCGAATTTTCTTCAATCTCGACATCGCGATAGCATTCGCGGTGTGGACTTTTCAGCTCCAGTGCACTAGCACTGTTTTTTCTGATGAACGCGTATTGTTTGTGGTTTATGTGCCGTAGGTGAACTTGTGGCATTGCCGTATTCTCTCGTATATCTCGGTGGCGACTGCGGAGATTACAGAGAAATCATATACAAGGTAAAGCGGGCAGTCCTTCCGAATCCCGGTTCCCGAGATCACTGGTCCTTCGACTAAAACCCCTATCCCCTCACTGACCTCATCTTGTACCAAAGATTTCCTACTTCCCTCCCATACCTTGAGTTGAATTCAATTTATGACCTGAATTGTCGTATTCCATTTCGCGAGACGCGCGACCCGGAGTTTGCGCAATTCGTTCATTTAGATCCTATCGATCCGGATTTACAGTTCGAATTCTTATATATACTATACTCAATGGTTTGTTATTCTACATGCGTGGTCTGTATGCTTAACGCCAGAATTTTATTATTTTCAATTATACAGGAATACACGTGTGACTGTCTCCAAGTTTCTGCTCTAAACCGAATTATCGAAGGGTTAATTTCTTTGTTTTCATCCGAGCCGAGTCGATTCGAACCCAATCACAAAAAAATATATATGTGACAAGATAAAAAATCCTTTGATAAATTGTTAGAGTTGTTCATTAATTTATCCCCAAAAAACAGGCGGCACGTATCCTGGATATTTATTGCGGAAGTAAAGTCGGGAGAATTTCCCAAAAGTCTATAAATTCCGAGAATTGGACCAAGATTATTAAGAAGCATGTTGTGGACTTTCTCGGGAACCATTAGTACGTGCGTTTAATTTGTAATTCGCTTAAATAATACGTGATTAGCCATTTGGTACCAACGGCAGCCGGAGCTTAATAAACAGTGATGAGCTTAAGATCACGAACCGTGAGTCAATCACTGCTATCTTTGAATCACACTCACTATCAGTGATTGAATATCTGTGAATATCGTGATTCATTTTTTAATTTTATTTATATTTGGTTGTGAACCGTGATTCGGCGGTTGTGCACATGAAACGAAAATATACATAAAGGAATGATGTTATAATTCGTGATAAGTGGAGATCTAGTAGATTCTTCCAAGACGTTTTATACACATTTGACCCGAAATGCTGAGAATTTGACCCGAAAAATAAACTCACATTTTTAAGGGGTTTTCATTCTCTTTGTGATGATATGTTTCTTATGAAAATAAAGTTTGAATAATATAAGTAATTACGCTAAAAAATGATATTTATTTATTTATTTATGTTATGTATTGTGATATCGTGCGGCGCATGCGTATTAGTAATGAAACTGTTAACACAGTCGCAGTTTTCAATCACTGGTATTATCTATATCAATGACAATCACACCAGTGAGTCAAAAATAGCATTTTTTCTCATCACTATTAATAAGTATAACAGAGCAGCGCACGGACGTTATTTGTTTTTTCTTGTCACATATTTTGTCTCTTTTTATCTCGGTGGATGTGCACATGACTGAGCATAGTGGTTCTCTAAACTGCTACCATAGTGCAAAATGATTGCCCATCACTCTTCGCGATCTTGGGTCTTGTTTGCAGCGAGGTACCGGTCATGTCTTAGATTTGATCAATCTATCTTCGAGAAGAATGCAAAAATTGTAACTTTTCTGAATAAATCATGTGAATTACTGTAAGTACCTTTTACTCATGCATTAAATTGTACATTGTTGAATCAATGCTGAACACAATGTCCCAGTATTGATATACAAAATCAAAAATCGATTATGCCATCATATATGAATAAAAATATAATTTTGAGGTACATACTTATCCTGTAAGAAGTCGGTGGGATTTTAGACTTCCACAAACAAATCTGACAGGAACACTAAATACTTTATATTATAAAGGTTGCAAATTGTTCAACAAACTGCCAGCAGATGTGAAGGAAGCAACTAGTCTCGCTACTTTTCGTAGGTTAAGCGCAGAACATGTAGTATCTAAGTTCAATACCTGAAATTTTTTCATAAGTTTTTATACACAATTCTATTTGATGTACGATGTAATTTTTTTTTTATGTTTTCAAAAATATTGTATACTAGATGTAAGAATATTTCATAATTTTTTCAACTAAATGTGGCGAAAGGTACCGCAGGCCATCTGGCGGTCCTACCTCCAAGCGGCCGAGTACCGACGCGATGTGTCGGACGCACGCTAGGGGAACATTATTGCGAGCCTGTCGGGCGCGGGGGACGAGAGAGCCACTCTGTCCTCGCGGCCGGTGTCTTCTATATGTCCGATCAAGTGTAAATTACCGTATACTTAAATTACTTCATACCTACCTCAATGCAATATCGTGTTTACTGTACTGGACGAATAAATTACCATGATTTTCTATAACGGTTTTGAACGCATATAAGATTATACTTTACAGCGAACCCATCGAGATCTTCAAATAGACTAATTTAAGTTAAAACATTTATATGAGTAGGTCATGTTAATATATGAGATGATTACTTACAATAAAGGTAGATAGGTGTTTTTCAGTAGAACTTACCTGTAACAAGAGAGAAAAAAGTTAGCATTAAAAAAAAACTCGATATATAAACACAAATTGAATCTAATCTTATTTGTTATAACCACAATATGCTAATAAATAAATAAATTAATTAAGTATGTACATTACACTTCGACCAGTGATTTTAATTCAGCTAAAATAACTACTCATCAAATAGCTGGATGCTACCGAGATGTACCAGTTATTTGTTGAGCTATCATGGCAATGATCTAGTGTACTTAGGCGTTGAAGAATCCACCTGTCTCGACCCAGTCTCACCTTTAAGAACAATCTACCAAACCTTGGATCACCAATTTTTTCATCAAAGTACAATTCTGTAATACCGACTGGGTAACGCCATCCAAGCACTGCAGCTTGGGTCTTTCAATACTATTGAGGTCAATACGTTTTGCATGTACCACTTTCTTCGCTGATCGTCCATTCGTTGAACCTGACCAACCCATCTCACTGTTAATTATAAAAAAAAAAACATTTTTTTAATAAAGGACAGCTGGAGGAGAGAGGACCCACCCATTTCCGAGGCCGGTTTAGAAGCTAGGGCTTCTTTATCGGTCCCACTAATCAAAGCTAATAAAAATACATTACTTTAATTCAATTACATATTTAAGTACAAGTAAAATGAAAAAGGAAAATAAATTCAATGTTGTTATTAACAATTGAGATTTAAAATTTAGACCCTCCAGCGTCCCTTAAGTGCTCTCTATTCATAAAAAAATATATAACATGAATCCATAGAATATAGTTTTACATAAAGATGGAAAATTAAGGTGCACTAGTTCAAGGCAGACACTCAGGGATCTATTCATCAAAAAACAATTCCAAAGAGGGACAGTGAACAAGACACAAAATGGATTGAGTCACACTTGCACGGACAGACTAATGGAGTTGCAAAACACGAGATATAGAGAGTAAGAGGTAGGCGCGCAGGGGTCCCACTCACACAGCCCGGCCTCACTACCCACCTAAGGAGCTCCAACGAGTCACTCATACCTGAATAAATTCCTTATATAAAACAAGATTCGTCCCATTACTAATTAGGTCTGTCTAAGTCCAGTCAAACAAACGATAATGTCACCTAGAAATATTGTTCGTCTTCTAATACAACTATAATTGTACCAATGGTCACTTATGGTTGCAAAACGTGGTGCCTAACACAAATCAAAGAAAATAAATTGAAAAAAATTATCGACGTATATTATAAAATGGAACTTATAGAAGAAAAATAAATAATGAACTCGAAAATTTAATTAAGGAAGAAAGTAAGATTTTTTAAGCTTGTATACGGATACATTATCGTCACTACACTCCACTACAGCTTATTAATAATCTTACATTTAATTCTATTATACTAGATAATTCTTTTCGCGAGTGTAACTATGCACGCCGCGATGCTTGATACCTGTGGCGGAGAGGAATCAACGAATCAGCCAGCACTCAGCCGATCCAAAAAGTAAGTGCCTTCCTTTCTTCCTCATATTTCCACCATAAGTTCTGGTCATGGGCTAGCCATGTTGAAATAATGGATGACAAGACACCAAAGGTCATTATCAAGTGGATACTTCAGTGGAAGCAGACCTAGAGACAGGCTGACTATGTGTAAGAAGACTGGAGCAGGATGAGAGAATCTGGAGGAACTGGAGAAGAATGGTGAATTGCGCAATCTTCGGGTCGCGCGTACCGCGGAATGTAACACGACAATTCCAGTCATAAATCGGAATCACTACAAGGTAGAGGAGGGAAGTAAGGAAACGTGGTACAGGATGAGGTCGGTGAGAGGATAAGGGTTTAGTCTAAGGATAAATGAATTTCAGGGAACCGGAACTCGGAAGGACTGCTCACCTTACCTTGTATATGACGCCTCCGTAATCCCTACAGTCGCCGCCGAGATCACACAAATGGCACGCGGATGAGCCGATCTCCGATCCCAATTGAATACGGTGATGTCACAAGTTCACCGACCAATATCACTGTGCACATTAATCACAAACAATACAGTGCTGGTGCACTGGAGCTGAAAGGTCCACACCGCAAATGCTATCGCGATGCCGAGATCGAACTAATATCTGGACGCGGTTGATTCAAAAAGATACGCCAAAAATGTGTTTACGAATGTGATTTAATTAATGTAATAAATGTCTTGAGATATCTCAAATCCTACCTTGGGATGTACTGCCGTCGAAAAAGAAGAATAATACTGAATCTCTCTACGTATTAAAAAGGAATTAATAATATTCATGAAATTCATATTTGAAAAACCACGCAACGTTGAAGATAAATTTCATAATGTTAAATACATACAATATATTTTCGGTTTCAACCCTTAAATTTGGTGTAAATTTATGCAGTGATAAGTGGAGTGATAACGTCACCACGGGCTGGCTTTATCCCCTGCTCGTTATAAGGGTGTTCGGGTATTTGAGAACTTTTTTATGGGCGGTGAATGTAGAGCAATTTGGGTGACCTTTGGAATTTTTTTTTGAATAAACCATCAGTTAAAATTGTGAGTAATTTAAAAATACCGTATTTTGATGGTAATGGCATATATTTAAGGTCAATATACTTTAGAATCACCTGGCTTTATTAAATAATATCACGTTTTAGTTATGGCTAGGGCCTAGCAATAAGTAATATATAATAAAATAGACATTTAAAAAAAAACTCATCATTAAATCAATTTGAAAGATATATAAGGTATTCCAAAAGTCTTTTTCATAATAAAATAACGGATGGATTTAATATAAAAATGTTTATTTCCCTGAGATTTATTTCTAAAAAATAAGTTTTCTAAATGTGATCCGTTATTTCGCTAGCACTCTTCTAAACGGGCGGCAGGTATTCTCCGTGATCGCTGCCATTTCTTCTCGGATATTTTCTTTTTATTGGCCCAGAGAGGGAGAATTGTTACTGTATACCTTTGATTTAAGGTAGCCCCATAAAAAAAGTTCATTTGTTCGAGGCCAGTTTGTGTCACCTCGTCGAGATATAAATTTTCCCAAACAACTGGTAAGGACACGCTCCATAGCGACTGAATTTTCGAGGACGCGGCAAGCGATCAGCATATCTCCCGCCCCTCTCACGCTCGTTGCGTTGGTGCAGCGAAAGAACCAAAATGAATAAGACATTTTCGACACACTGTATTTTTTCTGCTACATTGCAATTTCACAATAAAATTTATTTTAATAAATTTAGAATTCTTGGTAATGAATTCTTAGTAGAAAGGTAACATCATATATTTGAAAAAAATCACAGTACAAAACTCAATTTTGCCATAATTTTATGGTCCATATTTAACGCTGAAAGTATGTATATAATTAACTAGTCTAATAATTGAATAATTACGATAGACACACATAGGACGATTTTTGTAAACTAAATGTTAATTTCTATTTCTTAAATAGTCTACCTACAGCATTAGTGTTTCAATTTTTGAAATTATGACAACAGAAATGAGAGTACTTATTTTATATTTTAAAAATATACCTTTATAATAAAAGATTATATATACACACCAATGTAATATACCAGTTTTTTTTTAAATTAACCCACGCTTGACACACACAGACTGACATTGAAATATTATTATATTATATATCGAAGATCCAGGCGACATCAAACAGTTGTATTATGATTTGTAACTATTATATTATGACAGCAGATGTCATCAAATTAAATTGTTGTTTTATTAACAATATTTTAATATGTCCAAGAACACACACGTGATTTTCACATACAAAGGCACTGTTATTAATAAATATCTCATAGAGACGAAGCTACTTCCATATATTTTCAATTAAATAAAATAAAAAATAGCTTCGCCTCTGTGAGATATCTATTATTTCTATGTTATTTTATTATTTCCTTTTATTAAATGTTGAAATAATACGAATTATGTCTACTTGACTTGAAACAAGTTTTAAACCGTATAATTGATGTAAACTTCAATATCAATTTTAATGATGAACCCTGCGATGGGCTCAAAACGAGTAGGGCGGTAGGTAGGATATAGCATAATTTATTTTATTTTAATATTATAAAATATAATACAATTTAGAATTATTAGTAGGATATATATATATATTTAATTTAACATTTATTTCTTCTCTATGAGAGTAGGACTCGTGTATAGAGAAGGAGTATATACAAGATAATCTATGTTTCAGTTAGTCTTGTGTACATATTTTTTTTTACTTCAGATACAAATTGATAGTAGTCTGTAATTGTTCTAATTGTGATGGGAAGATTGTTAAAAAAGATGATTGCAGTATATTTTAGTTTTGGAATATCAATCTGGTCGCTTCTAAAGTTTAATTGATTTTTAATTTTGAAAATTTGGATTATTAAATTTTTTTTTGTGTATGTCTATTATTTATGGTACTTTAAAATCTGTGAAAAATAGTCTCTTTTTTTAGAATAATTTTTATTATCATTTTTTTAGTGATATCTTATTGTGACATTGAAGTTTTATATGCTTCTCCCCATCTAATAATACCGTATTACAAATGTGACTGTACAAACGCGTAATATACTATTTTTATATGTTTCTTCGTCTTAAAAATATGTAAGCAGTTTTCCTTATTTTGTTTGTAATATTAGTAATATGTTCTTTCCATTTGAGTTTGTTATCTATTATGATTCCTAGGTACTTGATACAGTATTTTTCTTCAATTGATGAACAATGGTAAAAAGAGTCTTCTCGAGTACAGGCTTTGGTGTGAATTTTAATAATAATTTGAATGTTATCTTTATGTTGAATAGCAAATCGTAGAAAGTATGTTTTATCAGTATTAATTGATAGAAGGTTATCATCCGTCCACTTTTTTATGGTATTAACATAACCTATCATCTCTGTTGCTGATGACAATGAATAATTTATTTCCAAAGGCAGTAAGTATTTTTGAAAACCTACCTCAAAAGACGTGAAATAACCGTGAAAATATCGCAGTATAAAGATATTGTGGAGGTATAACGCCTCCATTTGTATTATCGTCACCCGGCGATACTGAACGCACTCTGCAATAACGGTGCGTGAAACTAAACTCCCAGGGGTCGTGAAGTCTTATAGTGTTGACGTTGTGCAACAACACGAACCTCCTTCTTTTCACCGCCGCCTTCCCAACACGTAAAAACTTTTATTGTAAAGACTAACTGCTTCAAACTTGTAATCTATGCCTACTAATAAACCAAGTGTAAGCAGTTATTCGTTCACATAACCTACTCTGCCCATATACACAAAACATCTCGCAACTATTAAACGGACACGAGAGTAGTGTATAAATATTGGGGCATCCACCACTTTCACAATAATCACATCATCGGCAAAATTCTACTGATATGACATGATACCACATGCAGACTCCTTCAAGCCCCGAGGATTAATATTAAAATCTAAAAGATTTAAAAATATTGAATGTCGCGTTTTACAGTCAGTATTACATAATTTACTACGATTTTATTCCAAATATTTCATTGACCTCCCCATCATTAGAACACCTCCCTCCTAAGGTTGTGTATTTCATAAAAATGATCACACATCCTCTTTGACAAGCCTTATCGTTTATCCGAGTAGGCTATGATCCGGATTTCTCACTTTCAGTGGAGACGCGTAAATCTCTCCAGGAATAATGTTGAAGAATTTTCAATTTTAGCCCCAAGAATAAAGGCATGTAAAGTGATGGAATCTGAAGGCTTCTGTTTTCTGAAAGCAGTGGTGGCTCCTTCAGAGGTAAGCAGTATTTTACCACGTCATCTTATTATCTAAAAGACACCAGTTTTTGTATTTGTGTTTATGTAACGAGAAAGCAGCCAAGGACGCAAACAGGCTAAAGAAGAAGAAGAATCTACTGTGAATCTACCTCACTTTCTACCAATTATAGAATGAATATTATGTTCCAGGCCGATGCTGTTTTTAATTAACTAGAAATTGAAACACAATTTTTGGCCTCTGGCTTTTAACCATATTTTTCATAACACTTTCGCACACTTCGCGTATTATTTCAGCAATTTCATTTTGAATATTGTCCTGTAGCATCGGAATTGTTGTTAAATTATTGACGTAGACCTTTCCTTTCAAGTACCCCACAGAAAATAGTCGAAAGCCGTCAAATCAGGTGATCGAGGAGGAGCCAGTTAATATCACCACCATTTAACATTAAAAATTTCAAGCGTAGTTCGGGCTGTGTGTTAAGTGGCACCGTTACAGTATTGCCGTTATTATTTAGATAAAATGTTTTAATAGCTTCAACACGTGATTGAAGCGTTAGATGCTCATTAATAAATAAATAATTAACTACTCTTTACGACTATCAAATGCTAACTGACAAATATCTGTCAAGCCGAAATGGCAGCCAAACAAAATCGGCCTGAAACATAATATGCATCCTGTAACTCCAACCTGTCTGGCCAGCATTTCACATACAAATAGACACATTTCAAAATGGTATAATAATACTAACAACTACAAGTCCTGTTTCGACAGATTAGCCTTACTACACTTAAAGAATTATTCATATGAACCACCACAATCCCAATTCTACCTATAAACGTATCTCGCACTCCCTTTGCCGCAACAATAGTTGCAACCTCCCCCCCCCCACCCCTTCTAGCACCTTTATTTATTTTTATTTATCTTCTGTACCTAAACATTTCTGTGAATTTTCATAAATAGTAAAACACGTTAAATATTTATTATGTTAGTTATATTAAGTTTACACTGTCAAAATTCTTAAATAAAATAAAATTAAAAAACGGTCTGCGGAGAAGTGGCTGACTAGCTCCTAGGACTCGTCCGTCACGATGTATTGACATCTGCTATTTCGGAACTATATGGCTGTAGAGTGTTAATTGTAGATAACCAAAGCTGTGAGACGTGAACTGGCTTCCACAATAGGAAAAAATCAGATTTAAATACTAATTTAGTGTATTAATTATAAATATACACATATAAAATCAATTTTGTCGAAACATATTATTTTTGCGCTACCAGGATCTTTATTTCCAATCCGGGGAAGTGCACTACCAATTGTGTTATAGCGCCAGTCTTTTTCATGACAAATTTTCGAACCTATATGTTACACTTTTTTCAAATTAATACATCTGTCGTTCCATTATTTGAAAGCCATCTACATTGTTTTTACGGAATCACACAAATACCTTTGTGTGAACCGACTGCAGACGCCAGAATTATCAATTCATTTTTATTAAATTTTGAACACACTGATACAACTTATATTATTAAGGAGAACACATTCATATTGTGAAGTTGTAATAAAAACTATAATAAACAATATTTTTCGACAAAATTAATTTTATATGTATATATATTGATAATTAATACATTAAATTAGTATTTAAAACATCACAGACCTACGTTCTGAATAATTACAACTTCACAATAAGAATGTGTTCTCCTTAATAAAAATCAGATTTTTAAATATACATGCACAGAATTGTTGACAGGTATGTATGTACCTACCTACTGATGAAATACATATACACAAAACCTAGTTGATTATTATTTTTTTAATTTAACACCTTGATAGCGAAACCTTCATATCCAGTCAAGAAACAAAGTGGCACACGTTTATATAATTATTTTATTCAAAATGTGCGTGCGCACAGCTTAGGTAATTAACACAGAGATTTATGTTTATGTATAAATTTTACAACAGAAACAATACTTAAATAAAAATAAAAAATTGAAAAGTGTCATATGATACATTTCTATGGAGAGCTAATTGTGAAGTTGCAATTTTACAGAACATAGGTCTGTGATATTTTTAATACAAATTAAATGTATTAATTAGAAACACATACATATAAAATCAATTTATCGAAAAAATATTGTTGTTGCTACCGGGATTCGAACCTGGATCACTTCTTATTTAGGGGAAATGCATAAACCGATTATGCTACACCAACACGGAAAATTGGTGACAAATTTTCGAACTTGTATTACTTTCAAATTGTTACGTTTGTCGTTTTATTATTTGATTTTTATATACATTTATTTACGGAATCTGAAATGCCTTTGAGTAATCCGATAGGAGACGCCAGAATTAATATAATACATTTTTTAAATTCACACTATTCGACTTGGAACGTGTAATATGATTAAACGTCGTTACCCTTGGAACCCACGCACTTCGGTATTTGAACGTGTTTTTTAAAATATTTTTTACAAACTTTACATTCTGATTTTTATTCACTTTAATAAAAAATATTTAAAACTTTAAATTTAATACACCTATGGGGGTAGGTGGGTAGAATGGAATGGATACGCGCGGTTGGTGCAGAGTCGTGACAGAGGGGGCAGCGGAACGGAAGATGTATCGTCGGTAAGTGATCGGGCCAGACTGTGGTGGCAGCACTTTGCCGCCGGCTAGGTATTGAATGCGGATGTCGCTGGTGTCGGTGCCGGCTGGGAATGGCGTTAAACTTGAACTGCTGTCCTATACACACCAAAAGTTTCCGGAAAATACTATTTTCTTTATCAAAATGTCAAATAAACTCACTAAAACCATTTATGTCAAATTATTCTAATGTTTTTTTTAAATTCTTTAAACTTAGTTGGTCATTTATAATATTATAGTTGATTTTACACGCTTAAATATATATTTAAAATATTTTTTACTCTTCTCAATTTGTAAGACAGTTTATAGTCATACAATTTTTTTTTTAAATTTTTCAACGATAAAAAATGTGTCATTAGTATTTTTTTTACATTGTACCTTGATGTCATACTAAGATCAGAATTATCACGATTTGTTGATAATCTGAGATACAGCTTAGCTGTGAGAGCAATCTACAAGAAAAAATAAAACTCACAGGGTCAAGTCTAAGTGGCAACTATATTTTTTTCTTTCGTAAATAAGATTATATATATTTACTTTGATTTAAACATTATTATATTTGTTTAGGCGCCTTGTTACTTCGATTGACACCACTGAGATTCCCGATTTATAATAATGTACATATGTGTGTGTGAATATTGCCGCCCTTATTTTCGGAAAGCTAAGAAGACGCTAAACGACAGGCGGTTTAATTACATCGCATGATTCGACAGTCCAGCGGTCCAAATAAACAACCAGTGCACGCTTCGGTCAATCGAAATCTAAAGAAAACAACCCGGCTAAAAGAACAACATCGAACCAGAAAGACAACAAAAATAAAAAGGTTAGTGCAGTTCATATATAATATGTGGGCTTATTGTTAATCGGAAACCTGGGAACCAGCTATCGAAAGCATTTACATAAACAATTATTTGCATGTAGAAATATACTGTTTCCGATAGATATTTTATCTCATGCATATTTAAACATTCCATTTGAGCCCCCTGTATAGTTTTCAAGCGCCAGCCACCACTGTATAGCCCGAGGCTCAGGTTCGCTTCAAAGGATCTACTCACACTAAAATACTCACCAGGATCATAGCCAACCCACATTTTAGACGAATAGATGGCAACGAGACTGACTCAAATGCTGACTTAGTATATTTTCAAAAAATATATATATTTTTAATCAAATCAGTTCAATTCCAATTAAAATTTATCTATTATAAAATATAACATAATAGTTTACCTAGATACAAATTCACTAGTCTAATAATGTGATTTAAATCAGAGAAAGATATCGAAAGAAGGGTGACAGCAGAGAATAAAGTGAACGGCGCTTTGAATGGAATTATAGCCAATGGAAACTTGTCAACTGAGGCGAGACTAGCGGTTCACAATGGAGTCCTGGTACCCACACTAATGTATGGAAGAGGAACGAAAGTAGACTGAATGCAGTGGAAATGAGACCACTTAGGCGTATATGTAGCAAATCCATTTATGACAGAGTAAAAAATGAAAAAATTAGGATATAATGTAAAGCTGATCTTAGTATAGTGAGTAAGATTAAAAAAGGATCGCTTAGGGGGTTTGGTCGTATGGAATGGATGAATGAGAAGAGGATGTTAAGAAAGATATATGACGCAAGTGTTGATGGCACCAGATGTAGAGGACATCCGCGGAAGACTTGACACAGCCAGGTAAACCAGATACTGGAGGATGGTCTTGTTAGAAGCCTCAATAATCGTCGAGTTTATATGAGAAGATGTATGAATGTGGATGAGGCGAAAATTGTGTGCTAGTTATGTGGTATTTTAATACATATTATTTATATGAATTAGAAAGATGTACAGATAAAATCAATTTATCGAAAAGATATGTTGGTTACTATTGTATGTATATAAGCTATATGTTGCAGCTCAAATCTCAAATATCTTAGAAGTTATACACGCTAGGAGACGCCAGAGATTAAATCAATTCATTTTTATTAAATTTGAATAAACTTCAATACAACTTATATATTTTTAAGGAGAACACATTATTATTGTGACGTTGCTGTCTTTCAGAACATAGTTCTGTGATACTTTCATACAAATTAAATATATCAATTATTATATCATATCTATGAGTTACATATTAAAAAAAAATTGAATCTGTAAATTGTTCATGTGCCAGCTAAATTGTTTTACGTGCCACCTTTTGCTCTAGGTTCGCCACCACAGGTCTAGACGAATACATGACTCATGCATGACATGCGAATCACGATATTTCGGACAATTGCTTAATTCGGAATACAATACATAAATAAGTGAAAAATAAACAATTTCTTCAAATTCATCAAAATTGCGAGAATTTTCGATCACAACATATAATTACAACCAATACGATATGTTAAAGGACTAACACAGCGGTCTCCTGGAACGAGGCTCAAACCCCCGAATATTATTAGATCACTAGGCAAGTATCTTAACCGTTGGACCAACAAGCTACGCGTTACCTGGAGTAATTCTAATTTTAGAAATCTATTATTTTATGAAGAATTTTAGCCCTTAGAGCTTCCATCTCTCCGATCGTAGGGGTGCCCATATCTTTGAGATAAACGGCAACAGATTGCGGGCCACCCCCGAGACTGCCTCTTCGAATGTGCGTAATCAGTTTAGCCTTCAAACGGGACGAAAGGGTCTGCAGCCATCACTGCTGTAAAGGGGGCAGTGATGTGTAGAAGGAAGTTAAATTACAAGAGCTTGTTCAAAATAAACGTTAACACGGAGGCAAACAGATGAATTTGACATATCGGTAGTCTCAGCTGCAGACAAATTAAATATGAAAGGAAAAGAAGAATTGACCATATCGATGTAATGAAATTGTTCAGATAATTTGCCTTACGGTTGCATCGATAGAATTTCATGAAATATATATAAATCTCTATAATTATAAAAGATAGAAAGAAAATTGCTAATAGATGATGACGAAATGAAGTTGGAATGCACAATGAAAAAAAAACCGTTTAGAGTAATTAGTTAAAGGTGCTACAGCACGCAATTTTCAGCATTTCGAAAATACATTAAAAATAATTGCTCGTTATTTTTAATTTTTTATAAAGATACCATTTACACAGCTTCAGTAGATAAATATTTAGTTCAGTGAGACTATTATACTGATTAAACAAATAAATTAGATGCACGCAAACAAGAAAATTATCTCGCAGTACCGGTATGTCGTTACACGCTAAGGAATGTCGGAGTTAAAAATTCTAGCCGTGGGTTAAGCTAATCCGTGTGATGACGGCTAGAATTTTATAGAGTCGTTTCAGAAGATAACGATTGTTTAATTTATATTCTCTCAAAATGTTAAGTATTGCATAGCTTTTTTTGGTCATATGTAGCGATGAGAAAAAATGCTACTCTTGACTAACTAGTGTGATTGTGATTGGTATTCGATAATATCAGTGATTGAAAACTGTGACTGCCAATCACAACACATGAAATAAACAAAAAAAACATAATTTTGAGCGTATTTATCTATATTATTCAAACTTCATTTGCGTAAAAAAATTTATTCTAGCATATATATAACTTAATATTATCACAAAGAAAATAAAAACTAAAAAAATGAGAGTTTTTTTTTCGGGTCTCAGAATTTCGGGTTAAATGCGTAAAAAAAATTGACAGAATCTTCTAGATGGCGCTTATCACGAAATGTAACGTCATTCTTTCATAAATATTTTCGTCTCAAATGCGCATGCGCCGAATCACGGTTCACAACCACATATAAATAAAATAAAATAATGAATCACGATATTCACAGATATTCAATCACTGACAGCGAGTGTGACTCAAAGATATCAGTGATTGACTCACGGTTCGTGATTTTGAGCTCATCACTAGTCACATGCAGTGCACGCCTCTGATATGAAAATAGTCCTAGACTAAGATACAAGACGCCTTAACAATACATACGAATATGAGATTTAGTAATATTGCTTTGAATTCTTTTTAGTCCATGGCTGTAGACTTCATAAATGGATAACCAATAATGTAATAAATATGAGAATTTAGATTGAATAAAAGTAAAGGAGAACTTTATAAAAGGTTTTATTAAATTACCCAGGAATGTAGTTAAACATAAGACCCTTCGCAATGAGAGAAAAAAGTCGAAAACGGATAATATTGCTACGGCAGTATAAGGGTCTGAAAGTTTGAGAACTACAGGGGTTTATGAGAAGGTTTAAATTCGGAAATTGGTGACGACATTAACATCTACTCATACAATAGTATTACTCTTATGAAAGACACTACGGATTTATCTGGAAGCTATAAACACAAAAACAAGGCCTAAGTGATTCGCTTTATATACGACAAGAAACTCGAAAGATTACACTTAAAATTTTTGGAAAAGGACTAAAAATGACACTAAAACAAAATTATTAATAAAATGGACACTGGAATCTTCAGCCCTATTTAACATTAAATATACTATTTCCCACTTTTTATACTAACATGGATATTATAAATGTATCCAGCAGAAAAATTTCAAGTTTAAAATTAAATGAAATAAAAAAACTACAATGTTATTCTCATATTTTATTTATACAAAATGGAGTTTACATTTGCGAACACGCGAGAGCAAAGCGTCGGTTCAATGGCAGCAACTTCACGGCGGATATTTTCTTGTAGGGCCTGAATTGTTCGAGAATTATCGCTCTAAACTCTCGACTTAAGGTATCCCCACAAAAAAAGTCGCACGGTGTAAGGTCTTGTGACCGAAATTCCCAGGGTATGTCTCCGTACTTGCTGATTAATTTATTTGGAAAAATTCCCCTCAGCTTCTCCATTGAAACTCCAGCTGGTTTGGAATGGCTCCGTCTTGCTGAAATTGTATTCTGTTGTTGAACTCGGGAAACAGCTGCAGTTGCGGTATCAAAAACTCATCGATTATTCGGCAATACAAATCAGCAGTGACTGTCTCTCGCTGGTTACAAAAATAAGGGCCAATTATCCCTCGGGCAGAAATTGTACACCACACTGCCGCTTATGGACAATGCAAACGTTTTTGATGGCGTTCCCTTGGGTTGTCGGGGCACCAGTATCATGTTCTGTTTATGAACATAGCCATCGATATGAAAATGTGCTTCGTCAGTAAAAAATATGTTTCCAAGTGTTCGTGCTGTTTCAAAACATTCCAGTATCGTTCTCGCTAAGGTTTTACGTAAAGAATAGTCATTTTCGTTGAAAAACTGCACGATTTGCAGTTTGTTTGGGTGAAACTGTAGTTTATTTTTCAAAATAACATGCACTTTTTTAATTCCAGTACAGGCTGCAATTTTTCTTATCGATTTACGCGGATTGCGCATAATTTCACGTCGAACTTGAGTCACATGTTCTGGCATCGCTGTTGACGTTGATGGTCCCGGAAGAGTTTGGTTAACTATTGTCCCTTCCTGTCTGAACTTTTGAACACAACACCAGATAAGTTGCGTGCTCGGCCCGTCACTTACTCGTCGAATATTAAAGTGAGTACAAAAAGCACGACGCGCAATTAGCGCACTTTAAATATTGCTCAACCGCGAACCAGTGACTCATTCCAACTGAAAAATCCGCAAATCACGCGCGACGAACAATACCCTTCCCACTTATTTTACTCTGATGGTTTATGAGCAATTACAATTCAATCTTGAAATATTTCCGCTGGACACCCTATATATTCTTCATGGCACGGTGTAAAAGCCGTTTGAACGTGTAATATACGCCAGATATAAATCCACCTTTTTAACACCAAGGACTGTTGCTTGTCACGTGATTAGACTTCATCTTGAAATCACACAGTTTTAAATTTATTGGTTTTATTTTAATTTTTTACTATGTCTTTAATTTCTTTATTAAGAAGTGAATCCTGTAACATATTATTCCGCTAATTATCTTCATAACCGTAACCTACAAATGTATGAAAACTGTAACTTCTAAACCAGCTTAAACCAAAAAATAAAATTTACAGATTTTGTTAAGTACCAATGCACGTATCTTTGGGCAAAATCTTAAATTTTTATCTGGTCCCCCATTTGAGATATTTGACCTTGAAATCGGAATCTTTTGAATCTTTGATACCACAAAAAGGGTTCTTAATCTTAACTTTAACTCTTCATAGCTAGAAACTCTACTAGCTATAGTTATAACAACAAAAAACCATTGTGTGATTCCAACCTCCAGTCATATTAAAAGCTCATCGAAACAGATGATTATATTTCCAAACTTTTCATATTTCAAGGTCATTTAAGTCACGGTTTATATATAATATTCTATCATTTCTATACTTTTTTCTGTAACCATATTGTATCTTCATTATGTTAGTGAAAACCAGAATCTTTTATCTTTTATGCGAGGAGAACAAAATATTTTTTTCAAAACCTCAGCAATGCCCCGTTTTAGTCTGCCGCTGCGAAGAAAATTGAGACTAGTCCCAAAAAAGTGAGAGATAAAAATAAAATAAAAATTCTTTCGAGCTACACACTCGTGGAGTTACTTATGATAAAAAAAGAATAAATATCTGAAATGGTCAAGCAACCATTTATTTTTAAATTAAGTCATTTCACATGGAATCACATGAAAAATACATTATTATATGAAGACACTTTTTTATACCACTGTTTATTGATAAATCAACCTCTTTCAGAATAAACCATTATTTTGACATTACTAATATTTAATATATAATTTAGTAATTTTGTATACGAATACCAGGGTTTACAGTTAGATAAATTAGATATTAGAAAAAGTGTTAATAGCAAATAGTCACATTTTAAATTTGTTTTCACATTAATTCCGAATTGCCAAATTTATAGTTTTATTTTTGTCTATACTTGCATTTTTAATTTTAATACACATTGTATCCTGAAAAAAAGACCATTGATCTCGAAAAATGTTGATTTATTAATAAACAAAGCGTTTTCTAAATTTTTAATATAATGAGTTGCCACAAAGTAACTTTGTAATTTTTGAAAAAGAAAATAAATTTTACATTAAAAATGTTCGGTGGTTTTTCCATAAATGTCATCACTTTTAAAAACCAGAAATTAAACCGCAATCCAGTAAAGCTGTCAAATAAAATTTGAAGTTGTTTTTTTTATTTTTAAAAGATGTAAGGGCATTTTTAATGACAGTATGGTTAGGAAAATTAATTTAATACGCCGAGGGCCGCGTTTTATTAAATTAATCCTGGCGCACTGTCATTGGTTGACATTTTTTATTTTTTTTGACACGCGGCTTTTTCATATTTTATGTTGGGAAAAAGCTTTTTTCTTTTAAAACGGTCAAAATGTTGAGAGCTATAATTTTATAGATCTTCTTCATCGGCCATTTTCACCCGTCTTTGAATATAGTATCATTATTTAGGAGACATGTGTGCCAATTATTATGAACGTGGTATATCTTAAGAAATTTAAAAAAATTAGTTTATCAATTATTTCACATCACATTGTTTTATATTAATTATAATATGACACAAATTGTAATAATTGTTAAAAGTTCCGTGAATTGTTACGACGTTTAATGTTTTTGATAATACAGTAAGTTATTTCAACCTTAACTTTTTTATTTCCTTAATTGTAGACTAAATGCATTTTAAAACATTGTGTTAAATATTTTTACATAAAAATATTTTTTAATCGAATGATGTGACTAGCGTGAGTTGTGAATGCCACAATATTTAATCCACCACTGACGTGCCGGTTTGATGTCGCGTAGTTTATTATGTACATGTAAGTGTTATAGGCTGCTGGTTATGAGAAAGGCATCACTTACTTTTTACACCGAGCTTATGTAGTCAATCTTTACAAAGAAGTTACTGCAAGAATTGTTATTGGTGGCGGTTTCTGTAGCTGTTAATCCACGAGACGCCCTTCTCGGTTCTCGTTGTTGCATGGTGTCGGTACTTAGTGTCTTGAATGCTGTTGGGAGTTACGTTACATGCACCGGTAATTGCCGGGTACGTTCAGCCTGGCCGAGCGACGGTGATGATAAAAGTGAAGGCGATAGCCCTTCACATGTTTTAAACACAGGAAATTTTTTTTTGTTAATATTTGTTATTAAATTTTGTTACTTTGTTTGTTAATTAAGATGAAAATTGACATTGTTTTAATTGATTTCACTATTGGATATAACGGATGAACCTGTCTCCTTAAGCACAGACTTCGGTCTGATTAGGAAGACAGTGAACATCTATTGCCTATTGCCTCTATGCCTTAAATAAACAGGCTTTTCTTAAATTCGTCACCAGTCCGGAGTATAAATGGACGCTCTGTACGTCATTGAGACAGGCGGTTCCACGCTACCTTCCTCGAAATACAGGATGAATATTATATTCCAGACCGATGTTGTTTGACCGCCTTTTTCATTTGGCATACATTTGTCAGTTCGCATTTAGTAATCAACAATTTATTATGGAGCATTTAACGCCTTAACGTGTTAGAGTCATTAAAACATATTATCTAAATAGTAATGGAAATGCGGTAACCATTAATGATGATCGGATTTGACCCGCTACACAGCCCGAGCTACGCTTTAAATTTTTTACCTTCCAGACGGTATATGATTCACTCGCAACTTGTATGGCTGCAGTGCATCGTAACCGTTTGAAAGTTATTTCTTTAATTTTATTAAAATATCTCATCACAATCTAATGGGAGAATATCAAGATAGTTTAGTGTGAGACGTAGCGGGATCGATTCTCAGCGCCACCAAAATCGAATTGAGTTCAAAAGCACAAGTGGTGATCTTACACGCGTCCCAAATATACGTGTAAGGATTCACCTGACAGCCGTATAGGGTCGCCACGAACTGACCAATAAGCAGATGCCAATAAATCGTGACGGACGAGTCCAAGGAGCTAGTCGACCACTTCTTCGCAGACCGTTCGTTCGTCAACAGCTCAAGCCAGCCACTCCAGTCTTCAAATTGATACGCGCAATTAACTGTATACTCGTCATACCCGCCATTGTAAATTGTTCCGTAATAAACGCCAACTTTTGTACGTTTTCTTCTATTTAAATACCTAACTCTAGACACAGCATAAATACTCACCAGCACATTCATATTCATTGCGACATGCACCAACACGTGTGAGACTAGAAGAAAGTTAGAGGCTTCAGTCTCACCATGCACAAAAGTTTCCGATACAATCACAGAATAAATCATTTCCTCACTGTGCTAAAATAAAAATGCGCGTTTGGGTGCTGTAAACGCAGTGTACATATAGACTTTTGCGATTTTTAAATAGGGTAAATATAAATATTTTACATTTATTACTTATATTAATCATTAAAATAATAGTTGATATATAAATGAATATATTGATATTGAAAACATATTGATCATCACGAACGACGACATAAAGACGCATAAGACACGTCTAACTCGGCCAGCGCACACTCTGCCACTAAAGTGACGATGGGCATCCGTGACCCCCGCGCACTGCGTCTTTCGCACCTCTCCGCACGTACACGTACATACATGTATTGACAAATTCACGACAGGTTCTTCGAAAAAACATTTTTTTTTGTTACGTATTATTTTTTCCAATACATAAATATATTACGGAGGGATTCTTGAAATATGAACTCTGTATTTAGTATATTTACAGAGATATTCACATAATTAGATGCAATGTCAACTCAGTTTACATCATCGAAGGGGTAAGGTTAATATCTTCACGAGTCAATGTACAACCATAATTACGTTGAAATAGTGTATGACGTGTGTAAGAAATTTATTTAATACCAAAACTATATTTGACTGCATTAAAGTCAAAAAGAATTAATAAGATATAAACTTTATTCAAGTTGGTCGCATACATATTTGAAAAGCTGAGAAATGTGTTTGTTTGGAAATCGACAAACTTCACTGTTTACTGGGGTACCAGTTATAACTTTATTACTGCCCACCGGTTCGAACACGCCCCGGGGCAATATTCGGGCGACACATTTACATGAAGCAAGCGCACACGAACGTTTGGTGTCTGCAACCTTTTTTTTTTAATACACTTTCTTATTCAAATCGTTTATTAATTATTTATTTTGTATAATCACATTTATCAACCACGTCGGTCCCTCGTGACGGATGCCGTTTCAACTTGGTCAATCCAACGAGTGAGGGATCTTCTTCTTCCTTTTCGTCCTTCGAAGTGGTCCACCGCAGCAAGCTTCTCCAACAGAACGATGCCCCACCACCTCTGTAATTACTGTCGATGAAAGTTACGGGCCAAAAATCAAACGACGCACAGGTATGGATGGTCACAGACTATCAAATATACAGACATGAACTAACTCAATATTTGCATTTTGGTGTCACACACGCAATCAAATAGCTCACCGACTTTTTTTAAATATATGACCCGATTGGAACGAAAATTTGCACACTGACAATATAATGTGCATTAATGTAAAAAATGCATCTTGTTTACATAAATATGTCATAAATTATTGGATTTATGTTTCCACAAAGAATGTGTGTAGAATACCCCTCGTTCCGCAACTAATGTTCCAAAACCTTATCCTATATGTATACTTTTTTTCATGTCTATTCATTTACTGATCTGTGGATATGGTGGAATATAGAAAGACCGTGGTATTTCAATGTCAATGAAGGTCAGTCTTGTACATTGTCTGGTGCATTCTTTATTTTTATATAGTGTTGAATCATGGACTTTGAAGACAAGAGAGAGAAGACGAATTGACGTCTTTGAGATGTGGTGCTGGACACACATGCTACATATATCACGGACGGCGAGAAGCAAAAATGACTGCCTCGAAAAAAAACATATTAAATACGAATTAAATATATTAATTAGAAAGATATACATCTAAACTCAATTTTATCGAAAAAAATTGTTATTGCGCCACCGGAATTCGAAACTGAATCTCTTTCCAAACCGGGGAAGGTGTACTATCCAACTATTCTACAGCGACGATATTTTTAGCGACTAATTTTCGAACCTATATGATACCTTTTTGATATTAATACATTTAATCGTTCCATTATTTGAAAATATTAATATATTTAATTCGAATTTAAAATATCACATATCTATGTTCTGAATAATTACAACTTCACAATAAGAATGTGTTCTAAAAACGTATTAAAGGTATAGCTAGAAACAGACGCCTGAGCTCTCAACCTAAGACCAATTTTTTGGTCAGGAAAAAACATCATTCACTTCTCTGATCACACTTCTCAAGATTTTCAAGATGCCGGAAAAAGTGGGCAAGTATAGTCAAAAAGGTCATGGTAGATAATGATATAAATTTGTGTCTATTTTTCACATGATAAACAAAACAACTCAAATTTTTCATACGATAAACTCAACAACTCCCTTAATATTTTGTATCCAAATGTCATCTGCCATTAATCCCCTGTATATATAGAAAGTAACAGACCTAGTTTACAATATTTTATGGGTGTAAACCTGATTAAATTACGAGTCGACAAATGTTCAAGGAATATGTGCCTAATCTAAACCATGTCAAAGTTATAAGCATTTCAAAAAAAAATCGTAATTATGCGATTTTTTCGGTTAATTAAAATATTTTATTATTTTCAAATTATATATTGAATACAAAAAATTAAAGATCATCGAATTTCGAGCTGCCAAACTATTTCTTATTAGATGATTTAGGGTCTGAAGCAAAGATATAGATTAATAATAAATAAATTTCACTATATTTATTTCGAAGTACGTAGACTTAAAGGTTAACACGATTTTGTAAAAATTTCAAATAATATTTTCTAATTAAATGTATTAATTTAAAAAATACATATGAAATCAATTTTATCAAAAAATATTGTTATTGCGCTACCGGGATTCGAATCTGGATCTCTTTCCAATCCGGGGAAGGTGCATTATCCAACTATGCCACAGCGACTGTACTTTTGACGACAAATTTTCGAACCCATATGTTACACTTTTCAAATGAATACATCTATCGCTTCATTATTTTAAAGCCATCTACATTGTTTTAGATACAATTAATTTTATATACATATATTTCTAAAAATGAATTAAATATATTAATTACAAAGATATACATATAAAATCAATTTTATCGAAAAATATTGTTGTTGCGCCACCGGGATTCGAACCTGGATCTCTTTCCTAACCGGGGAAGGTGGAAAGAGATCCAAGTTTGAATCCCGGTGGCGCAACAACAATATTTTTCGATAAAATTGATTTTATATGTATATCTTTATAATTAATATATTTAATTCACATTTAAAATATCACAGACCTATGTTCTGAATAATTACAACTTCACAATAAGAATGCGTTCTCCTAAACATATATTTCTAATTAATACATTTAATTAGAATTTAAAATATCGCATACCTATATTCTGAATTATTACAACTTCACAATAAGAATGCGTTCTCCTTAATAATAATATTTTCTATAACGGTGCACATTCCTTGAACATTTTCGACTGGTAATTTATTGTGTTATTAACTTATAAAATCTTGTGGACTAGGTCTGTTACACCCTGTATATATAAAGCACGTATATCTTCGCCGCCGGTGTCTGGTAGTGGATGTTCACCATTCCTTACAGGCTCACAAAGGGATGAAGTTGTTCAAGAATGGATAAAAAGCACGTTTGCCAGTTTGCAGTAGTTCGTGTTAATATACCGGACGGAAAAATAACCAAGTGTTAAATAATATATTACACGCATTCGTGTTGTGTGTGTTTGCTCGTCCAATGTACAAGCTATGGGCCTCCCTGGAAAATGGTAACTTAGCTAATAAATCAAACATGATAATGTCAGGTTACAAGAACATCCGTTTAGTAAACTGTAACTCGTGAGTACTTTATACACAATTAAATAATATCTGAATATGCGTAATGCATAAATCATTTCAAGAATTACTATTAGAATTAAATAATGATCAGAATTTCCCACCTCCATTGATACAATATTTAGTTTGGGGAGGAGCAGCTAAAACAATATTAGAGTCGGCTAAAAGAGCACAAAAGACAATTCTTAGGGTAATTAATGGTCGTCCCTTTAGATACCCATCAGATCTTCTATTTAAAGGGTACAATGCCCTAGACCAGGGGTCCGCAGACTTTCTAGTGAGAAGAGCCAAATATTATGTAAACAGAATCTCAAAACTTTCATAGAACAGCAACCTAAATTTTCACTGTAGCTATGTAAATTTTAATTATTAGGAGAACACATTCTTATTGTGAAGTTTTAATTATTCAGAACAGACGGTCTGTGATATTTTAAATATATTAATTAGAAAGATATACATATAAAATCAATTTTATCGAAAAATATTGTAGATGCTAAATAATATTTTTATTAATATTAAAAATATAATACAATTTGAATAATCAGTGGATATATATATTTGAACATTTGTTTCTTCTCTATGAGAGTAAGACTCGTGTATAGAGAAGGAGTATATTCGAGTTAATTTATGTTTCAGTTAGTCTGTGTACATTTTTTTTACATCAGTTACAAATTTATGATAGTCCGTAATTTTTCTAATTGTGATGGGGAGATTGGTAAAAAATTTGATGCCTTTATAAATATATCGATATTGAGTTGCGGTATATTTTAGTTTTGGGATATCAATTTGATCTCTATAGATCTTGTAGATCGGAATTCGCTTCTAAAATTTAATTAAATATGAATTTAATATATTAATTAGAAAGATATACATCTAAAATCAATTTTATCGAAAAATATTGTTGTTGCGCCACCGGGATTCGAACCTGGATCTCTTTCCTAACCGGGGAAAGTGCATTATCCAACTATGCTACAGCGACAATTTTCGAACCTTTATGTTACCTTTTTGATATTAATACATTAAATCATTTAATTTAATTTTAATCTTGAAAATTTGAATTATTGACTTTTTTTGTATGTCAACTATTTTTGGTACTTCAAAATCTGTGAAAAGTTATTTAAAAAAACTGTGATAGATGGCTCTCTCAAATAATGGAACGATTAAATGTATTGATATTAAAAAGGTAACATATAGGTTCGAAAAATAGCATAGTTGGATAATGGAAAGAGATCCGGGTTCGAATCCCGGTGGCGCAACAACAATATGTTTCAATAAAGTTGATTTAATATGTATATCTTTCTAATTAATATATTTAATTCATATTTAAATTTTAATGACGAAAAAAAAACGAGATAAAATCAAGATTTTTCTTTAAATCTAAAATTTCACAAAACAGTCGTGGGCTACTTAGAACAATATAATATATAGTAGCTTACAAAATATTAAATAAATAATAATATTATATACAGTAGCTTACAGAACAAGAAAACTTAAATTATTACACACTGATGAAATACTTCGGGCTTTGTAAAGTTTACTAGTTAGAACGGTGACCTTGCACCGCTTCTGAAAACTTTGTCTGACAAGTAACTACTTGTTCGATTATAGGGATGATCGTAAATTATTGTCAGTCAATTGGCTTCTTAACATAGTTTTTATTTGATTCATGGAAGATAATGTTTGATCACATAAATTCGTAGAGCCAAAGATTGTGGAGGATGGCAAAGACTAGTTATTTTATTGTTTCATATGTTGCAGGCAAACGATTCCATGTATCAAATATGATTGTAGACGAAAATACGAGCTGGAGTTTTGAAGAGTCGCAAATGCCTATGAAAAGAGCCGCATGTGGCCGCGGTCTGCCGACCCCTGCCCCAGACATAAGACAAATCTATATGTAGAGACTCGTCCAATATTTCCATGCTAATCATGGACACAACACAAGACAAACAACGAACATCTACCCGCCAGTTCCGAGAGCAACAACGACATTTTATCAAAGATTCTACATGTTTTTAGCTCCGAAACTGTACAACACACTCGGCACCAACTGGAAACCGGTCACTTCCAATAATATTACACAAATATGGACCCAATATATGATCCAATTGGGTAGAGATCAATCAGAAGCATCGCTATCCAATATTCTAACATAATCATTATACAGTGTCTACACTAATAATTCACTACATCTACAACAATCTCATAACATTTTTTTTTCTCTATTTTTATTTTTCTTCCTGTCGAATCTTTATCTTCATTGAACTAAATAACACCACAACAGCACGAAAAAACTGACTACTTTAACACAGGCGGCATACTAGCAAAGTAGCCAGGACAATGCTGCATATACCAGAGGTGGAATCTACTCCATCCCACACAATAAATAACGAGTATTTAATTGCAATATAATTGTATCTTATATTTATCATGTTATATTATTATTATATATTCACCTGTGTTACAACGAAAACATGCATGTCAAATTAAAACGTTTCGTATACAGTACCAACTCAAATGAAACAACATGAAGTGTTCTTTGTAGGTACACATAGAAATAATTATGCTGTTAACTCGCCAATATCGCGGATGGATCGACTTGGTAACAAGTTGAATTTCACTTTTAAAATTAGCATTATTAACATTGTGGTTGAAATTCATATTTTTATTTATTATGTTTGTTTTATTAACCACTTAATTGAGTTTAAATACATCTACCGGTTTCGAAAAATACCATTTTCTTCTTCAGGATGTCATTAAATTAAATTAAAATTATAAACAACCAACTAAATTTAACTACGAGTCCCATTCTAAAATTTTTTCCTAAAAATTATTCGAGTAAATTTGTATTAAGTAATGATTTGAGTTAGGTACTAAAAAATTTTTTTTTTTTTTTAAATAGATTTTTTAAAATAGATTCTGTCAAAGAAACAATATATGTTTTAGTTAGTTATGACATCCTGAAGAAGAAAATGGTATTTTTCGAATCCGGTAGATGTATTTAAACTCATTTTAGTGGTTAATAAAACAAAGATAATAAATAAAAATAAAAATAAGTTGAATTTCGTTGAGAATTTTCGTTGCAGGTGGATTTTATATGCATAAAGATATGAATATAAAATCAATTTTATTGAAATTTAATTCATACATTTGATTAGTATTTAAAATATCACAGACCTATGTTCTGAATAATTACAACTTGACCATAAGAATGTGTTCTTCTTAATAAAATATTTGTACTTGAATTATATTTAGTTTTTAAAATTGTGTTATATTATACTGATATATTCGAACTATACTATTATATTTAAATTAAATAAATTATTGTTATGTAAAAGTCCACAAGGGATGGAAATAAAATATTTTCAAATCAAGCTAAATAGTGTCCTGGAACGAGGCGCGATCCCTCGACCACTAGATCACCAGACCAGCGTCTTAACCACTATTTTGATATGATGTCACTATTTTGGAGTGAATGTTAATGTGTATTATAACAATGTATGGTTAAGATTGAAATAATGTTATATATGCAAACGCCTGACATCTCCAATTATTGTACAAGCGCTCACCTGTTATTTTGATCAATAACACGTTTGTTGATGTGTGCGTGAATGTGGTTAGAGCAGGTTGGACTACTTACAGTTGATACTATTCGTTATTGATTGATGCACAATTACAAATCAAAAATACCGGCATACTGGGCGGCCGCCCGCGCATATTATTGCTGTGAGATTATGTGGCTGGTGAGAGCTTATGGTTTGCACCCAGGTATTTACCGGGTGCACCGTATTAATTTGTGACTTGTATACATCTTGAATAAATTGTGTTTTGTCATAGCCTGGCAAGTCCTTAGAGTCTACAATACCTTGAAGCGTATGACGTTGTTACAATTAGCTGAAGTATGCTATGCAATTCAAGAATTCATTTTCTCCACTACTAAAATGAAACACCCCCTAAAGGACATTAACATATCATACATAACAGGGAGGTACAATTACGTCATGATATGGAAGAGAAATATTTTGCATAATTCCATTTGGTATTCATTTCTTCGGTACCTGCCGACACCCGGTTCGGCACACTGATCCATAGATCCACCCCATTCGCATCCCAGTAATCCATTAAGTGTCTCGCATCGACTCCGTGAGAGCCTTCGCAAACCTCACAGGGAAATCAAATTGAACTGAAAACGTGGAATTTCAGTCTGCTGTTAGTAGGAGCGTATATTTTATTCGACAGTCATCCGTGCGACCAGGATTACAATGTTTCGAAGCATGCATACTTTCTACATGACATAGGAGTTCAAAAATGCAATTTTTTTTTAAATGGTTACGGATGTGTATCAGAGATGGCATAGTATGAATTTTGTTGTATTTATTTTTGTATTCATGTTGAGAAGAACTTCAATGTTAACATTGCGACAGCTGATAGTTTTCTTCTTTTTTATTCCTTGCGAATAATATCTTTCTTACTCTCGCGCCTTATCCGTTCAACAGACGTTGGTTTATCATCATCATTTTGTTCTGCTACCCGGAAAAGCTCAACAATGGAGTGGCAAAACCATTGCCTTAGGTTCAATGTTTCCTTAAAGGTGTGCGGGTGTGCACACAATTCGGTATCATAGCGCACACTAAAAAATATATCGCGCAAACAATTTTTAACAAGACTTTTTCTTCATCAAAAATATTATCGTCAAAGTACTGCCGCTGTAGCATAATTGGATAATGCACCTTCCCCGGTTTGGAAAGAGATCAAGGTACGAATCCCGGTAGCGCAACAACAATATTTTTCGATAAAATTGATTTTATATGTACATCTTTCTGATTAATACATTTAATTAGTATTTGTCTATTATTTGTTTGATCATATTTTTCATTGCGAAGAATGAAAATATGATCAAATTCTATTCCTTGATAGTTGTTATTGGTTCTCTTGACTTATTTATGCATCTCAATACATCTTCATTAGTAATGTGGTCAACACAGGCCCTATCAGTGGCCTTATACTAGTATAGTAATGTTTTTCTTACCATGTTGTTATATATACATAGAGATAAACCCAATTTACGATTTAATTTAATTTAATCTATGAGTTTATTTGTATGTATATCTTTCTAATCGATGCATTTAATTTATATTAAATAACGCAGAAATATGTTATGAAAAAATTACAACTTCACAAATAATAATGTGTTCTCTTTAAAATATATTTAAAATTTGCCGATAAATTCAAGCGCGTAATACACATTCCGGTCAATATTTGGTGCAAATAAATTCTACAATCAAATATTAACCGGGTTCTCAGCTCCGGCTGGATTTGGTAATAAATTCTGTCACATAGCTACATAACTCAAACCGCAGTTCGGATAACACTCGGTGCTGATATATACCGACATATCATTTAAAATATCTTTCAAATAATATATTAAGTCTGGTGGGAATAGATCCCGTGGACTGTATCAATTTAAATTACTGTTTAGTTGACCCAACCCGAATTGGAGCAAGAGAGGAATAATGGCAGATGGATGTGGCCTACCTTGATCTCAGTCCAGGGTTGGACGTCAATTTACACCTCCAGTTGACTCGCACTTTTGTGGTGAAGAACGAAGATATCACGGCAGGAGTGCGTGGAGAGTGAGTCTTCTATGTTTTAATGCTACTGGGCAACTGTTCGATAGTGACCCGCATATATTAATATAAACTATTAATTGAATGCTCTATAGATCAAATAGAATAACATGGATAGAATAAATGAGATAAGGTCTAACAATGCCGGGAAGCACTTCAAGCAAGCATATTCCGTATAAATTTTGCGAATGCAAATTAACTTTATACTCGTGAATGGCCAACTTTTGTAAGTTCTGTTTTTATTAAATACATTGCTCTAGTCACAGCACATATACTCGCACATTTCACATTCATATACACAGTGACATACATCCACACGCGTGAGACTAGAAGCGAGATAGGGCCTTCAGTCTCACCTGGTACAAAACCTACAAACGTCTGTCACTTCCATCCGAGTGACTCGACAACTCAGGTCACACATTTCGACTCACATCACGAGATAAACCATGGCCCGTACATATTCATTTTTATTTTCATACTACAAATTGTTTATCAGTAGAGATATAATTAACATAAATTAGATTAATCAATTAATAATATATACACAAAAAATCTATATATCGAATAAAATTTTGTTGCTACTGGGATTCGAACCTAGAAATTTTTTATTTGAGGAAATGCGTTAACAATTTCGCTACACGAATAAGTTTTTGACAAATTTTTGAACTCATATTCAGTTGATGTAAATTTCGATAAATCCCAAATACATTTGAGTAATACACGCCAGGAGACGTCAAATATTTTTTTCTATATATAGATATTTTTTGTATATATTTCTAATTGATTTATTTAATTTGTGTTAAAAAAACCATATTCTGAATTAGCAATATCACAACAAAACTGTGTTATAATTAGATTAATTGTGATATAATTAGATTTTATTTATAAAATATTCGAAATTAATTAATCTATTTAAGAAAAAGTCCATCACAGCTTGGGATAAATTTAAATCTACACCAAAATAACATCAAATTCTGGAAAAGTTAAATAAATAAAATTGGAAATTAGAGTAGTCCTACCGGTGAACTATTGTGCAATATTGAAGTTAATATTTTTCCCCGCAAAAAAATTAAGTGAGTATATATATAATATATATACAGAGTTTTCAGTTATCAGAGACAGTACTTCAAACGGAATCCATGGTTAGGTTAGGTTATAAAATAAGGCTATCCAAAATTCAACAAAGTTATTATTTTGTAATTTTTGAAAAATTTGTAACCTATCTTAACAAAAATAAGCGCTATGCCATAAATACTAAACCGATCGAGATGAAATTTGGCACATGTAAGTTGATACAATGAAGCTGCCAGATTTTTATTTAAAGATAATTAAAAAATGTATTTAGACTTTTTTGCTGAAATCGCAAAAGTTATTGAAAAAATTCTTTAAAAAAACATGTTTTAAATGAGGCATGTTGAATCCTGGTAGGGTGACTCCGTAATAAATCGTTTTCTTTTGAGACTATCTCCTTCTTTTCCAACCATCCGTTTCAATCTGTTCCCGAGACGTTCTTTCAAACTGACAACTTCCGAATTTTAATACAAAAATTATTTCGGATTGAGCCGTCGATCAAATCAAATTGCAGGAACGAAACAAAACGTACACAAAATAATTTATTGAAAGGGAATAAATTTGTACTCGTAATTATAGCCTTTCAATTTATTCAAAATTTAATTTAGAATGTGTAACAATGTATTCGGCAGATACTCTAATAAAATTGGTCACGAAAGCTGTTAGAAAAAACCCGTTAAAAAATTCGTGACTTTTTTATATACTCTCTTGTGTTCTATTTTTACCTTTACTGATACCAGAAACAATATCTGACGATTTATAAATATCAACATCGCTACCTCTCATATGCTAAGCAAGTGCTTTACCATTTTGCTACTCCCCTATAATACTGCTGTGTTAAATTGTCATATAAGTATGTATATTTACTAATATTTTAGAATCTAATGATTTATATTTCATTATTTCGACATTCTTGTGGTCAAAGTTTAATATTTATGATTAATTTTAAATAAAAAATACAGAAAAAATCAATGTATCACAAAAATATTCAGTTACCACCGGAATTCGATCCTGGACCTCTTCCTATCTTTCTTCCTTTTGCTGTAGCAATCGGATACATTTTCGACAAATTTTAAACTTATATTCTGTAATAATTCCAATTGGTACATCTACTATTCCATTTAAAAAGCAACAATCTTTATTTTATGGTGAACCTCAAATACATTTAAATAAAACTTGATAGAAAACGCCGGAAATAAATAAATTAATAAATTTTATAAAATTTTAATATGTTCTGAAAATGCAACTTCACAACAAAAATGTGTTCTCCTTAGTTATAAACGTATATTTTCTTGTCTCAATCACTCGCGATACCGGGGTTCGGTTCTCCGCCGGGGATATTTTTTTATTTTTATGTGGAGTACTTTCTTGGTACAGTTTTTAAGACACTGGTTTAGTGATCTAGTAGTCGAATGTTCGCGCCTCGTTCCATGAGACCAGCATTCCTATTTTCATAGCACAAGCGTTAAGCTTAGTTTGAAAATAGTAAAAATATGTATGTGACATGTATTATATGTACGCATGCCTAATAATAATAAAAAAAAGGAAAAGGTACAGGGGCGCTGAAGACCCAACCCAAACCAGGAAGAAACACGATCCACCTGAGAGTTCCTTCATTAGGTATCCTGATTTTCATTTTCACTGGAGCGACAAGTCTTCTGTGTTCTTCAGAACACGTACACCATTGTTTCGCACAGAGTACTCTTGAACACACACTTCAATGATAGCGCAAAATGTCATACAACAAGCACCATGCACAATAGCAAGATGAAAAAACTAATCTGTACGCTCGATAGAGAAACCGATTACATACAATTGTTAGACGGACGAAGCGTCAATTTATCATTACCAAACCGGCTGGAAGATAACTGACACAGTTTTAAATGACACAACTAGGCCGGAATATCCATCACACAAGAAATGTGTAATACTAAAAGATTAATATATATATATATATATATAATATATTTTGTTATTACAATTTTTGTTTTATTAATAAAGCTTTAATAATTTGGTTACAATTAATAGTTTTATTTTAATAACTTAGTGCATTTTATGTGTTCTTTGATGACTTTTGAGTCCAGGTTTACTATGTGCCAAAATTGTAAGAATGATATGTGAAAATTAAACATTTATTTTTTTACTTCATTTAACCGTTGAATTGACTTGAAACGCGTTTAGCATTGTAAAACAGCATCAATCAATCTAAAAATTGATCTATAGTGAAGTACCACAATATCATTTTATTTACTTGAAATGAAAAAAGACAACATTGAAATTCTGAGGGTTTTTATAAATTTTTGCACGATTCTATTTATTCTAAGTAACAATTCTGTTTTAACACTCTGGCTATTTTAATGGTAAGTATATAATTTTATAATATAAAAATATAATAAGACAAGAGAGAGATTTGTGCATTGTAATTAACTTTTTTTAAAAAATAATTAATTATTAAAATAATATACAACGTTGTTTATTTCACACAACACCTTAATTAAATATGAATTAAAACGTATTCGACGCTTACTGCGTCATCGTCAGTAATAAACTAAAACTTAAAATCTAATACATGGGGGGAGAGGTAATATGAGAGCGGTATTGAGGAGAGGAGGATTTCGGTAAAAAGTGGTTATGGGCGAGGCTAATATGGACAGGAGAGAAGATGTAATAAGGGTTGTTTGTATGTTAAGTGTTAAAAAAAATATTGAAAGTTTATTTAACACTTAATGCCCGGTAGGTCAAAACAAAACACGTCCGATTGTGGTGGGTCATTTTAGATCCACCTAAAGTTTTCGATTTTTCAACTGTTTTATGGGAGATTCTTTATAGATATTTCATTTTAAATATGATTTAATGAAATGGCATGGTGCGCCGTAATATTTCTGCTAAAAAATATAGCGAATAATGTAGGTCAGTTTTTGAGTTTTTTACGAATGTCTTAGGTCAGTTTTAGAGCGTTTTTTTCACATTTTCATAGACAACTCATTTGAATTTCGTCCGATAACATTTATTTTTATCTCAAATTATTTGGTAATATTTAATAAAAGATTGGCTAGAATAAAAACAGCAGTAAACGAATATTTATAGCGTAATTCATATTTTTACAAACATCCGAGTCAGATCTGACCCACCACCGCAGAGGATATGTTAAATGTTTATGTATTTTATTTTCCCATATGCGATTATAGAGCTCTACAAACTCACCTGGGAAACAATACAAAAATTGGAATGACATGTTGGTCATCTCGTGTATATGTCGTTTATTTAAAGTTGCTCCTTGAAATAATTAATTGAATCGGCAATAACACCTCAACCCACCAAAAACACTTCACAAAAAAATCAGAAAACTTTTGCAGGCTCCAACGAAAATAATACTTATATTTCACTGCGTTCAAAATGACGCGAGGATTTTAAATCAAGACTTATTATGGTGGAGAAAACTCAGAAATAATGTAAATTAAATTAATCCAAATGGAGAAGAAATCCTAATGACCGGCGAATTAAAATGTCACGTAAAAAATACTGAAATACGGGATTTATTTCTACATTCTGCGCTGTTGTCTGGAAAGGGACAAAACGACAAAATAATGGTAAAGTGTCGCATTATCGCAATACTAAACGACACTTTGGATTTATTGTAGTAAAACGATCTTCACAACGCCTTACGGAAAAAATCACGTTTAATTTAACAATCACTTCGATTTTAACCAATCAATTTTTCATAAAGATTATTTAACTTTGTTTTTAACCACTGCATGAGTTATATGGTTAAGAGATACAGGTTCGAATCCCGGTAGCAACAACAGTATTTATCGATAAAATTGATTTTATGTATATATCCTTCTAATTAATACATTTAATTTGTATTTCAAATTAACCAACTAAAACCATATTTGTCAGATTATTCTAATAGTATTTTAAATATAGCATTAAAAAAAAATAAATAATAATAAACCTAGTCCCTAACTAAAATTGTCACGTCGATAAAAGATGTGGAAGTTGGATTTAAATTATTATATATTTTTTTAGAAAATTTTTTAGAATAAGACTTGTAATTAAATTTAGTTGGATATTTATATTTTGATTAATTTTACATGCTTTATTTATTTCATATTTAAAACAGATTTATATCAAAAGTATCAATATCTAATAAATGATTATAAACAACCAACTCACAATCGCAAGTCTTATTTCTAAAAAAAAATTAAAAAACAATTTATAATAATTTTATATCATTATGTCAATTTCCACATATTTCACCGTCGTAATGTTTTATTTTAAAATTGTTTTTTTTTTAATGAGTTTTTTAATAATCTTGACATATAAGAGCTTTAGTTAGCTAATTTAACATTGTATTTTTCGAAACCGGTTAATGTATTAAAAATAACTCATTAAGTGGTTATAAAACAATGTTAAATAATCTATAGTAATATATAAAAATGACATGTTCAATCTCGATGTTTTTTTAATCGACATCGATGGATAGCATTTTCAATTTGAGACAATCTTTCAAGTCATGGATTGAGACCCGCATCCGCGAGAGGAGACACGATGGGAAAATCTGAGATTTAGTCGAGGCACATCTCAATACCATGTACGCGTATTAATCTGGAGATAAACTCAGAGATCAGCTTGAGATTGTTAGGAAGATACAAGAACTCAAACCGGCGTACACTATGTTCGATTTGAAAACTTGATTTGATACGTGCACATTACCTGTCGTTCCCTGCAACCATCTATCTTGGAAACTTAAACATTTAAATATTAACATTAGTACAAGGCGTTTAATTATAAACATTTATTTTGTTTTAACTGCTGCTGGGGATATTCAAAATCACTCAACTGATGAACGACAATGACATTTGACGTTAAGGCCGAGACGGCGAATCTCTGAGACGCGGTGCGTGTATACGGAGAATGAAGAACGAAAGCTGAGAGTTGTCTTCAAAAAATCCGCACCTTACTTTAATCTAGTTGTACGACAAACGTAAAACTTGGTAACCGACGTTTTCTGTCCCTTTCAATGCCTCTATTTTTGTGTCTACATTTTATCTATTGTATTGTATGCATTTATATTGTTGACAGTGAATGGTCTTCGGTTGGTAGCCGTGCCGCGTTGCATCGAGGCATAGCATGGTTGCCAAGTAGTATTAAAAAATTTCAACCTCACGGTAAATGCGAAGGACGGATATGAGAGCTTTTGCTCAGAAATAGGTACTGGATAAGCGGTGAGTCACCATTCACTGTACGTCAAACATCAAATGTTAATCCGTTGACCATTGATGTTCCGTTCGTCCGACGTGGAAAAATATATGTCTCACTGTGATCAGTAGTAACTTTTTACTACAGTAAAAAAAATTGCGAAAACGGGTTGTTTGATCGTTGGTAAAAAAATATTCACATCTCAAAAATACATTCCGTAGTAAATTCATTTTATTCTGAGCTATCCGATAGTTAAAACGAGAATCGATAGTTAAATATGGCGGACGGTTCACAGCTGTTCCAAAAGTCATCTGACACATTGAGAAAGTTGCAGTATAAGACAATTAATCATTCAATATCCCGCCATTCTAGTGATGACAGTTTGTCCGATGATTATCTTATTGTTTAATATATTAATGCATATATTAGCACGTAATACGAAAAAATTTCACCACCAAAGTGACAGATTTCAAATGCCTAGTCGAAAAAATCCATAGATAATGCATAAAATAAGACAAGTTTTATGATTATTTGTCGCGCCTATGGACATCTCCATCTATGCATTGACAGTAGTAAATTTGATGTATCAACAACCCGCAAAAGATTTTTACTACGGGCGTTAGTAAAAAGTTACTATAGTAAAATGTTACTATTGATCACACAACCGGCTCTAATTCTACTAAAAAGTAACATATGATTTATAGGTTTACTATGACTTAACAAGTAATGCAGTCTACTGGAAATACAAAGTGGATAATTTTTTTTCTGTGATAGAAAGAGGTTTAAAAATAATTTATTTAATTATCAAAGAACTACGTTTTAAAATAGCTTTAAATATATAAACTGTAAAGAAGACGTAAATCTAAAGAACCACCCCACAGGTTGGATTACGACGATTCCGGCCGTAAATCGGAATCGCCGCAGGGGCAGGAGGGAAAGAAGAAAATAAGGGAACCCGTATATAAGGGATAAGGGTCGGTGATGGGATAGGGGTTCCAGTCAAAGGAGCAGTGATCTCGGGGAACCGGTTTTCTGAAGGACTGCTCACCTTACCTTATATATGATGCCTCCGTCACCCCTGCAATCGCCGTCGAGATCACACAAACGGCACGCGGTGGGCAGATCTCCGCTTCCAATTGAAGACGGCGATATCACAACTTCACCCGCGGCACACAAAAAACAAACAATACTGCGTGATCAAACACAATATCACAAATTCTGAGGAGCTGAACAAATCCACACCGTGAATGCTATCGCGATGTCGCGATCGAACAAGTATCAGTCACGTTGACGTCTACTGACGTCGAGGTCACATTTCACACTACGACGAGCATTAAGAATGTATGGTTGGGGAATTTGGACGAGTGTCAATAATATGGGTCGCGGCCGATTCGCAAGATGTGCCAAAATGTGTTTTTTTGAATCCGTAACAAAACTTAAAATTTCACCATTTTTGACCCGATTTGTAAGTGAATTCATTGGTTTTATAATTAATATAATTTCATAATTTTTTTTAAGAGAACACATTATTATTGTGAAGTTAAATTAAATGTATCCATTTAATTTGTATTAGAAGTAATAAGGTTTATAGAAGAGAATAATTCAATTTATCAACATTACATACATAATGTAAAGCTATTCTATTATTTACGGTACCTGTTGGCTTTAATTGATAGGTTGTTCAGCTGAGTTATAATTTAATAACTCAAACTAAGTAACTTCCCTTAATACTCTCAAATGTAAGATTAGCTCACCCTCCATACAGGCTGTATCATAAACACCCTACACTCCGCGACGTTAGTAACTTTAACAAGATAAACCGAAAGGGGTCGAAGCTTCCGGCTTAACAAAGGACTTTAAAATCTTGGCCTACGTGTGCCGAAGGTAGTCCAACTGAATTCTTTGCACGTGAACGCCATCAATTCTTCAAAGTTTATGACCTTTTGAAAAACGTTTCGTTTCCTTCCGATTTCATATCTAAAGCAAGTATAACTTTAAATATTTTGAAGCCTTAAACCTTGACTACAGAGAATAATATACTACAATAAATGTAGTCATAGCCTCCACTTGCTATCGGTAGCAATTAAACATTTTTTCTGCATATCTTTGTAGTGGATTAATTTAATTTGTAATAAAACCAATTTAATTGTCCCTTGCGAGTATAACTATCGCAACTTCTTTTCAGCCATTCCTACAAGTCGAACCAATTCTGAATTACGCTCTCCTATAGTGAGAATGATTTGCTCACTGATATTGATATATTTTTTAAATACTAATTAAATGTTTTAATTAGAGAGGTATACATATAAAATCATTTCTTTCGAAAAATATTATTGTTGCGCTACCGGGATTCGAACCTGAATCTCTTTCCGAACCGGAGAAGGTCCACTATCCAACTATGCTACAGCGACAGTACTTTTGACGACAAATTTTCGAACCCATATGTTACACTATTCAAATGAATACCATTATTTGAAAGCCATCTACTTTGTTTTTACGGAATCTCAAATACCATGAGTAAACCGATAGCTTTATATATATATATATAGGTTCGAAAATTTGTTGACAAACATACTGTCGCTGTAGCATAGTTGAATAATGCATCTTCCCCGATTTGGAAAGAGATCCAGGTTCGAATCCCGGTAGTGCAACAACAAAATTGATTTTATATGTATATCTTTCTAATTAATAGATTTAATTAGTATTTAAAATATCACAGACCTATAATTACAACTTTACAATAAGAATATGTTCCCCTTAATAATTAATGATATATTTCTTGTATAATTAACAATATTTAAAAACTTAATTAACAATATTCTTCGACGCAGTATATAAATTATTTATTTATAATGTAATATGTGAAATATGTCAAAATATAAGTAATTTGTCACCATTTTCTTCTTCTGTGTCAAATGTCTATATATTTATTACTATTTTATTTCCAATAAAAATTAAATAGTGAAGGAGAGGGTGGGTTCATAGATGGCACGAGGTATCGATGTACCCGTTACGAGAAGCCGACGTATATAGACTTATTATGCTTACTTAATTTTATAAATTTGACCTTTGTAATCAATCAGCGAATATTTATAATAAAGGGATAGATACACAATAGTGCCACACAAAGGCAGGGCAACACTACCCTTATAAACAGCCCCCAGAATGGATCATTATAGGCTGTAAACTTCCTTGACTGAATTACGTCTATTCATTATGTCAGGAGCGCTAATATATTAGGCAAATCCACATACAGTTCTACACATAAACGACTACTATATTGTATGAAATCATCTCGCGTAATCCTTCTATAGGAGCCCGATGGTAATGACATGAACAGGGCCGTCTCTAGGGAAGGTGACGCCATCAGATAAACTAGAAAATTTTGCCATTATGTTTTTACAATCGCAAAAATTTACATAACATACACTGAAAATGTTTAATAAAAGGCTTTAATAAAAACTAGTGTATTTATATATTTAAAAAAAAACCGTGAGAATATATTTACATAGTCAATTTTTCAGAAATTTCATCATTATTAGATCAGGTTAGTTAATACATTTAGCTGACGTATCTACAAATACATTTTTTCTGAAAAGTTTGAAATCAGATACAAGCGTTATCGTGTATATATAAATATATCATTTATTCGGTAACACGTGCCATTGTCAAGGTTTTGCATAAAAACTTACGGTATAACCGTACTTGTGCGTGTTATACCGTAATACCGTTAAATATGTATTTAAAGTTAATTATTTTAAAAGTCTCTTCAGTAAAAAAAATTTAGATAAACATTTTATCTTAAATAAACTGGTCCTTGAAAGTGCCGCCCTAAGGCTTTACATTACTTGCCTATTATTTGAAGACAGCCCTGTCTACGAATACAATTCAATGTGTATGTATATTCACATAACAGTCTTAAAACATGTGAACAATAATTCTGGCAAGATTACGGAGGCGTGCTGAAGATAGAGCCCCTTCAACAACTCTATTTGTCTTTCTTCCTTCACGTCAGAATGTCATTGCCATAAAGCAGCCTAAATCACAGAAACATGCCTCGTAATGAACATCAACTAATCTCGATCCTGGGTTGCTCTCACAGCTGACTGCAGGGAATCCACCGTGACGGTACTAGTCCCGGTTATATGAGAAGATGAAAAAAAAGAATTAATATCTATTAGGGTCACTATTAGGTAGACATTACTGGGAATTTATTAGGGTGTAGGTCTCTCGCTGGTGGTTACTAGAACGGACGATGCCGGGAAGAGCAGTGGCTAGAGAGATCTAACGGAACATTCTACAGGCTCTCCTTCGCACATCTTGCGACTGTGACCGAGTTCTGCGACAGTAACACATAAAAGTGACGTCAACCCTCCCCTTTTGGTGGTACATGATTTCTATAGCTTCTCCCTGGTTGCCCTCTGAATTGAATGTGATAACGAGTCTCACGTCAAATTGTACAGAAATGGCTCCGGTACAATGATGCTGGAGCCAACCAATGATAATGTTAATAATTAATGTAATAAAAAAAATATATATGTAATTACGACGAATCAAAACGAGAGTAAACAAAAATAAATAAATAAATAAAGCGATTCGGGATAAGGTGTAAATAAATAAACAAATAAATAAGGTCATTAATATCCTATTTTTTATATGTAATTATAAATAAAAATGCTTTTAATAAAATTGTTTTATAAATCCACCTTTTGGGAAACCGTGGTAGGCGACGATCATCCATCTTCATAATATGACATCACATTTTCGCTTCCGTGAGTTTAACATCTGTTTAATCTTTATAGCATCTTTTTGGATTCGGCTCCAGCCTAATGAGATACTAACTTTATTTCACAAATATTACAAGTTTTCCCATTTTCTTATAATTTTTTTTTTTTAAAACATGTACCGAACTTTTTAACAATGTGATTTTGACAGACGTCACAAAGTATTGTGGAATATCACAATGTACTTTGTAGTCATGGCACGTTGTTTTAAACGTCAAAATGCTACTTAAAATTAGTTTATTAAGTTTTAGGAGAACACATTCTTATTGTGAAGTTGTAATTATTCAGAACATATATCAGTTTACTCAAAGGTATTTGAGATTCTGTAAAAATAAGGTAGATGGCTCTGTCAAATGATGGAACGATTAAATGTATTAATATCAAAAAGGTAACATATAGGGTCGAAAATTGTCGCTAAAAATATTGTCGCTGTAGCTTAGTTAGATAAAGCACCTTCCCCGGTTAGGAAAGAGATCCAGGTTCGAATCCCGGTGGTGCAACAACAATATTTTTCGATATAATTGATTTTATATGTATAAGTTTAATAAATAATAATAATAAAAATAATGGATAATTTGTATAGCGCCATTTTCGTAAAAACTTTCACCTCAAGGGCGCTTTACGGCTTTAAGTAGCGATATTTCGAAATATAATATTCAAGATGTAAACTCAGTCCTGTATCTATTATAACTTTATTACGTTAATTATTAGTGTTTAAAATGTGTAGTAACATTAAAACGTAGTTATTAAGATATGTTACGTACTTTCTCAGCCATTAATACCAGCAATGACGATATTGTTATTTTAATTTTTGTTGTTATTCATTTAAATATTGAATTACTTATTAACTTTATTTTAAGCCACGTTTATGAGTTACCCAACCAAAATAAAATTATTTAAAAAAAATTAATGTGAAAATTGACTTAACGATACAAAATTATTGGATTTTTTTTTAAAATTGGACTTGTAGTTATATTTAGTTGGTTATTAAAAATATTTTTTTTTTTATTTCCTAAAAAAATATTCTCCTTTGATATTGAATTGATAATTCTGGCGTCTACTATCAGATTTACTTAAAAGGTATTTTGAGATTCTGTAAAAATAAGGTAGATGGCTCTGTCAAATGATGGAACGATTAAATGTATTGATTTCAAAAAGGTAACATATAGGGTCGAAAAATTGTCGCTAAAAATAATGCCGCTGTAGCTTAGTTGGATAAAGCACCTCCCCCGGTCAGGGAAGAGATCCAGGTTCGAATCCCGGTAGCGCAACAACAATATTTTTCGATAAAATTGATTTTATATGTATATCTTTATAATTAATATATTTAATTCATATTTAATAATATTTTCGTTAATTTTATTAATAACTGTATACGTAACTCATAAAAGTAGTTTAAAAACAAAGTTAATAAATAATTCAATAAGATTATTATTTACGGTACAACTTAACCTAACAAATTAACGCAAACAAATACCCAATCAGACAGTAATTTAAATAATGATGTAATTTATCGTTCCGGTGATATACGCGCCGCCTGGCGGTGAATGATTCTGATTCCTGAATCCAGAACCTTAGTTACTGGGTTGTGACCGGTAATACGATACATGTATAAATTATTATCGTATTTATTATAAATACAGACAAACAACATGTTACAACTTCATGTTTTATGTTACAACTCGTATTTGTAGCACAATATAATATAAGATACGGTGGAATAGTTTGACAATTCTGTACTAACGTACTTGTAAATTACGTACTTGTAAATCATTTATGTGATTAGTATACTCATCCCTTGATCCCGCTTAAAGCGAAACCGCGTAAATGGAGGCATATAACGCATACGCATAAGATAGGTTCCATAAAATTAAAATCCGCGTAAATCGAGACTTAAAGTTCATATAAAATAGGGAGATTGGTTCCAAAAAACCGCGTAAAACGAGTAGATACCATAGACATATGTGTAATCGCCGTTTAAATTAATTTAATCATATTAAGTTTTTTGACGTTTGACTTGTTGCCTCACTCATACATACATTCAATTTGCGGTTTACCAAAAATTTAACCCATCCCATCTCCATCCCTTTCATTCCTAACCTATCCTTAAGCACAAGGAAGAAAGAAGATGTCGCAGTAATTAACAGTCTCCAACTGCAGCAAGTTCGGTGCACTTGTAACTTTTATACGGACAACTACCGTCGCATCATTTCGCTTTAACCGCTAACGCTTGATGACTAATCTTACTTTAATCCCGTTTATACATCATAATCCTTTTCACGAGTGTTAACATTGTAGACACGCCGCAACGCTTGTTCTTGTGGTGAAGAGGAATCAACAACTGAACCAGCATCAGGTAGGCGAAAAAGTAAGTGCCTTCCTTTCTTCTTTATATTTCCACTAGTATGTATATCAATATAAGAAAGATAATTTTTTTTTGATAAATATATGTAGATTTATTAATTCAAAATAAATGTATTACACGTATATAATTTAAAACAGAATTGTAATTTTACTATGCCTCTTTCTCGCTGCTATATTCTAATTAAACCATTTTTTTCTTTCGGGTTAGTTCGAAATCACCACTATCATCAGATTCATATCCAGCAGCAGGTTCTTCTGTATTAATCCTGATTAAATAGTCAGCAACTAATTTTTGTATTTTATTTTATTATTAAATCCTTGTAAATTTCATGATACTGCGCGTAAATGCTTTTAATGGTGTGCTTTCAAAAATAATTAATACTTTCGCATTTTTTACGGAAAAGTGGGTTTTTATTATTCATTTTAATCAGAAGTTATACTCTAGATTTAACTTTTTTTAAATTATTATTTAGATAAGACCTTTACACTAATGTACAATTAATAAAATTAATGTTATTGTAAGAAAGACGGCGACCATTGAATTAATTTACCGCGTGCCACAAAATTGCCTTAATATAGAAAAATCTTACATGTACGAAATATATTTTCTTATAATGCTAAAGCCAAGATTACGGAGATAAATCTGTATTAAACCAAATTTGCAAAATATTCAAAAATTAATAGTTTTAAACCGTACAATTTACAGTACATGTTATATTTAATTTAATTTAAACGTTTTTCAAAATACTTTTGTGTTAGTGAACACAGATTGCTTTAAATAATATATTATACTTACTTACATGCTTTTAGGCTTCAGGGCTACTATTAAAAATAATGTTTTATATCAAAAACACTATAATTTCTTAATAAATAATGTTTATATCGATCCTGTTAATGTTTTTTAATCGGCGATTTTAAATTTAAAAAAAAACAATTTTATATTAAAAACCGCGTTAATCGAGGGATGTGTGCGGCGATTTAGAAGTTCACCGAGTTTTGAATACAATTATTCGTAATACTAATTAGTTTAATGATATTAACAGTTCGTGATTTTGTACTCATCGCTACAATGTTAATAATATTTTATATATTTATGTACACGATAGCTAAAACTATGCTTACGCACAGTATAAATATAAATAGTAAAAACTTGTAAATGCATATTGTGTTGGGAATGAAACCCAAAAACTAGACCCAGAGTACATTTTCGAATTATTACACAACAAACATTAGAAAGATATACATATAAAATCAATTTTATCGAAAAATATTGTTGTTACGCTACCGGGATTCGAACCTGGATCTCTTTCCAAACCGGGGAAGGTGCAATAATCCAACTGTGCTACGGCGACACTATTCAAATTTTCGAACCAATATGTTACACTTTTTTTAAATTAATACATCTATCGTTCCGCTAGTTGAAAGAGTCATCTACGTTTTTTTTACGGAATCTCAAATACCTTTTTAGTGAACCGATAGCAAGACGCCCGAATTAACTACATTTTTATTAAATTTTGGACACATTGATACAACTTATATATTATTCAGGAGAACACATTCTTATTGTGAAGTTGTAATTATTCAGAACAGACGGTCTACTACATCTACTTTGACCAATAAGAATGTGTTCTCCTTAATAATCAAAATCAGTTACCAATCACAGTCAATCGAATACAATTACAATAACGGTTTAAAAACCGATTCAACACCCATTTTAATATGTGAATCGTTTACTTCCAAACCCCTATATAATCAAAAATGAAAAAATGTATATTAGAACGCAGTTTTACTATGAAAAAAATAAAAGAACAAACAAAAACAAATTTTAAGTTTCTTGTCAAGTTACTTCCAAACGGCTCAATAATTAAACTGACTATTTGTTTTTAGTCGTACTCCACTGGCTTATACAAAAAAAAAATCAAATACCTTCATAAATGGTTTAATGCAAGGGTGTCCAACCCTTTGATCACTGGGCGCTACTTTTCTATTTTAAATTTGCTTGAATAATTTAATTGGTATTTTATATCATTCTTCAAAGTTTAAATGCACACTTTGAAGACGAAATGTCGTTATATGTATATTAAAAAATGATCCGATATTATTATTTCGGTCTTGACGTTTTAGGGGCAAAAAAAAAAACAAAAAATAAAAATCATACAACTCTTTATTGTTTTAAAAAAATCTAATTTAAAATCTTTTCTCGATCGGCTCGATACCCATTGTAAAATGTGTCAATAAATTTTGTAATTTTTGAAAATCAACTACATATTTTTAAACCCTTTTTGTGATTATTGCGTTTTGTTAAAAATCCGTTATGCAGGCTGCAATGGGCATTATAGTGAACGTATGTGATGACCATTTTTAACCATAGTTTTTTATGTACTGTGTCATTGAACTATTTATGCTCTGTATATTATAAAAAGTTATGTGAGAATAGTGACAAACTTAACACTTACTGTCCGGTGGATCGAAACAAAACACGTCCGGCGGTGGTGGGTCATTTTAGACCCACCTCAAGTTTTCGGTCTTTCAACCGTTTTGTGGGAGATTATTTATAGATATTTCATTTTAAATATGATTTAATGAAATGGCATGATGTGCCGTAATATTTCTGCTAAAACATTAAAGTTAAAAATTAAAAAATATTACGAGTAATGCAGGTCGATTTTTGAGTTTTAGTTAGAGTTTGAGTTTTAGGTCAATTTTTGGGCGTTTTTTCACATTTCCGATAACATTTGTTTGTATCACAAATTATTTGTAAATATTAACTAAAAAATTAGCTAGAAGTAAAACTGCAGTAAACGAATATTTGTAGCGTAATTCATATTTTTACAAACACCCGGGTCAGATCTGACCCACCATCGCGGAGGATGTTGTTAAGAGATGAAAATTCGACTTACTTGGAAGTAGAGAACAATTCTGCACATGGCGTTCCCGAAGAACCAGGTCTCGGTCACGTCCCACAGCACGGTTGGCGGCAGGCAGAACAGTATCACCATGAAATCGGCCACAGCCAAGTTCACAATGAAGTAGTTAGTCACAGTCCTCATGGAATGGTTTCGATACACCGCCACGCACACGAGAGCGTTACCAATTAATCCGACGAAGAACACAACCATATGAGAGGCGATCAAGACCCACTCGTACGGCATGGGAAAGATGTAATCGTCGAGCAGTGCTATGTACTCTTCTTTTGTGAGGTTGCAGTAGTCTACTTGACCGACGCACACCTCTTCAGTGTAGTTCTCGCTTTCCACTGTGGTAGTTTCTTGGTTTACTGAACTAATCAAGTCTTCGTACGTAACGCGTCCGATTGTCAATTCTTTGTCTGCATACGTGTTTGACGTCTCGTTGATCGAGTTGGTTGACGACTCTTTGTTTTGCTGGTTGTAGTACACCGTGTTTGTCTGCTGGTCGATCAGCAGTCCAAACGTGGGCTCATTAAAAATTGTGGTGTCTTTTTCTTCGTACGTTTCATTTTCGTACGGTTCTTTGTAGAAGTCTTGCCCTCGCTCGAAGTACCTGTCCCTCAACGAGTCCAGGTTGACCATTTGACTGGAGCTCTTGGTGTAGTCCCTGCGGTCCGTGTCATTGTCGGGGACACTTCTTTTGAATACCGTGTTTGGGTCGGTTTCTACAATCGCTCTGTTCTCATTTGAATAAGTCGGTCGGTTTGTATGCAAATCTCCGTTTAGGTTTTGGTCATTTCTGGTTGCAAATTTGAAACTGTCGCTAGGGTCAGTTTTGCCCGACTGGACGAGACAAAGTACGAAGATAACGTTAACGGCTGAATAATTTATTCGCATTCCTTTAGCCCTTAGCTCCATTTTGGATTTTAAAATAAACATAAAGTTTGTCATTAATTTAAAATGTTTCCCTGGTTTCGTTCTTGGAAGAGTTCATCTATTTTGAAAACTTCTTGTCATACTTTTAACGCAGATGACGTAGCCTGGCAACGCTGTTTTGAATTGTAATTCACCATCTCAGTATTTCAGCGCGAACCTGGAACAAAATACAATATATATTATAATTGTTATATATTTAGAAACAAAAGCAACAAATGGCGTGTACAAATGTGGCAGGTCCATTTATGACATAGTAAAGAATGAAGAAATAAGAAGAGAATGTAAACTGATCTTAGTATAGTGAGTGTTTACGCGCCTTGTTACTTCGATTGGCACCACTGGGTTTCCTGGTTTATAATAATGTACATGTGTGTGTGTGTGAGTATTGCCGCTCTTCTTTATGAAGCTATGAAGACGGTAACCGACAGGCGTCATTCTTATTACATCCCGTGCTTCGACCAGTCCAGCGATCCAAATAAACCACCAGTGCGCGCTTCGGTCGGTCGAAATCTAAAGAAGACAACCCAGCTAAAAGAACAACAACATCGGACCAGAAAAACAGCAAAATTAAAAAAGTTAGTGCAGTTCATATATCATATGTGTGCTTATTGTTAATCGGAAACCTGGAAACCGGCTATCGAAGGTATTTACATTAACAGTGAGTAAGGTTAGGAATGGATCACATAAGTGGTTTGGTCATATGGAACGGATGAACGAGGAGAGAATAGTAAGAAAGATAGATGAATATATCCCTAAGTGATCTAAGTCATCTATCTTTCGTTTCGAGATGCGATTGAATTGATTAAAAAATATTTATATATTACACAACACAATGTTTCAAAATTGATTTAGTCAAGCTTAACTAATGTAATTAAATTGCGGAATACTGTTGAACGTCGTAACAATACGTTGAATATAAAGCTTCAAACATTTCACAATCATTACAATTTCCATCATATAATATTAATTAAAAATAATGTGGCACGAAATAATTGATAAACTCTTTGTTTTTCAATTTCGCGACTTTGACCACTTTCGTAATAAAGGGCACATACGACGCAAGTGTTGATGGGCACCAGAAATTGAGGACGTCCGCGAAAGACTTGGCACGATCAGATAAACCAAATACTGAAAGACGGTCCTGTTAGAAATCTCAATGAGGCGAGAATTGTATGTATGTATCCTCTCCGCCTACACTCGCGGAAAACGGCGTGATGGTAAGCAAGTTTAGAAACGTATAATAAAAATATATAATTTGTCACGAAAACTGAATAATTAAATTTGTGATATAATTATATTGCCTCCACGGCCATCATTAACGCCGACGATCCCTGAACGCACCTCGCATTTACCGGTGCGTAAACCGGCGCTCCTGGCAGCCGCATAATACTCTCGGTACCGACTAAATAACCATGTTCCATGTTAATGCGCCCGCATATAAGTAAGCAAACTTATGTCAACTGTAAGTGGTCTTTCTCATCTCCAAACTACTCCTGTCTGACCATACACACTCTCCGCGATCATAATCAAACGAACATGTGAGTGAATACATCTGCCATTAATCAACAAAATACTTTTTCATATCAGCATCCTATTTTACCCAATAGATTCGACTGGAATGCATATAAAGAACAGTACGAAATTCTCCACGAAGTTATCAATTATCACTGTATGTGTTTTGCTCGCAGATTAAAATGACGCATCCGGTACACACGTATCTTTACTGAGATGAAAGCCTCATTGAGTGACCAACATGAACAAGAGCCATTAGTAACTTGTGTATCATTGTCAGTAGTACTAAATATTAAAATAAACATATAATGCAATAAAACGACTTTATGTGTTTTTTAGTTATGGACGAAAATGTATATTTTTGAAAATAAATTTACAAAATGTTTATTTTTATAACAAAAATTTTCAAAAAGATAATTCTGTAATATACATATTTTTGTGTATATATCGTTCTGGCAGCCATACTGGATTTTAGATCACGTGATCATCAACAAGCATTGTGATTGGCTGATTTTAGGGGGAATAGCAACATATATTCTAAATATGAATTAAATATATTAATTAGAAAGATATACATATAAAATCAATTTTATCGAAAAATATTCTTGTTGTGTAAATATATTAATTAGAAAGATATATTTAATTCATATTTAAAATATAATATACCTATGTTCTGAATAATTACAACTTCACAGTAAGAATGTGTTCTCCTAAAATAAAAAAAATAAAAAAACTTATATTCTGTCTGCTTTGGGATATTTTGGAACTAACCCTGATTTTGAACATGCAAAATAAAAGACTTTAAGTGACGTTTGCGACAAACAATATGTTCTGCATGTAACTGGCAAAACTGCATATTTAACTCTAATTATCCCAAATTCGTTATAGGGGATTTACAATATTTTCATTAAATTATTTGTAATATATACAGTATTATTTTTAAAATACTAACCATTTATGATAATCCAGTATTAATGAAGAGCTTAAGATATTTCTCAGTGTAAAAGTAAACATTCTCCACCTGTCAATCGGAAAATAAGGGTTCAGTTCCCCACCGGGCATATTTTGAGTACCTAAACTAATGAATATTTTCAAGGTGAAATGTGGTTATATTTTAAAAGGGATATTCGGCGTTTTGTTAAATGGAAGGGATCTATTCAAACCTCAGACTAAAACCTTTATTCAATCTCCATCTATTATCTAGTCTCTTTGAACTCCTTAGCATTATCGAAAAAGGATGTAGAAAAGGATTTATGAACGAGATAATTTGCCTAGCTAACAAGGTTTTCAATTCAATTTATATAATTTCAATTCGTTGATTAAATTCATCATAATCATCGTCAGCCTGTGTCTCTCCACAGCTGTTATACAGGTCTCCCCAAGAGTCATTAAGGAGTACCACAAAATTAGAAGTGCAAAATAAGATTATTTACAGATAATGCACAGTGGCGTGCAGTAGGTATAGATTTAGGTTATGCTGTTATCAATGATATTATACAATCATATACTATTCTTTAACCAACATTCTTAGACAAAATAAATCCGTCGTTTATACGACCCTGCCATGTATTTATTTATAAATTTGGAGCATTATTAATAGTGTTTTTAAAATGTAAGTTTTAAAATAAAATAATACTTTCTTACCCATATAAAAAATGAATGGAAGTTTTTAAGAACACTTTCTATGACTGAACATGATTCATTTATTGTTTGAAAATCCTTCACGTAATAACTAAAGGAAACAATTATTTTTATTAAAGGTTAACGTAGGAAACAGTTCTGCCAATTGCTTTTTGTTTTTCCCAAATCATAAACCAATCCATGCACCAATAGTAAAATTCGCGAATTAGTAAACGAGGAAGTAGACACATCAATAATTTGCACGCAGTTGTAAGCCTTTCTAATGTTATTCTGTTAAAAAAATAGCACAGGTAACGATTCCATACAAAACGGATGAACCGAAAGGAATTTTCAATTCAGTAAATAGCCATTTATATGACTTGAGTAATTCGCCAGCTTAAAGATAGAACAGAGTAATGTGAATAACTCGATGCGGCGAATACAAAAGAGCGTCATGGGTACAGCGATGAGTTGTTGTGGTAGTTTTTAGAACTAATCAATTAAAGTCTCTACTGGTACACAGATGGCGCTAATTATAAACGAATGTAATCGTTTATGTTAATCCAATTATTTAATTTATATTTGTTTCCCAGAATTTTTAGTAATGTACAGTTTTTTGGTTGGTACGTACTGCACTGTACTAGTAATCCAACAGACGAGAACACGTTTTCTCCCAACGGTCGAGTTTTACCAATTCAAAAAATAACCAGTCGAACCAACGGAACAATGTGTACTGATTGGGAATGAGCTAAGGGGTAGGAACAAAAAACAAAAAACTGGTGACAATAACACTACATTTCACAATAACATTTGTTTCAAGTTTGGAAGTATATGTTAAAAAAAATTATTACGAATATAGAACAAATATATTTTATTTATAATAAATATTATAAAATCCCAGAAATGCATCTTTCCTGTTTTAAAAACTTCTGGTTATAGATCTAATTCTGCCATATTATTTACTAATACATTATTAGGAGAACAAATTCTTATTGTGATGTTGTAATTATTCAGATCATAGGTCTATAATTTATGAATGTGTTCTCTTAATAATATATATGTTGTATTTGAGATTCCGTAAAAACAAAGTAGATGGCTGTGTCATATAATAGAACGATAAATGTATTAATTTGAAAAAGGTGTAACATATAGGTTCGAAAATTTATCGCCAAAAATAGTGTCACCGTAGTAGCAAAGTTGGATAATACACCTTCCCCGGATTGGAAAGAAATCTAGATTCAAATCCCGGTGGCGCAACAATAATATTTATCGATAAAACTGATTTTATATGTACATCTTTCTAATTAATACATTTAATTTAAAATGTAATTTTCTTATTTTTTCTTTATTGCTATATTCCACAACTAAATATCAAGTTTTGAGAGAGATGTGGAAGAATTTACACGGGGGTTTATGTAGAGTAGTTTAATGAGTGCAGAAGATAGCAGAGCGTAAAGTATGAAACTCGTACAGGGGGGTGACGAGGTGAGACTGCTCGCGGCTTCCCCGGGTGTAGATTTCACCCGCGTCGTCGGTCAGCTGAGGACGCGACGATGGCAGTGGATTTAAATTACCGTAAAATGAAAAATAATATTTAATACGCCAAAATACACACATTCATTAGTCTTTAAGACCCCTGAAATTGCGCACGCTATTAAAAATATTTACTAAAAATGTATACATTATTTTGACTCAGCCTGAAATTTATAGGTTTATAAAATATGTAGTTGATTTCTAAATTGAGATTATTACTATAATTTTTAACTGTCTCGTTCTGGCTTTGTTTTATAGTATGCAGTAACATAATAACAGAAGAAGTAATAAAAATGTATTTAAAGGCTTTACTGAACTACAGGCTGTATATTTAAAGGCCGTAAAAAAGGCACTTCGGAACCTTTACTTAATTTTATTTTATTAAGGAATACAACTGTACTATTTATTTAATCAAATACATCACGGGTGCTGACTGAACTAGGCAGGTGCCTGTATTTCGACAACTTCCACATTATCTATTAAATTAATGATAGATAATTAACAGGTTATACATATTATACAAACTAAAAAATAATAAATATATAACTTACATACAAATAAATTTATACGTATATATTTTCAATTGTAGAATAACATGTATAAAATAATAAATTAATATTAAAACGAATTTATAATGTGAAAAAATACATGTATAAATAAATTACAAAATTACTTTAAATAATTTTTCTTATTTTTGAACTATTCTGCTATTATGTGGTATCACTTAACATAAAAAAAATATTTTTAAGAAGGTATGGCTGATTTGAATGTGAAATGTTAAATGTAGGTATGATTTAAACCTATTTTGTAACGTGTCCGAAATCAAAATTATTTTATTAAGGAGACACATTCATTAATTATTCAGAACATAAGTTTAATACTAATTAAATGTATTAATTAGAAAGATACATATATATAAAATCAATTTTATCGAAAAATATATTATTGTTGCTAACGGGATTCGAACCTGAATCTCTTTCCAATCCGAGGAACGTGCATTATCCAACTATGCTACAGCAGACAGTACTTTTAACTAGTTAATTTTGGCGTCTGCTATCAGTTTACTCAAATGTATTTAAGATTCCGTAAAAATAAAGTAAATGGCATTCAAATAATGGAAAGGTATATGTATTAATTTGAAAAATGTAACATATGGGTTCGAAAAAGAAATTGTCTGCTGTAGCACAGTTGGATAATGCACCTTTCCCGGTTTGGAATGAGATTCATGTTCGAATCCCGGTAGTAACAACGATATATTTTTCAATAAATTGATTATATATGTATATCTTTCTAATTAATACATTTAATTAGTATTAAAAAAAAAACATTTTATTTTATTACTTACTTAAAACTTACTTAATTACTTATTTAAAACTTTGAAGCTCAATATCTAAGTTTGATGTAAATCTTTTATGATAGAATACAATATGTCTCCAACATCTCTGGCCGACGGATTCCATTGCAGATGGACCATGGTCCCACGATGGCTAATGGACATAACGCCACTCTTACATACCATCTGTGCCTCTTCAGCTTTCATACGTATTCTTATACACGCTTGTCGAATGAAGAAGCTTTTATGCTCATCATTCAATATCTGGTTTACCTGATGCTAGGTCTTTCTTAGACGTGTTCATGTTGCATTTAAAACTTACCTCACGTGTTAACCATACTCTCCTCAATCATGCGTTTTACACGCCCAAACCATCTTAGCGACTCTTTATTATTTATTCTATCGATTACGAAAAACAGATTTTTATACATTCTCCGTACACGCTGAATCTCCTAAGTCAACAGTGATTTTCTGAACACCCTGTTCTGTATGACGTCACGCAACGACAGATCTCAATCTCTGAATGTGTTTTTCGTGTAAAAATTTTACATCCGTTTCTTTTGTATTATTAGAAAATGGCAACATATTTTCTCGTCGTTATGTGGAAATTCCTGGAAAAACTGTAGTTTTATTAATATCAACACGTATTTCATAAATCTACAACCATTTGTGTACGAAAAATTTAAGACAAAATATATCTTGACCACTCTACTTTAAAAACAGTTATTTAACTTTTAAATAATGTGATATATATAGTAAAAATACATTAGGAATGCGGTATATCACCTCCACGGTTAACATCACCGCCCGGTAATACTGAACGCACACTTCGGATACCGGTGCGTGAAACAAAACTCCAAGCAGCCGGTACCGATCTGCCACCCGTCTAGAAGGCTGCACTCTCCTCACCGCTACCCTCCAGACAACATAACTACTTTGTGCAGCTGAAACTGTTTAAAATATGTTATTTAACGAGTAGACCTTAAATATGTTTTAGATTTAAGGGTTTATTTTTTTTAATTTAAAAATAATAATAAACTTTGTACGAACCGCTTTCATTCATTGAACGTCGACTGGATTCGATACTATTGTATCTTTATCAGAACGGACGCACACTAACTAATGCATAAATAAAATATACAAAGAAATCAATTGTCACTCGATTCAGTATGAATTTATTTTTGAACGAAACTCTAAAGACACTGTCGACCTATTAAATCATTCCGCCTTTTATGTAGGCAAAAAGAGACGCAATTTCAACATATTAGAATAAAATAACACTTAAGACGCCTCGGTAGTAATAATTTTTCTGAATTCTCTAACCAACCAAAAAGAAAATGGGTTTGAAATTATACATATAAAAATGTTTATATTCATGACTTCCACAATCGTACATTTTAGCAAGCACTTGAATTCATAATATACGGGACCGTCTTCTAGTATATACAATAGTTTACCTGGTCAAGTCAGATTTTTCGCGAATGTCCTCTATTTCTGATGCCATTATATCATGTCTTTCATCTTCCACTTGATCAAACGATCCAAGATATCATTTCTTAATACTGTTTATAAATAAAACCGCTTGGGTCATGATCATAGATGGCAAATGGTTTTCGAAAAGCCAATCAATTCCGGCAATTTTCCTCACTTTGTGAAGAAAACTTCAACAATGAAAATATAATTGGCTTATTATTTTCTTTGCTGCGAGTTTCATTCCGAGTTATAATAAGTAATAACCCAGTCTGAAAATTTTTGTACTTTCTGATTGAACTTACAAAAATCCAATTAAATTCGAAGGCTATTGACAGTACAGAAAACAGATTGCAGTTTACCCAACGGTCTAATTCAAATTCAGACGAAAATATAATCTTGGAACTAAGGAGAATGGTTAAGATAAGTTTGTGTTACAAGGTATGCAAAGGGGTAATGATTATTTGCCTCCATAAATCTGATATCTATGTATTCACCTTGGCAATAATTGGATTAAATCAATAAGCAAAAGAGTAGGCACTTACAGTTTTATCGAGTATGGATTATAATAATATATACGCGATAGATATTTGCGAGTAAACCAGTCGTCTAGGCGAGGTACGGATGAAAAGTGAAGTGCCGAATGGAATGCCCGACGAAACGCCCGGTCGACTCGTTCGCGAGTACATTCGGTAATAAATTAATTTTACTCTCCGATATCCGATGGTAAAAGCTTAACCGAACACCCAATCGTTAGTTAAAAATTTCAAAAGTCATTCAAAATTACAGTATACGACAATGAATCATTTTAGCGATGACAGTTCGTCCGATGTTGATCTCGCTGTTTAATTTATGTTTCGCCTGCTAAGTGACAGACTTCGAACGCTGGGGTGGAAAAAGCCATAGATAAAGCATAAAATTGTATGTATTGCCAATGGTGAATATTTAAAATTAATCAATTTTGGTCAAAATCGCAGGTGTTTGATGATTAGTCACCTTGCCACACTATTATTTATTTATTTAATTCTTAACATAGTGCATACATAAGCACTCCTATATATGCTCTAATATAAACTTTCTTTTACTAAAACTTATCTTTTACATATTTTAAATCTATTCCATTTCATTTCTTTTCCTTTCTTATGTTTTCTGTCATTTTATTTAAAATCTTAATTGCACTATACATCATCGATTTCTGAGATTGGGCCTCCTTCCTGAATGGCAGTCTCAGTCTATCCCTTCCCCTTGTACGATGCTCGTGCTCATGTTGATTTGCATCAATTTTTCGTGTAAATTCCGATGATATTTTCTTATTGAGGATTTTGTAAATAAATACCATTATATTAAAATATATTTTCTGCTTAAAGGTCATCATATTCAGATCTTTCAGCATTGCACTGATCCGAGTGTATCTATTTTTTCTGAATATTATTCTAAAAGCTTTATTTTGCAACACTGACAATTGTTGCATTTCTTCTTAGTTAGCCAAAAATAAAATGCTGCTGCAGTAGTTGATGTGAGGTTGTGAACAGTCTTAGGTTGACTTTGTCAGTAGTAAATTTGACGTACAAACAACTCGCAACAATTTACCATGGTCAAAATTTACTACTGATCACACGACCGGTCCTTAGTGTTTAAAAGAACATCGCCGCTGGCTAAAAAATAACAATTTCTCGGAATTTTCTAAACACACCATTTAAACAATCCACTCTTTCGATAATTATAAACTAAAAGTTCACTCGGTACCTTATAAAGAATTAATAATGAGCAATTTATATACCGTCGAAATATGGAAAATTTAAATTTGGAGAAAACACTAATTAATTAGATCACATTCCCTAACACTTAACCTTTACTGTCCATATTCCCAATAATGATCGAAACCTCTCCACCCCCCTTCCCGAGCTCCGCCCCGCCCAGATTCGTGAAACATATGTTTACCGCGTCTTGCGAATCGGCCGCGACCCGTGTTATTGACACCTTTTCCCCGCCCAAATACACCTTTCCTTAATGCTCGTCAGTGTGAATAGTGACCTTGACGTCAGCAGACGTCACCATGACACCGCGATACCATTTAGCCGTGTGGATTTATTCAGCTCCTGTGCATCAGTACTGTATTGTTTGTGATCCTGTGATTTGTGTGCACAGTGATTGTTATTTGTTGTTTTAAGTACCGCGGTTAAGTTGTGAATCCCTACCCATCGACCCTTATTCCAGGTTCCCTTATTTCCTCCCCCCCCTCCCGCGGCGATTCCGATTTACAATAATTTGATTCCCATCAACGTCATTACTATTGATTCTACAACATCTGATATGTCTTGGTCTACTCAACAGATTTCTTAAATTGATCTTCGTTTACGCCATTTCTCCCTAATAAAGTCACAGATCAGTGAATGAATAGACGTGAAATAAAGTGTACACATAGGAGAAGGGTTCGGAGCATAAGTTGCAAGACACATTATTTGTAAAAACATAAATCCGTTAATTCATTTGTTGATTCCTCTCCATCACAAATACAAGCGTCGCGGGGTGTATACTAACACGTGCGAAAAGGATTATCATGTATAAATGGAATTAAAGAATGATTAATTAATAATCGTTAGCGGAGTAAAGCGACTTTTAATTACTGCGACATCTTATTTCATCATTTTGCTTAAGGATAGGTGAGTATAAAAAAGGTAATAAGATATAATATACGCAAGTTAAAATTTGGTAAACAGCGAATTGAATGTATGCATGAGGCAACAAGCCAAACGCCAAAAAACTTAACCAAACAGTATTTACTCTTTGAAAATTAAATCTTTGTGTGTTTAACTTTTCGTTCCAATTGAGTGATGACGAAACAAGGAATTTTCGTAAGTTCATGTCTACTTATATATTTGGTTGTCTGTGAATAAAGTCAATTTTCCATCAGAGAAATAGGAAATTCAACAAGTTATTCTCAATTTGAATTCCGGTAGAGAATTTCGGTTAGCACTGTGTACATACTATATCTTTAGTAATTTCATTTGCATACTAACAGATTAGCAGATCCGAGGGAGTTGGCTGGTCGCTCGGCGGTGTAATTAAACATCCCCAAAGCCTAGTTAAGGTTTCCGTCCGAAACAGAAGGCCTTGGAAGTGGTGTGGAATCCGAGGACTAATTGTTTTTAATGTGTCTATATTTTCTCCGTGAATCGGAAATAATAACTATATAGATAAATGGGTGATCGATTATATATTATATATAATGTCACAACTCGTGGTGTACAAAATGGTGGGGGATGGATGATGATAAAATCAGAAGGGTGAGTTAAACAGGAAATAGGGATTGAGGGATGAGGAAAAGGGATCGGGGGGATGGAGGAGGGATGCCTTCGATAACGTACCAAGATGGACTCACAGAACCAATGGACAACTCGACACACCTGGTTCATGACGCCGTGTCGTGTTCAAAGTAGTGATTCAACACAAATTCATGCGAGAACACTACCTCTCCGACGACAAAGGGACGATAATATGTACTGGGGAGAATAGGCTAAGGGGGTATGAATAAACAAAAAAACTGGTGACAATATACTACAATTAACAACGATATGAATGAATGAATAAATATGAAAGTATGTGTGTTCACCTACAAAATAATAATTTAATTAATTCATTACGAATACGCAACAGTTACTAAAGTAAAAAAAAATTGCGAAAACTGGTTGTTTGATGGTTAGTAAAAAAATATTTACTTCTCGAAAGTACATCCCGTAGTAAACTCATTTTACTTCTCGATATATATTAAATATGGCGGACTTTTCACAGCTGTTCCAAAAGTCATCTGACACATTGATACTTAGAAAGTTGCAGTATAGGACCATTAATCATTCAATATCCCGCTATTTTAGCGATGACAGTTCGTCCGATGATGATCCGGTTGTATAATACCAAAGTGACAGATTTCGATCGCGTAGGCGAAAAAATACATAAAATAAGACATGTTCCATGATTATTTGTCGCGCCTATAGACATCTCTATCTATGCATTGACAGTAGTAAATTTGGTGTATCAAGAAAATAACAAATAAATAAAATAATGTAAAAAAAATATGAATTTTGAAATTATGTACAAGTTCTTAATTATAGCATTTTTCTGTATCTAAGAATTTTCGAACTACCCTGATCTAAGCGTGTCGAGAATTCGGGTGGATAAAGCCATAAATTCTCTACATACTGCCTTCGATAGGGGAATCTTATATATGATGTGAATGTCGATGGCACAAGAAATGGACGTCATTTACAAAAGACCTGGTGGGACCAGATAAAGCAAATAAGTATTCGAAGATGCTATTTTTACAACCCTCAAAAATGTAGACGTAGAATAGAAGATGTAATAATATAGACAGCAGTGGCGGTCGGTGACTTTTTGTAGAAGGAATGCTGAATAATAAGTTTTTACCAAACTATCAAATATACAAATCTATAGACTAGCCCCGCGAACACTCACACAATTCACTATTTTCGTTTACAGCATTAGAACACGTTGGTGAAATACGCATGTTATTTTTTGAAATCATTTTTTATTTAAATAATAAATTAAATAGATAATCGAAGGATATTTAATGTTTCAATAATTCGGCTTCAAGTATTCAAGTCAAACTGTCAAAAATTCGCCACACAAACAAAATCCTCAAAACAATCCGCTCGCTTCGTAATATATATGCTATTCTATGCATTATACCCATAAGTATTAAAGTCGTTTTTTGTGCGTCGGATGCTGTTAACGAATACACTATTCGAAGACCTTGACAGCCGGAACTGAATGCGCTTGTCGAATACTTTCAAACTTTGTGGATACGGAACGAACGATGGAATCCAGTGTTGCTGGTATGAATGGTTATGAATGGTTTCTAAAGGAAAGGATGAATTTATTTGCAGCAGTGCTGTTTTCGGCTAGCAACTAGCACTCTAGAACACGAGGGATGCGGAGCATCCAAAGCACGTATGGAGGGCCGCGTCTGATAAACGAGTCCAGAAAGACCTTATATTATTTATTATGGTAAGTATTCAAATATTTTAGTTAAAAGAGGCAATAAGATTTGTTTGTTTGAAATATTTTTACTACAATATCAATATCAGTTCGATACTCTTTTTTTTTTCTCTTCTTTGTATTCTATCGATAGATGACCATGTTACAGAATTCTGATTTATCATTAGCAAGAGGTATAATTTTTTGAATCTTGGAAGGTCTTACCTCCCCTGTACGAGAATATGTTGTAAGAGATCACATTTCTCATTGCGGAAAATGTGTCTGAAGCATTCCTTCGTTTAGTAGTTGAATTAAGCAATCACCGGGTCACACGTCCCACGGAATGGAATACGACAATTTTGTTCATAAATCGAATTAACCGCAAGGTGTGGGGAGGAAGTAGGGAAACGTGGTACAGGTTTAGGTCAGTGAAGGGATAGAGGTTCTAGTCGAAGGACCAGTAATCTCGGAAACCGGGATTCGGAAAACCGTAATCCCTGCAGTCGCTGCCGAAATCACACAATAAATAGCACGTGAATGAGCCGATCTTCGCTCCCAATTAAAGACGGCGATGTCACGAGTTCATCCATGGCACAAACAAACAATATCACTGTGCTCACAAATCACAGGATCACAAACAATGCAGTGTTGGTGCACTGGAGCTGAAAGGTCCGCACCGCGAATGCTATCGCATTAGAAAATGTGGACTCGGAAGTGTGTCAATAACAGTGGTCGCGGCTGAATCAAAAAACACGCCAAAAGTGTGTTTTACGAATTCGGATTAGTGGTAAATTACGAGAGAAAAACTCATAAATCAATGTTGAAAGAGTCTTGAATAAATAAATCTAGGAAGTAATTAAGTCATAAAAATACATGAGAAATGAACTGCTCTTTTTATGAACAAAGAATTCACAAAAGACAGCCGAGTTTACAATCTGCCGTACACGTCTCCGTGTTATGACAAATAAATATGAAAATATTTAGTCCAAAAATCCCCGAGACTACCCAAATGTATTTCGCGTGTCTGACACTCGCGTGATACAAGAAGTCCAGAGAAATATATAACACTCTTGTTTTCTTTTGAAAGCATCACACACGCGTCCGCTGCGGGAGGTGATATTATACAGGCATGTTAGAAATACGCGTGTCATGTAGATATACGTGTGAAGGTATGGATGTCAGAATCACACCACCTTGAATTTGGTGTCTAATTATCGCTTTTCTGCATATAAAGAAAAATCGACGTGAAATAATTTATGACACTCGTGTATTTACTAATTGTGTTTACGTAAATTATCATAATTATTTACAACACTTTTTTTCTCAAAAAACATATTTTTAAATATGAATTAAATATATTAATTAGAAAGATATACATATAAAATCAATTTTATCGAAAAATATTGTTGTTGCGCCATCGGGATTCAAACCTGGATCTCTTTCCTAACCAACTATGCTACAGCGACAATATTTTTAGCGACAATTTTCGAACCTATATGTTACCTTTTTGATATTAATACATTTAATCGTTCCATTATTTGAAAGAGCCATCTACCTTATTTTTACAGAATCTCAAATACCTTTGAGTAAACTGATAGCAGACGCCAGAATTATCAATTTATTTTTATTAAATTTTGGACACATTGATACAACTTGTTCTCTTAAAACATATTTTTGTTGTGAAACACTGTGAAAACATGTTCAATTTTATGTTTTCCAAATAAAATAAACTATTGTTACACACGTGAAATAAATTATTCGGGAATTCGTGTAACCATAGAAATTGTCTATCCATGATTCTTATTAGTTATTTTTGTTCGTTTTGACAGTTAACTTACAAAGATAGAATAATTTAAATTACGTCTGCATTTTATTTACCTGTGATTTGTTTTGGGGAAAGTTCTACCATTGAAATATAGATTCTATTGAGACCGCCCGCAGGGACTAGAAGCAACCAATCGGCGATAGCCCATTTTTTAATTGCTAGTTTTCTTAATTACTTAACTATAATAATATTTTTTAATTGCAACGGGTGATCCAAGCCCAACCATTTTTATTGTCTGCACTTATTCAGCCTTCAAATCAAGATCTTTATGCAAAAAAATATGCCATGTGAAGTGGCAAATTGCTGTATACGTCTTTTTATTAACACGTCAAGACTTTTAGCACCACCTTCAGCTCCAGCAACTGAAAGAAAGGCGCTTCATATCTACCAAAACCACTTCAAACTGTACAAACATGTTTCAATATGCAAACAATCGTGTATAAATATATTGTAGAGACGAAACTATTATTTATTATATTTAATGGACAATATATGGAAGTATGGATAATTACAGGACTTACGACCTGTCTTCGGATGGCTTAAGTGATCACTTTATATAAATATAACGTTCTCCATTCTCACTCAGCAATCTCAAAATCTATCAAATTTTTTTAAATTGTATATATGTCAATATGTTGTATAGTTTTTATTTGATAGATGTCACATATAACGTTTCTAACCTTGAAAGACAAAAAAATATTGCGATATTAAAAATAATTGTCGAGTTTGGATCATGCTTTATATGGTTGTTGTTTGACATTCCTGTAATTATTATATTTCAAAAAAATTCCATTCTAAGCCTTGTCATTTTCAATTTTATTAAAATCACCCCAAACATCCCAACACTCCCCTACGGCTTGCCTTACACGAATGAATGTGACCATACCTAAAGTGGTGAGGAATACACGGCGTGTGCGAGTGTGAGTATTGCGTAATGCTTACCGGAAGTCTATTTTGTAACATTCAATTAATTTCAGTATTCCGGAAGTAGGCAGCTTCGTGACGGAAGGGCGGAAGAAGTTATCAGGAGACGGGCCGTCGCTAATAAAGTAAATATTATAGGGTTGAACCAATACATTACGTGCTCTAAGTACCCGAGTCACGTGTTTGATAGATTAATCAATTTAGGGGCTAATTTAAAAAACGACCCAGTATAGGTATAAATTTACAATAGTGATGTTAAAAAATACAACTATTGATTGTGATTGGTATTCGATAATATCGGTGATTGAAAACTGTGACTGCGATCACAGCTTCTGATATCATGATACACGAAATAAATTAATAAAAAAAACATAATTTTGAGCGTATTTATTTATATTATTAAAATTTAATTTGCACAACATATTCTAGCATAAATAATTAGTACAAAAAAAAAAACAGATTCCAATAGGTTCATAATCAAATTACGAAAAATCCTCTAGACGGAGCTGATTCAAGCGATTAAAAAATTGAATCACAAATCACGATATCCCCAGATATTCAATCACTAATAGTGAGTGTGACTCAAAGATATCAGTGATTGACTCACGGTTCGTGATTTTGTGTTCATCACTAATATAGAATAGATGAGAAACATGAAACGTTTTATTTATTTATGGCTTGAAAAACGGAAAACAGCGCCGTCGTGGTTTCTTTGTGAACTAAATCATGCGGAGTGGGGGTTAGGTACAATTTTAACATTTATATATTAATATTTTTGTGTGCTGATAAACGAGAATTTGATTTTATAATAAAAAATGGTTAGCTTGGTAAAAAGAGAATTTATTTAATTAAATTGAACAATTCCGAAAAACATGTCGGAAAGAAAACTGATACGAAATACGCACTAAAAAAATGCCATATTAAACAATTTATATTAATTAAAAAATAATAATTCTTATGTACAATTTCTTATGTCGTTTCGATTAACATGTGTTTTTTTATGATATTTTTTTATCGCATGCTAATATATTAGTAAATTTAATCGTATTATTTTAGGGAGGCCATCTTCCAGCAGTGGATAGAATGATAATGATGATGCAAAGTTACTCTTCAGGACCGTGATCAAAACTTGAGTACTCTTCCCTTCCCCTAATAGTAACACTGGAATGAATAAATAACAAATATACATATATATATATATATATATATATAACTTGACGAGAATTTGTCAACACATACACGTTGATGTATGTGCGGGGAGGTCCGGAAGGCGCAGTGTGCGGGACGCGGGGTGCCGGTTGCCGATCGTCACTTTAGTTAGTGGCAGAGCGTGCGCTGGCCGAGTTAGACGTGCCTTATGCGTCTTTATGCTGTCGTTTGTGATGACCAATTTTTTTTACTAATTTTCAGCACTTTTACACAATAATTGATATATTATATGTATCAACTATTATTTTAATGTTTAATGTAAATAATAAATGTAATATATTCATATTTATCAGACTTTAAAATGGCAAAAGTCTCCATTTACACTGAGTTTATAGTACTGCAACGCGCGTTATTATTTTAGCACGGTATGGGAAAGGTTAATACAAAAAAATTGACCATAGAAAAAAAGAATTCACTTTTTTAAATTATAATTCTAATTACTGTTTATTTTTTATTTGATGAGTGTGCCATACTGGATGCTGGCGGATGGTCCTGCACAAAGTCTCAATAATAATCGTAAGAGCTTGTATGAGAAGGTCTATAAATGTGTGGCGCTTTATCCTCTGTCTGCGTAACGGCGTGATGGTAAGTAAATTTGCGTGCCATGATAATTTATTTTTTTCAAAACTTCCAAGAAATCTCTAATTTGACTCGCGATATAATTAATTTTTACTTATTCGATATATTTTATAATATTCTGTTTGAAATATTAAATTAATAAAAGTAACCTTTGAACTTGATTGAACATTTTTGAGAGAGATTAAAAAATATTATCTTTACTTTACAAGGAATATACAATGTACAACTAATAATATCGATAAAATAACAACATGAAAACTTTCTAAATATATTTTAGACTTTGAATGTCGTGTGGATTTACTCCCATTGGAATACAATGTTGCGAATGCCGTGCGTTGTACAGAATAATAGTCTGTTTATATTTAAAATCTCAAAACAATGGAGACGGCACGATTTCGGTCACTGTTTGTTTAATGTGCTCACTGTTAATTGGCAGTAATTAATGTATTTTTTTAATGTTAATTGCCGGCACGTTGAAAAATGATACCCTTAATGCTGGGCTTATTTCAGAAACACAAAAAGGTCTTAATTACGGGATAGCAGTATATATAACTAAATACAAATATGTGCTATGCTTTAAGGATCGTGTCGAAGGAAAAAACACGTTGAGATAATCGCAGAGAATTAGTTGAGATATGTTTCAATACCATGTACACGTGTTGAGATATTGATCTGGAGATAAACTCGTAAATTATACTAAAAACTACCCAAATGTAACCAAGAACCATGAGTGATGACAAATTAGTCACTTTTTTAAACACACTTTCGGCGCGTCTTTTCGAATCAGCCGCAACCGTTGTTATTGACACAATTCCGCTTCCAAATTACAATCCATACATTTCCTCATGCTCGTCTTTTCAGTGTGAATTGTGACCTTGACGCCAGCAGACGTCCACTTGGCCGATATTTGTTCGATCTCGACATTGCGATGGCATTCGCGGTGTGGACATTTCAGCTCCAGTGCACCAGCACTGTATTTTGTGATAGTGTGTTAAAAATCACGTATTGTTTGTTGTTTGTGTGACGTGGGTGAACTTGTGACATCGCTGTATTTAATTGGGATCGGAGATCGGCTCATCCGCGTGCAATTTTGTGTGATCTACAGAGGCGTCATATACAAGGTAAGGCGAGAAATCCCCCGAAATTCACTAGAATATTTGACTAGAACCCTTATCCCCTCACCGACGTCATCCTGTACTACGGTTTCCCTACTTCCCTCACATACCTTGCGCTGATTCTGATTTACATCCGGGATTGTGGTATTCCATTCCGCGTGACGTGCGACCTAGAGATTGCACAATTCAAATATTATTTTGAAATTTGTATGTATTATTTACATGACGAATAAAATATTGCACAAACGACCCGGCCACGCTGGAATATAGATATTATATATAGAAAATTAAATTTTAACGATAAAATATTTTTGTTGCAACCGAGATTCGAATCTGGATCCTTTCCTATGTGGGTAAATGAGTTACTACACCAATTCACCATGCGCAAAACTTTCTGGTACAATCACACAATTAAGATCCCCACGAGTCGACCATAATCTACAACATAATTGACATCAGAGCCTATAAATCGTGTGAACCAATTGGACATTTCTTCAAAAAAATTTCGCATTCGATTTAAATTTAGAATTTTATTTATAATTCTAAATAAATCAACATTCTACCCACTTCTGTCAGACACAGTTGGTATATTATATATTTAAATCTGAATTCAATTGACTAAAAATACCCAACAGTATATTTAATTGAAAATTTCAGCCTTTATATTGTATTTTATGTACCTATACAGATTTCAAATAGAAACTGTTCTAAAAAGTTCACAAAGCAAATAGAAAAATGAAATAAAGCGATTTTTCGCTTCGGAGATTAGTTCGGTAGAATGGGGTTACTCGACGACCTTCGGTAAACTTTGAGACGGTCGGCATTCTTTCAAAATGGCAGTTTGGGACGGAAGATTCTATTACGTTGATAAGAGATACTTGGAAAATGCCCGATTTTCTGTAACGAGATATTTCGGAGAACTGTCATTAACTTTTTACTAAACGTTAGCAAATATGCCTAATTGGTATTGATGACGCAAAACAAAATATAAGTCATTTTGATTTATGAATAAAGTTTCCAATAAAAGTACTGCTATTTTTATTATTAAATTTGTTACAATATTTTTATTGCGTCAATGGGAATAAATTAAAATGTTTTTATTTTCATTTATAATTAATTGCAAACATTACTTTAAGAGCACGCCAATTTTCGGATAACAATTGAATTTTATTTTTAGAGATTATTGTGTTTGTTAGCACCGTTTATAATTAATTTAATTCTATTCAGTTTATGGTGTTTGACCTGTTGCCACATGCATACATTCAATTCGTTATATACTAAATATTAACCTGCGTATATCCTTGCTTTTCTTACCTATCCCTATCCCTAAGCACATAGAAGAAGAAAAATGTCGCAGTGATTAAAAACAGCAGCAAGATCGACTACCACTTCGCTCCCTATAATTAATAATCTTACACTAATTATATTATACTTAATATTATTATTTTTCGCGAGTGTTACTATACACGCCGCGACGCTTGTACTCGTGGTGGAGAGGAATCAATGAACCGACCGGTATAAAATTAATACCGTATGCATTCAACAAATAAAATAAATTGTTTTAATTAAGTGGCCACATATTTAGTAATAATAAAGGTGTGATTACATATTAATATATTCTTTATATGTAAATTATATGGCCTTCTACCGTGTCATTTCTTGTGTATTTGCAAGATCATTGAGCAATAAAAAAAGACAAATTTGTCCAGATAATATTGCAGACACAGGTGTACAAGTCACGTGTGCAGAAACACCAGGTGTGCGACACTCCGCTGTGACTGCAGTTTATGAATTTCCCGAGTCTTGTGAGACAGTAATTTAAGAAGAACACAGGTTGATTGTGACATTGTTGCAAATTAAAGTGTGATATAATTTGTGTCCGGATTACATTATACAATCTGGTCCTGGCCAGTATGTAGATTGTAAATTGCAATTCAACCAGCGACCGTTGACATTTCAGTCAAAATAATGCGAGTGCACTTAAAAGATGGCGCCAATTTACTCACAAATTAATTCCTGATTAAACGGTGACGGTAAACTAAAGACAATCCGTTCAGTTAATACCGCACAAGACAGTTTTACGCGCGGAAATAAACCAGTCGCCCGACGAACGACGATAAATATAAATGGTTTAACGTGACATTTTGTATTTTGATCTGGTCCACTTAACGTGGATACAGCTGCACCATGTTGCTCAATTACTGGGATACATTTTGTGAAGCTTAAAACAAATGGTGATTAAATCGTGTGTAGGCTACGGCTACCTACTAAAACAGGATCTGTTCTGGGTCTTCATCAGTGTGTGGGTGTCCAAGTGGGAAATTCTGAGCAGCTGCGCCGGGGGTCTGGTTGGTTTTGGCTGAGTAACGTCTGCCGGCAGTGGTATTCGAGGTGCGAGTCGACCTCATTGTTTTTCATTTTGTTTCGTTTATCTCCTGTAAGAGAATGTTTACTTCTAAGTCTGTTCTAGATTATGCTTACATCCATGTTATTTCTTCATTGATTTATATAATAATACAAATGAAATTTATCAATTTAAATAATTACAGAAAAATTCAATTTAGCTAAAAATATTTTTGTTATCACCGGGATACGAACCTGGATCCATTCCTATCCATAAACCGATTACACCACACCGACATAGTAAGTTGACGACAAATTTTCGAACTTATATGCTGTAGTTCTTTCAAATTGATACATCTATTATTCCAAAATTATCACATTTTTTTACAAAAATCGCAAATTTTCGCTAGGGGACGTCAGAATGTAAATCAATTTATTTTTAAACGGCAATAAATTATTGTTGTTCTATGTACGCGAATCAGAAGGCCAGATATTGTAGCATTCGCTCATAGAAAGGTCCTGGATAAGTGGTTGGTCTCCTCTCTTCTCTGGTTAAATCTCTTGTATTCTGTTGTATTGTGGTGCAAGAGCAACAACGTTTTATCAATGATTCTACATGTTCTTAGGTCTGAAACTGTACAACACACTCGGCACCAACTGGAAATCGTTCACTTCCAATATAATTACACAAATATGGACCCAATATATATTCTAATGCAATCCAACATTCTAACATAATTATTTTATAGTGCCTCTACACTAATAATTCACTAGTTCTACAACATTCCCACTACATATATTTTTTTTTTTTTATTCCTGTCGAATCTTTATCTTTCTTGAATTAAATAACACCACAACAGCACGAAAAAAACTGGCCACTTTAACACAGACTGCAGTCTAGCAAAGTAGCCAGGACAATGCTGTATATATCAGAGGTGGAGTCTACTTCATCCCACACAATAAACTATGAGTATATATTTAATATCAATATAATTGTATCTTACGTCTTAAATGATCACTTTACACACTGTAACGTTCACCAATTTACCCGTGCTACCACACCCATCAAAATTTTGGAAGTTGTATATATGTAATCATGTTGAAACCATTCAAATATTTATTACCAACTACGCTGTCACCATCTATGATTTTAAAATTTGATATTCATTCTCATTTGACATTTGTAGATGTCGCTATAACTGAGACTCTTTTTGACTGAAGTATAGGGCTATATTCTTTATGTGTATATGTGAAATTCATCCGTATTATTAACCTTTACTATACCATGATATAAAATACCTGAACGCAGCCATGCTGTCAACTCGCGTTACCGTGAATAACAGTTGTAAAAAATGTTTTCATTAGTTTAGTGGTACGAATTTACTCTAAATATTGAGCATTTAATTTTGAAAAAATGATTAATAACATAATTTAGAGCATTCATTAAATCCTATACAATATGTTCTTCCTTCATATCTCTCTTCATTTAATTAGTGAGAAGGAGACAATTATATTTGTATATTTGTTGTTCTTTTCACTGTGAAAATAGTGTGTGATCTCTATCTTTCATATCACAAATGGTATTTTTATCAATGTATTAATTTTACAACAGTTTGAATGGAAAAAATAATTGTTTTTGTACGATTCTCTTTTCATAATTGGTTTTTCATCAGTCATCCTTTAATATGTCAATTTTATGTTGCATATATTTACCGAAATATGACAGGTTTAATTATGATGGAAGACCTGTGTTTCTGCACGGTTTGGGAAGGGTTAATACGTATTCTAGTATAAATAGACTAAATAAATAATAGCTTCGTCTCTGTGAGACATATATATCTTTAGAGAATCATGGCTCAAGACCGGTAGGAACAGAGACGTGTCATGCACCAAGTTTCAGATATTTGAGAAGAGAAGAGAAGAAGAACAAGATTATAAATCGGAGTAGTGCCTATTGATTGATTTGAAATATAGAATGTCAGCGTAATGGCTTCTGTGTCAAATAGAAAGAGACGCGCGCGTGTGACCGAATCGGCGCGCACAATGTCACGATCCATTTATAAAACGTTGCAAAAACATTGTTTCAATGTACTCCATCAATCATTACCAAAACGCGCCCGGCCAACGCGATTAAGTGCTGAAATTCTCGGCCAAAGTGCTCGCGGCGCCGTTACAAGTTGCAACAACCGACCCCGGTGCCGGGCTATTTCAGTCGGCGAATACCTCCGCCGCGACGGGCGCATATAAACGCGTGTTTATCGCCTCGTCAAGCGCGACAGGCCAGGCGGCCATGTTGTGCTGGCCGGCATTTTGTATTCCGGAACGGCGGGAACGCGGCGAGTTTCAAAGGCGTCACTGCGCGCGTGTTTTGAACTTGATTTAAACACGGTCGGTGTTATGAAATGGCCGGCACTTTAAATTACAGCTATTGTACGCGCAGAATATAGGTTATGTCGTATATGATCAGACTCAAACACGTGTGCGTGCTTTTTTTCAATGTTAGTGGACTACCGCAGTGCAACTTAGCTCAACAAGTATTGTTCCGAATTTGTAAAGCACACTTTTGGCGCGTCTTTTCGATTCAGCCGCGACCGTTGTTATTGACATAATTCCGCATCCAAATTCCCATTCATGCATTTCCTAATGCTCGTCTTGTCAGCGTGAATTGTGACCTTGATGTCAGCGGACGTCAACTTGACCGATATTTGTTCGATCTCCACTTCGCAATAGCATTTCAGCGAAGTGTACATTCCAGCTTCAGTGCATCAGCACCTTATTTGGTGATATTGTGTTTTGATCACGTATTGTTTGTTCAATCGGGATCAGAGATTGGCTCATCCGCGTGCCAATTGTGTGACCTCAGTGAGCAGTCTTTCCGAATCCCGGTTGTCGAAATCACTGGTCCTTCGACTAGAACCCCTGTCCCTTCACCGACCTCATCCTGTACCAAGGTTTCTCTACTTTCTCCCATACCTTGCGGTGATTCCGATTTACGACCGGAATTGTCGTATTCCATTCCGAGGGACTCGCGACCCGGAGATCGCGCAATTCATTCATTTAGATCCAATCGACTCGGATTTACAGTTCGAATTATTATTATTATTATTCGAAAGTCTTCATCGTGAGCTCAAAAAAACATTCCCCACGAGCTCTTCTGCATTAGGTAACGGTAAGGTAATCAGATGAGACTCGGCTCGTAATGCACCCCCACGTTTCCCGGTCCTGTGTAGGTGGGTGATGATCTTAGCTCCTGACTAAAGACGGCGATGTCACAAGTTCACCCACGGTACACACAAACAACAAACCACGCGTCACTGCACTGGAGATGAACGGTCCACAACGCGAATGATATCGCATTATCGTGATCAACCAAACAATATTGATCAAGTTGACGTCGGGTGGTGTCAATCTCAATTCACACCGATGTATGCAAATAGGAAAAAAGGTCGAGGGTAGGAATTTGAAAGCGTAATACGTGTCAACAATTTTAGTCGCGCCAAAAGAGTGTTTACGATTTTGGAACAGGTAAAATTCATCTAGATTTAGAAATCTACCTAATAATTATTTTTAATTTATTTGATAAAGAAAGTATTTTTCGTCTTCTTTTTCATATTGTGCTCAATTTTGTGCATCGTTGTTTTCTGATACTTCTGGAACTTAATGCACTGTACGTCACCATAGGATAGAGTCGTGACTGATAATGATTTATAAAGACATGCGTAAAGGTTATATATTACGATTTCAGAATGTACTCCGTCAATAAAAAATCAAGTTTTTTCACGTTGGATCAGAATACATGCCTACGTGCTATTTACTAGTGCATGGCGGACGTGATACACGTATTTTCGTAATTAATCGCACACCATTGCTGCCGTTAAATGCGGCATACAGGAAATGTAGTACATTGGGCAGTATGTATTAGTTTGTTTGTAGGTAGATGGATTCTCGGATATCTACGTTAATAATTTTATTAAAATATAAATAGTCAGCATGTTTTAATTACACGTAATAAGAGTAATCAAAATAATCTTTTATTAATCATTCTTAAATGCTTTAAATTCCGCAAAAGTAATTAGTCTTCCCCTAGAACCTGCCTTTGGTGGTGGATTTCAATCAGGAAATTGGTTTCCAAACCTTAATTAAACCCCATTTTGCAGGAGGCTGCTAATGTGCAGATGGTGCGGTGAAGATACCGGATGGTGGACGTACCTCGGGCCTGGCCTACACTGTGATAAAGGCCTTGTATTATTAAACGTTTAAATAAAATTAAAAACAGAAAATAAAGAATTAATGTTTTAAATTGTGTATAGAAAACTGTAGGACCATGTCTCGTCAGAGAACATACCGCACAAACACTGATCCATTTTTAAAAAAATATAATTATCATAAAAAAATGATGTTTTGACGCAACTTAAGAAGTTAAAATCGGAAATAATACACACAAACCTAGTTAAGTTACAAAAATATTGTGACATTTCAAAATTGCACGACAGACCGAGCGCTACATTACCGATCCGAATGGAGGCGGGCGGAAAGAGAGAGAAGGCAGACAATATGAAGAGATTTAGAAGAAGAAATTCTGAGATGCGGTGGATAAGGAGGTTTAAAGTCCCCGATCCATCCACATAATGGAACCATACCCTGGTTGGAGGTGTCGAAATAACGATCTGGAAGTCTCTCGATAGCTAGAGATAATTTTGGCACGGCTGCCACGTCATTAATACAACATTCAAGTAATCCTTTAACCTTGTAATAACCATAGGATCAGTATCAAATTCATGTGTCCTCGCCTAGGGGGTAAAACGATGACGAGTGAAGAAGATAAAAAGACTCAAATCGTGCAAATATGCTGTCGGGTAATTGTTGTGATGGTAAATAAATTCTATTATATGTTTCGTGTGTAAACCAAGTGTTTAAATTGTTTAAGACCATTCCCATCTATCCGAGATAGCCACACTGACACATTACACTAGAGACACCCACAGACTGAGCCTAGCCGATGGCGTGATACGGTGCCGTTCGATCCACCGGGGCCAGCGTAACACGTAACAATATATTTTGCTATTTTATTAACATACTCGTATTTATAAAACAGAATGACAAACATTAATAAATTTTAATTAAAATATCATTTTAATAATGGAAATACACTTTAATACAAATTAAATGTATTAATTAGAAAGATATACATATAAAAACAATACATATTTTAAAAAATGTCGTTGCTACCGAGATTCGAGCCTGGATCTATTCCTATCCAAGGAAATGCATTAATCGATTATGCTACACCAGCACAATGAGTTAGCGACAAATTTTCCAACTTATACGATGCACTTTCAAATTCATACATCTGTGTTAATAGACCTATGTTCTGAAAAATTACAATTTCACGATGAGAATGTGTTCTTCTTAAAAGAAACACACGCTTTGTTTACACCATCGTTTATTGATTGCTCAACATGTTTGGAGACCAATGGTCTCTTCTTCAGGATTCAAAACTGTAAATATAAGTGATGGAAGAGAATAAGAAAGTTGTGAGGGGGGAGAAGTGTGGGTAACTAATTAAGAACTACGGTGAAGACAAATTTAAATTTAAAGATGATATATATACAATTATTAATAAGCAAATCCTTTATTTACAGTTTTGTTTATGTCTATACTTGCATAATATTAGTATACATTGAATCCTGAAGATGGGACCATTGGCCCCGAAACGTGTTGAGTAATCAATAAACAGTGGTATAAACAAAGTTTGTTTTCATTATTAATTTAAAATGTTGCCACAAAATAAATTTGCATTCATTGAAGAAGAAATCACAGTTTGTCTGTGATGTTACAATTTCTTAAAACATATATCTTTGATAATTAAATTCATCCCTTACTTTACACAGAACCAGATAACATTTAACATAATTAAATACTTCGATTTGAATGAAATCCATATTTGAATCCAAATTTAAATTGTCCATACTCCATTAACGAACGGAACTACCCCCTTCCACAAGCCGCTTTCAACCCAAATAAGTCGGCACCAAACTGTGTTTAGATTAATTAACACTGAGCTAGAGAGACTTCACTGACAAAATAACTCAAAATTTGGTGTTTCGGATCTCGGAAGCGTCGAGCATTTTATTTTTCTTTCATTTTCATGATCCATGTTTCTACTCTATACAGAGCTATGGAGAATACTGTGGATTTAATTCATTCATTTTCAAAAGAACATCAATAAAAAAATTAAATTATATTACAACATATTGTAACTGCAACATCGGTTGATGATATGTAAAGAACATCCTCATTTTTCGTTTATGGAAATTTATATATTTATTTATTATCAATATGGCAACTCCAAGTATACTGAACCAATTAATGTATGCTCAAAGGACCAGAAATGTTGAGTACAAACATAGATGCCGGAATAATTCAGGATACGGAAGGAATTTGGCACTCACCACAATTCGGAATCTGCTGGCACCTCCAAAGATGTGGACTGTATATTTTTCACTCACTATTTTCACGTCAAGGATTCCCACAAAGTACAGACGTACAAGTCCCGAGATTTGTACAACAGTATTAACTGTTCCGTACACGTTGTAACCGTACTAATTCAAGGAAGGGGTAGAGAAGGGGGGAATGCATAGTGCATTATTTTCGTTCAATAATTAATATAAATTATGAATTAAATATATTAATTAGAACGATATACATATAAAATCAATTTTATCGAAAAATAATGTTGTTGCGTCACCGGGATTCGAACTTGGATCTCTTTCCAAACCGGGGAAGGCGCATTATCTAACTATGCTACAGCGACGATATTTTTAGCGACAAATTTTCTAACCTATATGTTACCTTTTTGATATTAATACATTTAATCGTTCCATTATTTGAAAGAGCCATCTACCCTATTTTTACGGAATCTTAAATACCTTTGAGGAATCTAATAGCAGACGCTAGAATTAACAATTCATTTTTATTAAATTTTGGACACATTGATACAACTTTATTCTCCTAATAATAATTAATATATTTATACACAAACTAATATATGTCCCGAACACACGTACTGTATTAAACCAATAAATAAAATCTCATTTAAATCCCCCTACAAATTGTCTAAACGGATGAATCGTCTCACTCCAAACACCCTGGTGAATCAACCCTGATGCAACACAATTCAGGTTTGAAAGGTTTTCCGATACAGCTTCCATGTTTCATCCTCGCACGTAAAATATTTCCCTGCGAGGTCAGCATCCCTTAACTATTTCTCCCGCCTTTGACAATAGGGGTGAGAGGTCCGGCGGATAGCGGTCATCCTAGACCCTCCATTTTTCATGGCATTCGTTCATTACACACCCCCACAAGCGTAATATAGCTTTAAATATACTGGTGCTATCGGTATGTGCAATTTTTTAAACGTCAATAGAACCAATTTATATTTTAAAAAGACAAACGTGTCAATTTATAGATTTGAAAGTGTGCCCCAATTGGTTCAAATATATTTTTTTAGAAAAATGTACGCTGTGGACATAATTGGGTCAAAGAAAATCAAAAATGTATTTTTATTTATTATCTTTGTTTTATTAACCACATAATTGAGTTTAAATACATCTACCGGTTTCGAAAAATACCATTTTCTTCTTCAGGATGTCATAACTAACTAAAACATATATTATTGTTTCTTTACCAGAATCTATTTAAAAAAAATCTATAAATTAAAAAAAAAAAAATGTTTTAGTTAGTTATGACATCCTAAAAAGAAAATGGTATTTTTCGAAACCGGTAGATGTATTTCAACTCAATTAAGTGGTTAATAAAACAAAGATAATAAATAAAAATATGAATTTTAACCACAAAGTTAATATTGCTAATTTTAAAAATGTTGTATTATAATGTTTTTGTAATATTTGAAGGCTATCAAGCTGCTTCGGAGGTTCTCACCTGGCTGGAGGTGGAAACTATATAATATCATCATTTTTTTACCCTTATACAAATATAAATATCGGGGATCCAAAGTCTTAACAAGGCGCTTAGACCTTCCTATGTCTCGCGCGACTTCGGTACTTGTCGACCAATCAAGTTTCAATCTATCTGAACTCCTAAGAAAATACATCTTGATAATTGTACCTCTTGGTAAAAAATGTTCAAGTCACCATAATACAGATTTTTCTATATTTAGATGAGGTTCTATAAGGTGGTGAGATAAGATCTCGTGAACTTATCGAGTAAAATTAATGATTAGTTGATGCAATCCGAATTGGAACAAGAAAGGAATATTGACAGATGATTTTTATTTTCTGTCAAGATCAAATTAAAATCATTTTGATACCTTGTAGTGGAGCCCTGAAAGTACTGCGGCCCGTAGGCCATTGCTTACTTTGCCAATTTGGTAATCCGGCACTGCACATCACCGAACGATGTACCAAAAATTTACTTAATGAACACCACAAAGGCAAGCCATTAATTATCCTCCAAAAGAAGATTGATTTGTTTTTATATAAAAGAGTACCTACATAATGAAGCCCTGAAAAAAATCTTTTGATTGCTTTGATATTTGTTGAAATCGCGACGCCCTTCGTTCACGCAAAGTAAAATACTTAATTATGTGTTGTTGACTCTGAAATTATATTAAATTTGAATTACTTAAGGTACGGATTTGCGGGCCACTTAGAAAAGGGACCTTTTGATGCTAAAAACTTCAAATGTTTACATGAATCAACTTTTGAAGTATCTCAAAAAGATTTGTGAAAACCTTGATGGGAAATATAATTTGAATTTCGTTGATTAAATCTTTTGGCAGATAGACGCCTTCATCTTTTTTAACATTCGCCAGTTGAGAGGCCAACATTTTAATTCGATTGAACAGTTAAAATATCTGCCAAAAAATGTGATAAGGAACATCCAATCAACATACAGTGTAACAAACAGACCTAATCTACTATATTCTAGGGGTTACATAATTACGAATCATAAATGGTAAAGTATATATACATATTGTATACCATCATGGAAAATATAATGGATCCCCGATTTTGAAGTTTTCGAAGGGACCAACAAATAAAAATCTAAACAAACGGAAAATGTAAATTGGGTTGATATATGTGGATTCAGAAACGTCCACTACCCGAATTCGAGTTACTGTGGCTATGTACATGAAATTGCCTCAACCGCGCTCTGGTAAATTCCGCTGGCCATTAGCAACGACCGATATGAGGGGGCGACTTATAAGCGGAGAGGTGCGCGCCTTCTCCTACTACACCGCCGCGAGACGGGCCAACGGACCGCGTGCGGCAGGTATAAATAAGACCGCCGGCAACTACACAAAGAACTACCGGTTCTGATGGCGGCGAGGATGCCACGAGTCGATTCTGGACAGTGAATCCGGCGACTCTGACCGAGGGTGCCGCTAGCTGCCATCGCCGTCACCCCCAGGATCTTCGTGCCGCTGACCTCTTCCTGAATAGGACTGATTACAAGGATCGCTACCCACACCGGACTATTTGGACACTTTCTATCCAGCCGACCCGCTGTCCCGTTGTTGCCATCGCCGATCGAGGAGTTTGCTGCCGGCAACTGTTGACCGCCGCAGCTCACCTAGGCTACCTTTCTCGCCGGACGCACTGGACTGCTGAAGAGGCTATTTATCGCCCGTTGCTCTTTGCCGTCCGCAAGCCTCCGCCATTCACCGCTTCGTTCTACAATGCTCTACTGCCCGCTGTACATAAGATTTTCATCGAGGATTTTTTTTTTCCATTTTCCGCTGTCACTGAGCCCTCTTGATACCCTCGTATCATGGTGTATTAAAAAACAGCAAAATAATATATATTTTTACATGAAAAAATATTTTTTGTTGTCGATGTTGTTTTTGAACAGTTCTTTCAATATTCTAAATTAAATTAAAGGTTTCTGGTGTTAAATTACTAATACTAGTAAAATATACTTTAAGGCCTTCAATGTGGCTCATGATATAGTCCTTTGTCGAAACTGGATTGATAATATGAGCAGACACTACTTCGTCGTCGGAAGGTTCTTCTTCTGTCAAGTTTTCGTTTTGCATTGGGCGCATTTAATTTTTATCGATATTTTAGACATAAATCGTAGGAAAGACAAACGTAAAACAGGGTTTTAAATATACTGAAATGATACGGGTATGTATTAATAACACGCAAATGAAGGAGAAACGTGTATTCCGGGCATGTAAAATCGTGGTTCTACTGTATATCGAAAAGGGTTCAACTAATAGAAAAAATGCATATAACTAATCTTATACATAATAATGTGTTCTATAACTTTTGGAGGAAGGTGAGTTATTCGCAAAAAATACAATGTATGTGACCTTCGACCATTAATATCTCGAAATTCCCTGCTGATATTTTTATAATTTTGTCTTACACTTATTTGTAACATCGAAACGTACGTGTATACAAAATAGTAGGAATTTTTTCTATAGTCGAGCCTTTTTTCATCAAATGTGACTGTGCTACATCGCGCGCATTTGTATATATACATAGACAAATATTATTTAACAAACAAATATCAGATATCTCATAGAGACAGAGCTATGTTTTTATTATTTTTAATGTAAAATATATGGGGTAATTACAGGGCTTACAACCTGTCTTCGGCAGGCTTAAGTGGTCACTTTATATAAATATAACGTTCTCACCGATTCTCACCCCTCAATCTTCACATTTATCAAATTTTTGAAGGTTGTATGTGTTGATATGTGGACTCGCTTCGAGTACCACTACACCATCGCCATCTATGGACCAAATTTGATAATTCATTACTATGTGAAACTGATTTTTTTTAAAATTATTTTAAAGCAATATTCTTTATCTGTAATTTTTTTTTAACATATTATACTAGAATACGCCTGAAAAATTAATATTTTTCAATTTTTTATCTATTTTGACCAGTATATTATTTTGGCAACGTTATATTTATATAAAGTGATCACTTAGCACACTTGAAGACAGGTTGTAAGCCCTGTAATTACCCCATACTTCCATATATTTTCCATTAAATATAATAAAAAATATCTTTTCTATGCGATATCTGATATTTGTTTAATAACAATGCCTTTGTAGGTAAAAATCCAGTAATTGTGTGTTCTCGGACACATTAAAGTATTGATAAAATATTATTTACTTAGTCCGCGTATTTACCAGTGTGGTCCATCTATTTTTATGTATATACGTTTCATGTATATGTCGGTGAATTCTTGGAATATTTCATGTAATATTTGAACACATTCGTAATAACTAGTGTTTAAACCTCGTCATAGGATGGGTGCCAAAAATGCACATAAGACTACTTTGTTCCCATCTTTATTACACGCGACAATTTACAATTTTATCATCATTTTCCCCACGCAGTCTGTTTAATGTCGTTACTTTATCGAGTTCGTTAATTTTGTTATCTTTCTATATATAGGCGTCGGTTTTTCTGAACTAGATCGTCTTCCATATTAATTGTTGCCAACCAAACAAAAAGTGGTCGCCTCAAGTCAGTTCGCTAGGGCACGAGCGGATTTGCCCGACCGAAGTCGAGATCCTCACACTCGCTCCAAACCGTCGGTGGACACGGATACGAAAGCCGGTACCGGACCGAGGGGTCGGGGCAGAAGACTGCTGGACGGCGAGGTTCCAAGGGATGAGGCGGGATGCAAAATGAAACACTTGCTAAAGGTGTATTCAGTGCACCGCAGTATGTAGTTTGTTGTGTAGAGACGAGACGTTTGACGAGAAGTGACCTCCATACTGCGGTGCGCTTGTATTTATTCAAGATGAGTGGACGTGCGCCGTTACCAGCGCACGCCACCCCAAAACCACCCACCGTGCCAATCAGGGCGCGTTTTCATGCCTAACCGCGCCCCAAGCGACACGGCGTTCGGCGCCGCCTGTCGGCCGGATAGCGCAACATCGCGCCATTTTTCGGTCGCGGGCTGACAGGCGGCAGAAGCCGTTTTCCGGAGAAATACCGCAAACAGTATATAAACATAACTAGCGTCAAGAAAGTGAAGTAATTATATTTACTAGAGATATTAAAAACACGTTCGTTTTAACTCTATTCGCGCCTTACAGACATGTCCGTTTAACCAAGCACTCTATAGCCACAAATGACACTACATCAGAATACCTACAAAAAAATGTTATCACCCTGTTTTATAAATCTATAATAAATTTAATCACCTTACAGTGCGCAGTGTTCCAATTTTTTTTAAATATCTGACTGATGGAAATAGATCCCGTGGACTGTATCGATTTAAACTATTGTGCAGTTGACGCAACCCAAAAAATTACACCTTCCGTTGACTCGCACTGTTATGGTGAAGAAAGAAGATATCGCTGCACTTCGGGATGCTGTCGACAGCCGATTTTTCGTGGTCCGGATTCAACGCACGGCGACATTCTCGACCAACAAAAAAACGTGTTGACACATCGACGTTCGAATGTGTTCTATATATTGGTTAGCCAGAACGGGACAGGTATATTAAAGGATTATGGAATGACAGAATAGAAGAACAAGATAATATTCGACTTGCGTCAATACTGACAGTAAATGTATATGAAGCATACGAGAGCTGAAAAAATTACTTGGCAGGAAGTCATCCCTGAAACAAGGGCCTATTTTGCCGAGTTCGTCAAATCATATTATTTGAATTACTGAAAAGTATATCATTGGACCAAGTGTACCGAGCTGAAAGGAAACCATAAAAAATAATCATTTAATAATGCTTTTCCTACCCTAACACGAGTACTTATCATACAGTCCTAGTACGAGTATATACACATTCAATATTCATTTGTGATGAACAGAATTTATGATATTAATTACTCACCCCATGTAGTATCGCGTGAATGTGGTAAAAATGTAACGTTATACATAGCAAATGTAAAGGGGATTAAATTGTAATTGATCGTAATAGACCAATGATCCCTTCTTCAGGATACAATGTATATTAAAATTAATGCACGTAAATGTAGTAAAGATGCGCATTCCACATAAATCTATAAAGCAGATTGCAGCCTGAACTGGAATATAAAAATCAATTGTGCACGTTATTTTGAAAAATAAACTACAGTTTCACCCATACAAACTGCAAATTGGGCAGTTTCTCAACAAAAATGACTATTCTTTACGTGAAACCTTAGCGACAACGATGGTGGAATTTTTCGAAACAGCAAGAAAGCTTGGAAACGTATTGTTTTCCGACGAAGCAAATTTTCATATCGATGGCTATGTTAATAAATATAACATGAGATACTAGTGTCCCGACAACCCAAGGGAATGCCAAATGACTGTGTGATGTGCAATTTCTGCCCGAGGGATATTTGGGCCTTATTTTTTTAACCAGCGAGAGACAGTCACTGTTGACAAGTATTGCCGAATGATCGACGAGTTTTTGGTACCGCAACCGCAACTGCTTCCTAGGTTCAATAACAGAACGCAATTTCAGCAAGACGGTGCCACTCCATATACAGCTAGAGTTTCAATGGAAAATCTGAGGGGAATTTTTCCCAATAAATTAATCAGCAAGTACGGAGACATACCCTGGGCACCTCGGTCACTGGACCTTACACCGTGCGATTTTTTTTGTGGGGATACCTTAAATCGAGAGTTTACAGCAATAATCCTTGAACAATTCAGGCCCTACAAGAAAATATCCGCCGTGAAGTTGCTGCCATTGAAGCGACGCTTTGCTCTCGCGTGCTCGCAAATTTAAGAGTCTGATTGCAAGAGTGTCTTGAGAGAAATGGACGGCATTTAGATAATATTGTTTATAAAACGTAAAATTCGCATCGTTAAACTCTATTTGGAATAAATAAAATATGAGAATAACATTGTAGTTTTTTTTGACATGTAGATTTAACAAAACCGCATGGATTCCGCCTGGTTTTATTAATTTTATTTATAATATATAAATATTCGTTTTTAGTCTATGATACCGACGTGTCGTCTTTATTCGCAGTCAGATTGTGATGATACATAAACGAAAAAATCCGTTAACCTTTGCACGGATATTATTAATAATAAATACAGATAAAAACTCTCGACAATCATTCAAAGTTTGCATCATTTCCAATCGCGAGTAACAAACAGTTCAATTTAATTCCGCTTATGCAGTTTATGGCGACAGGCGTCCGGCCAGTGGACAACCCACATCGGGCAAACACCGCAGACGAACATTAACTATCTAATGTAATGTTCTTTATGATACTACCCGAATGGTACTTAGACAAACTCCCACTCACCCCGATCCACCCCAAGCCTACCGCAGCCGTACTATCTTCGTAGCATGGGCAATATTAGGATCACCAAATTCACGATTGTAACGAAATCGCCACATCCCGTTTCAACCCTTACCAAACCGTGCAGTGACACAGGTCTACCATCATAATTAAACCTGTAATATTTCGGTAAATACATACAACATAAAATTCATATTTTAGATAATCCTAAAGGAAATATTAGCGCTTAAGAGCAACTATTGAAAAACCAATTATAAAAAGGGAATCATACAAAAACAATTATTTTTTCCATTCAATGCGTTGTAAAGTTAATACGTTGATAAAAATACAATTTGTGATATGAAAGATAGAGATCACACACTATTTTCACAGTGAAAAGAACAACAAACATACTAATATAATTGTCTCTTTTTGAAGGAAGGAAACATTATATACAACTTAATGAATGCTCTAAATTATGTTATTAATCATTTTTTCAAAATTGAATGCTCAATATTTAAAGTGAATTCGTGCCATTAAAGCCATTTAAGTTAATAAAAACATTTTTTCTAATTGTTATTTACGGTAACGCGAGTTGACAGTATGGCTGCGTTCGGGTATTTTATATCATGGTATGGTAAAGGTTAAAACGATTTCGATACGATTTATTGCAAAGGGTCTGATAAGATATCTTGGATAGTTCGTTAATCAACTTGATCCGACGATTCGTTTTAAAATGATGGCTGTTCAGAAATCAAAAAAATTCACAACTCCTTTAAAATTGAACCAAGAGAAAAAAAGATGAAACTTGCTTACTCACACGTACGAAATCTGACTTCTTTATGTCCCAAAAATAGAGTAGTAAAATGATGTGATACAAATTATTGATATACTGTCAACGAAATACAATATTGAAAAATAATAAACTATGGAGTACCAGAGGCGTAGCTAGCGTGGTTTAGGGGATGGGGGGCGTATATCCCCGAGGGACAGACTAGGGGGAGAGGAGGAGGCAAAAACGTATGTGAAAATTATTATTTAAATAATTTTTATTTAATTCGCATATAAAATTTATGTTTTAATTTTTCATATTTAAATACATTATTCACAATAGTTTTTACAGACCACTATGGCAGATTGTGAAAACTGTCTGTTATATTAGTCACTCTTGTTTATTATTTTTATATAATTTTAATACGTACATGTAAATAAACAAATTAATATAAATCATTATTATTACTTAATAAGATTAGCTATATTTTAAATTATGTATATATATATAAAATTATTATATATTATGTATTTAGAGTACTCTATAAAGAGTAATCAAATAAATATATCAATTATTCGTTTTTTAAAATATGATGTTACAATCCCGTAGAAAATTACAGAACTTCAGTACATTAAACAATTTTATTTCATTAAAATTTATATGACCATTTGAACATTGTTAAATATATATGAAATGGGGGGGTGGGTATTTGGATAGTTCACCCCTGGGCGATAAAATCCCCAAGCTACGCCTGTGTGGAGTACTATAAGTTGTAACTTGATACCAGCGTCACCGTGTCTCAAGTGTATAGTCACGCCCTTCAGCAAGTGCTAGAGAAGGGCAACTATTCTATATAAACCCGAAGGGTCCGAATATACAGGCAATCAGTTATACCTACATTTCTTGCTTTTATCGAGGTGGTGGAAAAATATTTACAGTTTATGAAAGATATTTATCATTATTTGATAAGAGTCAAGTGGTCTACACACGGCGGTTGAAAGAATCCAGAGAAAGTTTCTAAAATGTATTAATTTTAAATAAAATATACGCTCTAAAGATATTAATTATGATTATCTACTTAACCGTCTGAAATTGAGACGTACGATGACCGACCTTATACTTCTATACAGAATCGTCAATGGTATGACAGACTGCCCCCAGATTGTTGGTCTGCTTAACTTTCACGCACCATTGAGGTCATCGAGACACAATTCATTGTTTTATTACAGTGGTAATGTCAAAACTCATGCGCTAGCTAACTCCGCAGTCCCCAGAATGCATTCTTTGGGGAATGAATATGCGGAGGTAGTCGACATTTTTGCTGTTAATTTAATTCTTTATAGGACTAGACTATTACAATTTTTTGTGTCTCATTTCAATGGTGATGGATAAATTGCTACTTCACATTTTATATTTATTTTTAATTTTGATTATGTAAAAACATGCTGACACTATGAAATCTTTATCTTTGTGTCTTGCACATCTGTTGTAATTTTTTGTTATTTTATAAATAAATATTTGTCAATGGCTAATTTCTTGTCTTTGTTGTTTGATCTTATAAAGTGAAATTCTTAACATTTCGAATTGATCATCAAAATACTTCACGGACACGTAGGTCAGCCGCCATCCAGCTCCTCGCTGCATCGGCAGTAGCGTCGTGACGACGTACTCGCACGTCTGCCATAATAGTCCTCTCTGCGTCGTCATCGTGACGAGGAACGTGACCTCTGAACCAGGTTCAGTGGCTGAACTTTAGCACCCTGGCGCCATCTGTGTTCCGGCTGGAAACTGTCGTCCTAACTATTAAACTACGAGCACACTGCGCTGTAGAACGTCAGTTTACTTTGCGTTACTACATCTGTCTGATGGGTTCAGGATAATAAGAGAGCACTTACATTAAATGTAGACAAAATAACCAATTAAAATATTTTTTCTGTTTAAAGATATCATATTAACATCATTCAGAATTGTACTATATCTATTTTTCAATCATAGTAGCCCTATTTTACAGCACTAAATAATTCAACCCCACAGAATAACAAGGTTCCATCTGACGCTGACACTGTATTGAGATAATGAGCTCAAAAGTGTTAATTGAATTTCAACATGTATGTTTTGTTTTAAGGTCTTAACTTATTTTCAGTATTATCAATGATCACTTTGAGATGAAAGAAATTAAAAATATAAAAAACATTGTAAATTAACAATAATGATCCATGAATTGAAATAAATAACTGAACTGAAGTTGGAACTTTCAGCTCTTGCTATTTCTTTTAATATCCGTTAAATAAAGTTGGTGTGTATGGAAGAAATAAAGAATAATGAATTTGGAACCCTTTTCACGTAATAATAGCCCAAAATATTAGTTGGAATCTTGTTATTCCAAGGGGTTGAAATGTTGCTTTTCTTATTCATTAGCCAAAAATAAATGAATCCCGGTGGCGCAACAACAATATTTTTCGATAGAATTGATTTAATATGTATATCTTTCTAATTAATATATTTAATTAATATTTAAAATATCACAGACCTATGTTCTGAATAATTACAACTTCACAATAAGAATGTGTTCTCCTAATAATAAAGTAATATCAATGTGTCCAAAATTTAATAAAAATGAATTGATAATTCTGCCGTCTGCTATCAGTTTACTCAAAGGTATTTGAGATTCTGTAAAAATAAGATAGATGGCTCTTTCAAATAATGTATTAATATCAAAAAGGTAACATATAGGTTCGAAAATTTGTCGCTAAAATTATTGTCGCTGTAGCATTGTTGGATAATGCACCTTCCCCGGTTTGAAAAGAGATCCAGGTTCAAATCTCAGTGACGCGACAACAATATTTTTCGATAAAATTGATTTTATATGAATGTCTTTCTAACTAATATATTTAATTCATATTTGCTAATATAGTTGTATACTATTTTACAAGACTCTGTACTGTTAAATCTTCTAATCATTCCCTAAAGTTAAATTTAACTGATATAAATAACTTCGAAATATTATCACTTTCACCTCTACTTCTGTGAATTCCTGAATAGAGGTGCATTTCGCTTGACGTGTACATCGCCACCCTGCTCGGTGCTTCATCAAGTCGGCACGCTCGTCACCCCCAAATCTCTCTAGGGGATGGTCTGGCCTGAAGTACATCCTCGGAGGAACCGACGACATGTAGAGCTATTTGCAATCACGTCACGTGTTCGCTCGATAACATATCGATACCTTAATTTGCAAAGCAGCTAACTCCATTGTTCTAAAATGTTCAGGAGCAACAAAAAACTGTTTAATTCTATAATTGAACGGATTACGAAAATTCTAAAACACACTTTGGTAGATTGTTTATGCATAAAAGAAATTTTATTGATATTTTGATTTATCTCGTACTTATAGAGAATATTTGGAGTTAGCTGAATTTCTTTACAATTTTTATTTATTTATTTACACCCTATCCCGAATCATTTTGAGAGTTGTTTACTCTCGTTTTGATTCGTCATAATTACATATTTATTTTATTTTATTACATTATTATCATAATACCATCACGGGTTGGCTCCGGCATCATCGTACCAGAGCCACACCTGTACAATTAGACGCGAGACTCGTTATCACATTAAATTCAGAAGGCAGCCAGAAAGAAGCTATATAAATCATCCACCCCCAAAAGGGAGGAAAGACGTCACATTTATGTGTTGCAGTCGCAGAACTCGGTCACAGTCCGGTAGAAATTCTTGATACTTTGATACATCTTATATATTTTTAACACTTACTGATGGGTCAAAACAAAATACGTCCGGCGGTGGTGGGTCATTTTAGACCCACCTCAAGTTTTAGGTTTTTCAACTATTTTTAAATATATTTTATTTAAAATATGATTTAATGAAATGACATGGTGTGCCGTAATGTTTTTGCTAAAATATTTAAGTTAAAAAATATTACCAATAATGTACGTATTCTCACGCATCAACAGACGCCCTACACAGTCAAAACACAAACATCCACTGAGCATGTGATCTTCTCGTTGGTTGGGGATTATTTATACTTGCTTGAGTGTAATAGAGTTGCTGTAACCTCTCAACTTGAGGTATCCCCACAAAAAAAAACGCACGGTGAAAGGTTCGGTGACCGAGGTGCACAGGGTATGGCTCCGTACTTGCTTATTAATTTATTGGGAAAAATTCTCCTCAGCTTCTCCATTAAAACTCTAGCTGCGTGTGGAGTGGCCTCGTCTTGCTAAAATTGTGTTCTGTTATTGAACAGTTGCAGTTGCGGTACCAAAAACTCGTCGATCATTCGGCAATACACGTCAGCAGTAACTGTCTCTCGCATGTTAAAAAAATAAGGGCCAATTATCCCTCAGGCTGAAATTGCACACCACACTGTCGTTTTTAGACAATGCAAATATTTTTGATGGCGTTCCCTTGGGTTGTCGGGGCACCAGCATCTCATGTTCTGTTTATTAACATCGATATGAAAATGTGTTTCCAAACGTTCTCGCTAAGGTTTCACGTAAAGAATAGTTTTTTTCGTAAAGAAACTGCACGATTTGCAGTTTGTACGGGTGAAACTGTAGTTTCTTTTTCAAAATACCGTGCACTGTTGATTTTTTTATCTTCCTTATCGATTTACGAGGATTGCGCATAACTTCACGTCAAACTTAGCCATATGTTCTGTTAATTTCTCCGTTTTTATGTTCCAAGGGCGAGCCGTCGAATTTCATTGCGTAACTATGAAAAAACCAAACCGCGAGGTTTGTGACAGAAGCATTTTTTGATCAGTCGTCCACCCTCCCGCGCACGCGGACGCGACGGGGTGCAATCATCCCTCGCGTGTGTCACACGCAGGCTAGACGGGCGCGGGCCTCCATATTAAATATGGTCTGGGAGAACAATTCGTCTATATGTAAGCCTTGAACTCATTTATAGTAAATTGAGTACGCTAATTGGTGGATACGCGTTCAGTGCATTTTTTTGCTGTCGATAAATATAATTTAATAATCGGATACCAGATAGCTGCGCACGGTGCAACTTTACACATGGCAATTTGCGCACATAAAATATTATAATAAATATTGATTTCAATGAATTGTTAAAATAGTCACATGATATGAGATTCATAAGCAATGCAAAAAAAAACTAAATGTTTACACATAAGAACACATCATACCCAAAATACAATTAAACCTAACATAATTGCGCATATCTTTGACTGCATACATAATAGCATTAGAAGCAATTGTGAATGTATTATACTTCGGTTCAATTTGTTAAATCGCATAAATACATTGGTTTAATTATTGACAAACTCTTTAGATTAAATTTGTAAATAAATAAGATTTGTTTCAATCTCGGGTCATTCATTACGTAATCCCAAAGCCGGTTTGACGAATAATTTATTTTTCTTTAGTCGAGTCATTATTAAGATGTGGGATCCGATCGTGGAGTCACTCGTGTAACTCAAACACAAAACAAATACAAAATTTTCAAACAGCCATAGTGAAAAAAATTGTAAGCCTGGATGCATTTAAATTGAGGCATAATCTAAAATTTTTATATTCTTCCGTAAACCGTAAAAAGTAATATAGTTACAGTGTGAATTGTAATTAAATTGATATTTCATATTTTTACGATGAGTGTACCGTTAATGGACAGTCCCACCCCGCTGGGCGCAACCTGATCTGGATGCCTGCAGTGTGGTCACGCCACTGGCGAGAACTAAATAAGTATGGATTGCGCCGCCACTGGCCAGAATATATGGCAGTAAAATACCAATAGTTTCTGTCATTATCATAAAACTCTTGTAATATCAGATTTATTATATTTTTATTTGATTTGTCGAATAACATAATAAAATCCTTTTACGATCTTTGGCTTTATTGAGAGAGTGCTCTGATGCCTAGAAAATGAGAGTCGCCCCATTAAATGGAGCTTATTGAATTTTAAATTGTCTGCAGTATCCGAGGGGTCGCTTGTGTACTTCCGTGGGGGGTAAATATCGCCAATTGCACTTCAGAGATCAAATGTACCCGTTGTTGCAATCGCACCTTTTGGTGCCAGAAAAACACAGGAGAGAAAGGAAAAAAAGGACTCCCCGAACACGCCTCCGGATGCAGTGGACTGTATATAGAAATATCACACACTATTTTGCCAAGGTCACAAAAACACAATAGACTTACGAAGCCTCCGAAATTAATAACAGAGTTTTTATCTGTTCGGTCGCTAATTACTTAATTAATTATGTTATTAAACAAATAATAGATATCTCATAGGGGCGAAGCTATTTTTTATTATATTTAATGGAAAATATCGGGGAATACAGGGCTAACGACCTGTATTCGGCTGTCTTAAGTGATCACTTTATATAAATATAACGTTCACCAATTATCACCCATCAATCTCCATATCTATCAAATTTTTAAAAGTTGTATATATGTTAATATGTGGACTCACTTCAAGTACCACTACACTATCGCCTTATATGCACTAAATTTGATAATTCATTTATCTGAAACAGCATATATGTCTCAATTAAAAACATTTTTTATTTTTTTATTATTTACAATAATATTCTTTATTTGTAAAATGTTTTTAACACATTAACTAGAATACGCTTGAAAAAACAATATTTTTCGATTTTATATATTTTCTTATTTTGACCAGTATATTATTAGCAATATTTGAATATGTCTAAGAAGACACAATTACTAGATTTTCACCAAAAAAGGCACTGCTATTAAACAAATAATAGATATATCATAGAGACGAAACTATTTTTTATTATTTTTAATGGAAAATATATGAAAGTATGGTTAAGAACATATATATTTGAATATATTTAAAAATAGTTTCGTCTCTAAGAGATATCTATTATTTGTTTAATAACAGTGCCTCTGTAGGTGAAAATACAGTAATTTTGTGTTCTGGGACATATTCAAATATTAATAATTAATATATGTCCCAAACACTCTTATTATTATTACCTCAGATGCGACAATTTCTAGGCAGTCGAAAAAAAAGATAATGTATTAAATAACATACCACCATTGTATTCTTTGATTCGAAAAATAAATTCTGTTAAGCAAATTAAATAAAAATATCTCTTGAGGAAAACCGAACTAATTTTTTTGAATTTGAATTTTTGTACAAAATAGTGTTAAACTTTAAGTCTACGTACCTACTTCGAAATAAATACTTGCGAAATTTACCCATTAATCTTTGCTTCGTGCCCTAGAATTTCTTGTGTTAAAATATTTCGATAATTCGAAATAATCGTATAATTACGTTTTTTTTAAATGCTCGTATCTCTGACATGGTTGAGATTAGGCACATATTCCTTGAACAGTTTCGACTCGTAATTTAGTCACGTGTCCGTCCACCCATAAAATCTTGTGGACTAAGTCTATTACATACTGTATACTTGTTTAATTAATAATTTATTATTCTGCTTTATAAAGTACCCATGACACGTACATTATCGATTAATTAAAATACATACATATATATTTTTTAAATCAAATCAAAAAATGCCTGCATATATTTTTCTGAGATAACTAAGACGTTTACACATTAAAACAGGAAGGGCGCAAAAAAGAAAGGGTCGTAAGAAGAAGGCGAATGAGTTGAAAATATTAATGAGCCGTTAATTAAAAGGCGTGTAACGTAACGTTACAAAACACGGTCCGCTCCACATTAAAATTCCTAGCGTTCATTATTCTTTAAGCCAAATTTAGTTTATGCGATAACTTTTAATGAGGCTAGTATTTGCGGATTCGAAGAATTAAACCGGTAGATATTTTCTCCACCCAGATGGTACAATGTATGGCGGAAAAGATTTACCGGAGTATTTATTGCTTACCTTTGTAGTTCAACGCCACTGCATAAATTATGTATTAATTTTTTTTTTTTGCTTACAGCCGACATTTCAACACGGCACGGTAAGAAATGAGCTACGTCTGTATCGTGCATTTGTTCTCTTAATTTAGAATGTTCTGTAAAGATGGTCTGTTTTGAAAATACATTGCCGTCGTGTTTGTAATTAAATGAAATCCGCCTCGATATATCTCTCACCGCAGAGATCTCTCTATCAGTTCCGTAATAAACATTATGCGGAACGTGGAATAAAATATACAAATCACATACCACCCCGTACATAGAAAAATAATGCCTCTTTTTGTCTAAACATTGCAAAATTAAATTACACAATTGTGATCTCTCTGAGACAAATCCATTGTTTTAATATGAAATGTATAGAAGTCACGGGTTATATGCATGCAAAGCTTACGACCATCACTTTACCCAACGTAACGTTCACCAATTCTACCAATGGGCGACTCTGCCACATTTTTAAATTTATGTAAGTTGTATTTATGTTATACGCATATAAAAAAAACACATTCTAGCATAAATAATTAATATAAATCTAATTTAATATCATCAGAAAGAGAATGAAAACGCATGAAAAATGATCATTTATTTTTCGTTCAAATACGCGTAAAATGTTGTGACAGAATCTACTAGATGGCGTTGATCACGAATTATTATAATCTTATTCCTTCATAAAAGTCTCAAATGCGGCGATTCACAGCCAAATATGAACAAGTCTCAATATTACTACTGCAATATTATTGTGACTGATCACGGTTTGTTTACGCATGCGCGGAATCGCGGTTAAGAATCACTGATATATCAAATATCAGCGCGACCGCAGAGCGTGAGTGTGATCACGATAGAGTCACTGTTTCAAATATCATCAACGCATGATTACGGTTTTCTCTTAGAATTACATTGACAATATATAATATGTTTAATAAATCATAAAAAATAAATAATAAAATTATAAGATTGTGCTTGTTTAATGATGACGTCACGGGTCATGCATGACTCAGATGACAACATAAAGTATGGGTCCATAAAAATGTTAACTATTTAATCCCATATAAAAAGAGAAAGCATACTTATACTATACTAAAACAATTTTAGAAAATTAAAAATACATATAATCATGAAGCTTATTCAAATATAATCACATTAATTAAAGCACAAAAAAGGCTTTAATAATAATCTTATAAAAAACAATAAAAATTTTAGGGGTAGAAAATTGCTGCACGTAGGTACGTCTACAAAATGAAAAATGAAAATACGAACAAAATTAAATTAAGTTAGTATAACCAACACAAACAATAAATACTAATAGATGGCGCTAATTCAAGTGATAATCAACTTAAACAGCGGCGTCAGAAAATCAGTTAAATTAGTTCCCAGATATTCAATCACTGATGATGAGTGTGACTCAAAAATATCAGCGATTGACTCGCGGTTCGTGATTTTAAGCTGATCACTACTTTCAACGTTTACCAAATGCGAACTGTCAAACAAAATCGGCCCGGAACTTAGTATTCACCCTGTATTATTTGCATTAATGTTTAAAATGCGCTATAAATATTTCCAATGCAAATTTTTACTGGTGCACATTCTTTGTAATGAAGTCGGGCAGATTGCCTAATGAAACTCCATTCAACGTATCCGTCAAAGGCAACCGAACACAGGCGAGGGTCGCTTTCGACAGTTTGAGAGGCATCGAGAAAAATGTCGAAATGGGGAAAAGATTGGACGTATCAAAGCGAGAAAATTAAAAATATCGGTTTTATGGAAAACTCATCGTGCAATTTGTTTGTTCAAATTGTAATTTTTTTACCGCAGCAGCTACCGCACGGTAGTAAACGTGCCCTGCGTAAATGCAATACTATGTTGTCAATCTACTCCAGTTAAAAAAAAATCGCTAATACACTTAGATAAAACCATAAAAAGTGTTTTGATAGGAAAATAAGAAGAAAAAGAAGAAGAGTGAAAGATAAAAATCTATACGCGTCACACGTTTATCTATCGCCAGAACTTTAAATTTAAATATTGAACTTTTAATGACTGAGAAAAGCTACATAAACAAATGTGATGTTATTGAAGAATGATGTTATTTGTAAATTCAATGACGCATTTTAAAATAAATACATCGTGTTATTCTTGACACATTTCTAATTCCCGTGCTGAAGCCGATTATTATTTAAACAAACTCACAGCCCGCCCGCTACACAATGTAGTAAATAATAACTTAACCAAACCTAACTTTATGTAACCTTATTCAACCTTACTTAACCTAACCTAACCTAACCTAACCTAATCTAACCTAACCTAGTCTCCAAGTTGAAAAAAAACGTAAAGAAGAACTAATTTCTTCGGCAGCCTTTAAAAATCATATTATGTGGTAAGGCAGACATTTTGTATTTCTTCACGTGTACAACTGTCGAGGTAGCCATTTTTAAAATATGTCTCAAAAGACACAGTCATCTATTCTTTTCGTTTCGTATTTCTGAAGTAATTTAACTACTATTATAGATATTTTAGTAGCAGCAACGTTTTCAAATTCTAGACAACATTCCACGTGTGTCATTTTATTATCCTGTCTTCGTTTAATCTCCGGTACACATTTGGCAACGATGTATTTTAGTAAAAGCAAAATACTATGTAATTATTAATTATGAAACAAACGCATTAGAAAACGGCACCATTGTAAAAATAAGTCAATATCATTTTAAATACTAATTTAATGTATTAATTATAAATATATACATATAAAATCAATTTTCTCGAAAAATAGAGATCCAGGTTCGTATCCCGGAAGCATAAAAACAATATTTTTCGACAAAATTGATTTTATATGTATACATTTATAATTAATACATTAAATTAGTATTTAAAACATCACAGACCTATGATCTGAATAATTACAACTTCACAACAAGAATGTGTTCTCCTTAACAATATCATTTTAAATTCATTTTTCTTCTCACATTACTTACTAAACTGACCAATCAGTAGACGCATTACACCGTGACGGACGAGTCCACGGAGCTAGCCGACCACTTCTCCGCAGACCGTTCTTTCATCGCCATCTCAAGCGAACCACTTCAACTTCACACGCGCATTTAACTATATACTTTTATAAGTTCTCATTTACTTAAATACCTTGCTCTAGACACAACATAAATAATCACACACACATACCATAAGCACTGCGACATGCACTTATACGCGTGAGACTAGAAGATTCAAGGGCTTCAGTCTCAACAACCACAAAACCTTTTGATACAATCACAGCCAATAGTATTCTACAACCACAACTCCTACACTTCGAAAAATGAGTATTTCTGCAGAATATATTGATTGTAAAATCCAATAATTTTAACGTCGTCAGCTCGTTTTTCACGAATGAGATTTTCGGTTCGAGACCATCTCTAAGAATTTAACCTCTACAAGTTTTGCTCTCGTGAGATTCTCTGAAGACGATCCTCAACTTTCGTAATCCCCGTGTATACATCATGTCTCATAGTTGCGCACAACTTCAAACCAGTACGTCAAACGTACTTGAATGAATTTGAATCTCTCCCCAGCATTAATTACAACGAATGAATATTTATAGTTTACTGACAAATCGAGCATCGTGTACCGGATTTACTCTCTTTCTACCAATCTCTATCTGATATCTGAGATTTATCTCAACTAAATCTCTGAGTTATATCTCAACCTGTCTCGTTCCGTGAACTCGGGCCATTAAAACCTTTCCATCCAACAAAATTTATATTTAGCCGATGTTAAATAAATTAACAAAACAGTCGTTTTGATAGAATATGAAATATGAATAGAGTACCTTAAATTTTAAGCTAGATCAACAATTAACGATGACTTATTACTTCTTGAAAGTCATCCAGATTGGCTCGCAACCAAACGAGCTAGATCCTACGCAAAAGGTGGCCAACCCGTCGATTCTAAAAAAGTTGCTCGATTGAATAAATGTCAATTGCTTTTCAAATGAAATTGCTAAATTAGCTACGCGAAAGTTTCCAAAATATGATTTAGAATTTGTTGGCAAACTAATTTCACTGAATTCTTAAGAAACGTCTTAACGTCTTTTGATATAATAAAAGTTCATAAATGTGTGTCTATCGCGTGATGCTGTACTTGGGTAAAACCCAAAGATGTATTTTGCGATATCCATCGTTCCCTTGGTACTTCGACTGACACCACTGGGTTTCTTGGTTTATAATAATTTACACGTATGTGTGAGTATTGCCGCTCTTTTTTTTGGAAAGCTAAGAAGACGGTAACCGACAGGCGTCATTCTTATTATGTCGGTCGAAATCTAAAAAAGACAATCCAGCCAAAAGAACAACAACATCGGACCAGTAAGACAGCAAAATTAAAAATGTTAGTGCAGTTCATATATCATATGTGGGATTATTGTTAATCGGAAATCTGGGAACCAGCTATCGAAGGTATTTACATAAACATACATACTCATGAAATACATTACATTTCTTTTACAAAAATTATTTTATAAAGCACTCTTTCTGTTTTTGAAAATTCCAGTAGCTGATAAAATTCCACATCTTCTTCTGTCTCACCATCTCTTGACTAAGCTCCTCCACATTTAGGACTGTCAGCAGAGAAGTGTCTGTTGCCTTTTCTGCTTGGTATGTCCAACGGGTGAGTGATCTTCATCTTCCTATTTGTCCTTGGATGTGACTTACCACGACAAGCATCTCACAAGATGCTCAAAAAGTTGAAAGGTTCGTTTCAGATTGCAGGTTAAGATTCTATCCTAAATATGTCATTCTTGCAGAATAAAGACATTCGTGTGTCTCGCCGTCTATGGTATGCGCAGAATTTATTTTATAAAGGGTAAATTGCTAGTTTAGAATGATTATTTAATGCAAACTAAGCAATGTGCAATGGAGTTCTCTGTATATACACGGTGTACGGTTTTACCAATGGTTTTACCCTTTATTTAAAGTATGCTCGGCTAAAATATATTTACCAGCTCAGCAGTCAGCAGCGTTCGAGGGTAGAAGCAAAACAAAATACCTAATATTCAGTTAAGGGAAGGAAAACCATAGTACTATAAGTTGTAGGGAGTTGGACAGATGGCCAATAACCCTGTCGTGTCAAAAAACACTTGGCCGAATTTATGGATCGGTTGATGATGAAGATATATGGAGATGCCCTTGTAATTGTAAGCTCTATTCCATGTTCCAAGAAGGAAGTTCGGAAAGTTTATCGAAACTCTGGAACAAACTTCACCAGATGTACGAAGTTAGCAAAATGAAGGGATTTTTAAAAAAAGTACACGAAATACATGTTACATTAATATTCTTACTACTTACTTACTATCACGCCATTTCCCTGCGGGGGTAAGCAAAGAGGATGAATCTGCGCACTCTTCTGTCCTGACGCACAATTCTCGCCTCATCCACATTCATACATCTCCTCATACAAGCTCGACAATTATTGAGACTTCTAACGGGACAATCTGGTTTACCAGGTCGTGCCAAGTCTTCCGCGAACGTCCTCTACTTGTGGTGTTATCAACACTTGCATCATATATCTTTCTTACCATTTTCTCCTCATTCATCCGTTCCATATGACCAAATTACATTAGTGATCATTTCTTAATCTAACTCACTATATTAAGATCAGCTTTACATTCTTTCCTTATTTCTTCATTCTTTACTCTGTCATAAATAGATCCGCCACTTATACGCCTAAGTGATCTCATTTCCACTGCATTCAGTCTACTTTCGTTCCTCTTCTGCCAGCTCCACTTCACTTCCATACATCAGTGTCGGTACCAGGACTCCATTGTGAACCGCTAGTCTTGTCTCAGTTGACATGTTCCCATTAGCTTTAATTCCATTCAAAAGGTCGTTCACTTTATTCCCTGCAGTCACCCTTCTCGATATCTTTCGCTGTCTTTCCGTTTCTATCAAACATACTTCCCAAATACACGAACTCATCTACTTGTTCCAAACATTCATTAAATAAATTTGTCGTTAATGCACTGTGTTGGTGTAGCATAATCAGTTAATGAATTTTCCACGAGAAGAGAAGAGATCCAGGTTCGAATCTCGGTAACAAGATTTTTCGATAAAATTTATTTTATATGTACATCTTTTCAATTAATACATTTAATTTGTATTTAAAAAATATCACAGAGCTATGTTCTGAATAATTACAACATCACAATAAGAATGTTTTCTCCTTAATAATATTCCTAATATTTTCAAACTAAGCTAAACGCTTGTACTATGAAACTAGGACTAACTTGCTGGTCTCCTGAAACGAGGCGCGAACCCCCGACCACTAGATCACTAGAGAATCGTCTTAACCACTAGACAGAAATCAACCGGATATGGATGTCGCTGATTTTATCAATGATTTTATTTTTAATATTTCTTTTACAAAATTTGTGAAAAGGTTAGTTGTTTATTTTTAAATTAACGTCTCCCATTAAGCATTTTACACTAAACATGAAGTAAAATGAAAACAAAAAATATCGGATAAAAACAATAAGTACTACAAGATTTTTTAGAAATTCTGTCAACTGCCTTTAAAAATCTATTTCTTATATACATACATAATAATTAAATATACATAAGAAAAAATAAATACTAATTTAATGTATTAATTATAAATATATACATATAAAATCAATTTTGTCGAAAAATATTGTTTTTGCGCTACCGGGATTCGAACCTGGATCTCTATTTCCAATCCGGGGAAGTACACTACCAATTGTGTTATAACGCCAGTAATTTTCGTGACAAATTTTCGAACCTATATGTTACACTTTTTCAAATTAATACATCTGTCGTTCCATTATTTTAACGGAATCACAAATACCTTTATGTGAACCGTCTGCAGACGCCAGAATTATCAATTCATTTTTATACAACTTGTATTATTAAGGAGATCACATTACAGGTTTACTCAAAGGTATTTGTGATTACGCGAAATTATGCGCACATCGAATGTTAACTTTATGAAAAAAATACAACAGCTTCTTCGGTGCGCACTGTACGACATCTCTGCGGATGCATATTATCAGTTAGAGTATGCGTGGTGCGAAAACGATCCACGGATATTCGAATTACTTGCTCGGATGGACGATTATGTCGACCGTAAAATGGACGGAAAGTTTCGCGAACTGAACCACGATTTTCGAAATAAATTTGCCCAATTTGCAAGCGTTGTTTCGTGGTGAAATAGCAAACAAACTGAGTGCAAATCAGCTGTCAGCTGTCAAATTGTCTGTCGCTGGAAAAAGTGTTGCAAATTCGAAAAAAAAAACACCTCTATGTACCTATTAAATGTGTAAACTTTGGGCTGATATCCAGCCATTATGACAGATAGAAAACTCCCTGCCGAAGGTTTTTAACACTTTAGATCTGTTTTACCGACGCGGCCGGTCAGATGACTTTGAAGTCGCTACAGCTCCGTCACACGGAGCGTTATGAGCTTACTAATGCATTGTTGTCAATTATTAGTAAACCGCGGCCATCCGGTCGTACGGATAATTGAATTAAGCAAGCAATGGCTGCTGGGAACTTAGGCACACAAGTCGGTAGCGAGAAATAGCTAATAATAAGACGGCCGTAGATGATAGGCTCAGGCATATTTTAATAATAATACCGAGAGGAGCAGATCTTCTGTGCAGTGCTATAATTTTGAAATACTTTAATTAGGAAGTTAATAAAACATTCTAGGATGAGTGTTTCGATGGATATCTATGTGGGATTTTATTTACAACCTGAAGCCGTGCTTTTTTTTGGTGTAATTATTGGCTTTAGTGTTTTATACATGCCACCCCAACTCTGAATACCACAGCTTAAAAGTGATTTTGCAAGGGCAGAGTATAGTATAGCCGAAAGTGATGGTATTCGAAAAGGAGGAAAGCAAGACATCGTGCTAAATACTTGTAGGTAGATGAGTTTGTATGTTTGGGAAGTATGTAGTATGAAGTATGTAGAAACGGAAAGGCTGAGAATGATATCGAAAGGAGGGTGACTGCAGGAAATACAGTGAACGGCGCTTTGAATGGTATTATATCTAGCGGGAATTTGTCAACCGAGGCAAGACTAGCGGTGCACAGTGGAATGCTGGTACCGACACTGATGTATGGAAGTGATGTATAGACTGAATGCAGTGGAAATGTGATCACTTAGGCGTATATGTGGCAAATCTATTTATGACAGAGTAAAGAATGAAGAAATAAGTAAATAATGTAAATCTGATGTTAGTATAGTGAGTAAGATTAAGAAAGGATCACTTAGGTGGTTTGGTCGTATGGAACGGATGAATGAGGAGAGAATGGTAAGAAAGATATATGACGCAAGCGTAGATGGCACTAGAAATAGAGAACGTCCGCGAAAGACTTGGCACGACCAGGTAAACCAGTTAATGGAGGATGGTTATGTTAGAAGCCTCAACACAATTGGCGAGCTTGTATGAGATGATGTATGAACGTGGATGCGGAGAGAATTGTGCGTCCGGACAGAAGAGTGTGACGCTCTATCCTGGTAAGTAAGTAAGTAAGTAAGTGAGAGTATATTGATATGAGATGCTGTTAAGACAGTATATTGCTGGTAGCTTAAAAAGGGTATATATGTTTTTAATGTTTTACTGTTGTGGGATCTACACGTGCCTTCTAATTTAAGTGTCCATCGACTATGATACCAATAAGATTACCACATTTACTAGAGGTTTGCATTACAATTTTGGTTGTTACAATCATATGTAGAATACATAAATATTTTGTAATAAAAATTTATCATACAAAATACTTCATTTAAACCACATTCACTTCACATTAATTATTCTAGATGTTTCGATACCTTCAGGATAAGTGAAATTAAAAAATACAAGCATAGATAAAAACAAAAATATAAAATAGAGTAGTGTAAGAACAAATATGAAAACAAATTTAAAAGGTGACTGTTTTCAAAAAGGATTTGGTTATTTATATTATTAAGCTTGCTATTAAAAAAGAATCTAATTTCTAAAATTTCTAATTTATCTAAATGTAAACCCCTAGTATTTGTAGAATTTTTAAACTCTTATTAATATAGTTATTATTATTTGGGCAACTCAAATGCACCTTAATTCTATTATCAGAAATTTTCTTGTTATTTAATATATAATTCTTTAATTTGTTATTAGTGTAAAAAGCTGGTTGTATAGAATTTGGGATATTTTTTATAATTGAATTTGAAGTAAGATTATTTAAAAACGTAATTTTTCTTCACTGCTTCCCACTATCAATAATAGGTTGGTAAACATATGATCTGATAAATTTTTTCTTGTACTTTTTGTTTAACAAATTATCTATTAATGTAATATTATAACCATTATTAATTGCAATTTGTTTAATAATATTTAATTCTATGTTGAAGTTATTTATGGATAAAGAAACATTAACTAATCTACTAAGCATGGAATTAAATCTACACTCATATTAGAATTAGTTTAGAATACGGTATACAATCCTGGAGTACAATTCAAGCAGTGGCGTGCTTAGGTCTTGACGTCAAAACTAACTGACCAACCATTACGCCGTTTTTAGGGATATGCAGAGAGGATAGAACGCAACGCTCAGTCCTGACACGTCATTCTCCTCATTCACTTTTATGAAAATATTCTCATGCACGATTGTTGAAGTTGTAACAAACTCATTTTCCAATATCGGGTGTGTGGAGGCTTTGAGGCTTCTAACAGTTACATGGTTGGTAAGCCAGGCTCGCATCAACCTTAAATGTGTGACGACAATACATCGCGCCAGGAGCCAGCCATACCCAGTCACTTCTCTCGCGGCTGGCTTCCCGACCAGACCACCAACCAGCAGACGCTTCACGTCCTTACTGTTTATTTTTATTTTTTTATTTACCGTTTCTGAGGTAAGTTTGTAGTCTCAAATAAATTAATCGAGTAGAATCAAAATACAAGTGTTTTATTTTTACACATGTGATTATTGTTTCTATCTAAATTTTATTATACAACGGATAAAACACAAGAAGAAGTAGAAGAAATATAATATAGCTCATACATTTCAGAATACTCTGGCAACATAACATCCAATCATCTAATAATCTTCTCCGTTTCACTGTAGGTATTTCCGTTTTCCATATTTAATTTTAGTATAAAATTATTACAATTATCCACGTTATTAAGTTTAAATTGTTGTTTCTTACTGAGTTTAGAAGTACATGAATAATATTCATTTATGGTTTCAGTTCAGAGAAAGTTCAAAGTTCGGTTCACAACATAAGTTCAAGATTTCAGTTTGACTTAGGTTTTGAGAAGTTCAATTTACAACACAAATAATAAGTATTCCATATGTAAACGAGCTTTGCATTTTAGAATATGATATAATAGAATATTAAAACAAATAGAAAAAATGTTGTCACCGTCAAGTATCAAACTCGAAGCATTCCACTGCCGGTAGACAGCTTTAACCAATTAGTTACTTTTCTTTTTTAGGAGAACACATTCTTATTGTGAAGTTGTAATTATTCAGAACATAGGTCTGTGATATTTTAAATATATTAATTAGAAAGATATACATATAAAATCAATTTTATCGAAAAATATTGTTGTTGCGCCACCGGGATTCGAACCTGGATCTCTTTCCTAACCGGGGAAGGTGCTTTATCCAACTAAGCTACGGCGACACTATTTTTAGCGACAATTTTCGACCCTATATGTTACCTTTTTGATATTAATACATTTAATCGTTCCATCATTTGACAGAGCCATCTATCTACCTTATTTTTACAGAATCTCAAATACCTTTGAGTAAACTGATAGCAAACGCCAGAATTATCAATTCATTTTTATTAAATTTTGGTCACATTGATACAACTTTATTATTTTAGGAGAACACATTCTTATTGTGAAGTTGTAATTATTGTTGTAATTGTTCTGAATACTATTTAGAATATGAAAGTCTAGTGTATGCAAGGTAAGCGACCTTATTATAAATGTCAAGTCAAAAGTGATGGTATTCGAGGAGGAGGAAAGGAAGTCACCATGAAACGGTAAGACTGAGAAAGATATCGAAAGGTGGGTGGCTGCAGCGAATAAAGTGAACGGCGCCTTGAATAGAATTATATCTAACGGGAACTTGTCAATCGAGGCAAGACTAGCGGTACACAATGAAGTTCTGGTACCGACGCTGATGCACGGAAGTGAGGCCTGGAGCTGGCAGAAGAGGAACGAAAGTAGACTGAATGCAGCGGTGATGAGCACCCATCAAAAACATGTCGTACATCTGTCAATTCAAATTTAATCAATGACACTTCCACACATCATTAATATTTTGTGGTTTTTCTATACAGTCAGGCCAATTCTCAAAATTGCAATATTGAAATGAAGGTGATTGTTACACCAACCCTCAAAAATAGACAGATAGTTTTGACAGATTATGGTATGTTTATCTCCCTCACTCCCTCACTCTCTCTCATTCGAATATAACACTATTTTTGAGGGTTGGTGTAACAATCACCTTCATTTCAATATTGCAATTTTGAGAATAGGCCTGATTATCATCAATGGTATGATAGACTGCCCCCAGATTGTTGGTCTGCTTGATTTTCACGCACCATTGACGTCATCGAGACACAATTCATTGTTCTATTACAGTGGTAATGTCAGAACACACGCATTAGCTAACTCCGCAGTCCCCAGATTGCATTATTTGAGGAATGAATATGCGGAGGTAGTCGACATTTTTACTGTTAATTTAACTCTTTACGGGACAACGTTATTACATTATTTTGTGTCTCAACTCAACGGTGACGGATAAATCGCTTTACCACATTTTATATTTATTTTTATTTTGTATTTTGATTACGAAAAAACATGCTATTATATAAAAAAATATATTTGTGTATTGCACTTCTGATGAAATTGTCTATTATTTTACAAATTATGTTAATGCCTGAATGCTTAGTAATAATAAATAATAAAATAGTGAAAGTAAACAGTATTTTTATAATAAATAAAATTATTATTGGTATTACGACATTGTATAGTACCAATACAGCTCAATTGGTTAAATCTGTATAAAGGGAATAAATTTATTCAAAATACTAATTAAATGTATTAATTATAAAAATATATTGTTTTTGCGCTACCAATATTTCCAATACGGGAAAGGTGCATCATTACCAACTATGCTACAGCGACAGTAACTTTCGTGGCAAATTTTCGATCTATCTATCTATCGTTCCATTATTTGAAAGCCATCTACATTGTTTTACCTTTGAGTAAGCATTTTTCTTAATTTTTGGACACATTGATACAAATTATATTATTTAGGAGAACACATTCTTTTTTTGAAGTTGTAATTATTTATAATTAAACTAATTAAATGTATTAATTATAAAGATATACATATATAATTAATTTTATCGAAAAATATTGTTTTTGCGCTTCGAATCCCGACCTGGATCTCTATTTCAATATTTTTCTATAAAATTGATTTTATATGCATACCTTTATAACTAATACATTTAATTAGTATTTAAAACATCACAACTTCACAATAAGAATGTGTTCTCCTTAATAACATTTATTCTGTGTGTCATTCCACGTGATCCATCTCATTTTGTTATAAATGATACGGAACTGTGTTCTGAAAAATTATAACTTCCCAAATTAAACGATTTTATTAAAATGAATACGTTTTATAATTCTTTCCCAAAATAACGTAGATATGTTAAGAGTTTTACTGTTCCCATATTAATTATCTATCAAAGCCTTCACGCGCAAAATGTCTGAACCATATTGACAGCGTCAAATATAATAAAAGCTACGTTTCATTTTAATGTGAAGTGTTACCTGTAAAAGCAATTAGGTAATCCTTATCAGTTGATCCATTTATCATTAGCCTCTTTGTTCTGATTGACATTTGGGTATAGCCGAAAGCGACCCGCAATCGTTCGCTGATAGGGTGAAATGGTATACATTACCTTAAATATGATTCATCGATAAAAATATACCGATTCTGAAAACAATAAGATCCGTACCCATCAAATAAAACACGGTGAAATAATAAGATTCTTAATAATACAAATTAAATGTATATTATATAATATATATATAAAAAAAATAGGGGTCTACATGTTATTATACAGGTAAAATTTGCAGAAGTTTTGATATTAGAATTAAGGAGCACTAGAGATGCCTAAATATCATCAACTATTCTAGATTCTTCAATCACCTTTTGAAAACAAAGCATTTTTTTAAATATGTTTATTTATTAATCTGATATAAGTACAATGATGTAATGAAATTTTTTTTCATGCTACACTTCTCTTGAAAGCATATACTAGTGCAGAGAAGTGGACTGTATATTAATATAATTATTGTTTGCAATAACTAGCATAATACAATAAATTAATAGCAATAGCGATTATAGTATATTATAAGTTTCGGGTTACATGTTTATCTATAAAGTGTTTTTAATAGCATTGATTATTTCTTTATTATCAATAATCTTCCTAATGTTATCAGGTCAGCTGTTAAATATTTTTTTCCTAGGTGCGTATAGTGTTGTGCAAATGATGTGTTTAAACCTAGTACGATTTTCAGTAATGACGTGACTTTTATGATAAGTTTTTGTATATTTTTACTGGAATCAAACTAGTATTAGGAGAACACATTCTTATTGTGAAATTGTAATTATTCAGAACATAGGTCTGTGATATTTTAAATATGAATTAAATATATTAATTAGAAAGATATACATATAAAATTAATTTCATCAAAAAATATTATTGTTGCGCCACCGGGATTCGAACCTGAATCTCTTTCCTAACCGGGGAAGGTGCATTATCCAACTATGCTATAGCGACAATATTTTTAGCGACAATTTTCGAACCTACATGTTACCTTTTTGATATTAATACATTTAATCGTTCCATTATTTGAAAGAGCCATCTACCTTATTTTTACAGAATTTCAAATACCTTTGAGTAATCTGATAACAGACGCCAGAATAATCAATTCATTTTTATTAAATGTTGGCATATTGAAAGATGAATTGAATAAATGTATAGTATACTAAATACAAATTTTTCATCGATAAAAATGTTCTGATTCTTAAAAATGTGTATATTAATTTTCTAATCTTTTTACAATTTAACAAATTTGATTTTTCCATTTAAGATTTTTATCGATGATTACTTTTTGATGATTCTTTTGACATTAACAAAGGTTTAGAAATTACTAGGGGTGTGCATTAGATAAATAATAAATATTAAAAATAAGTCAAAGTGTTAATGGCACGCTAAATATTATAGTCACCTTTTACATTTGTTTTCATAGTACTTCCTACTTAGTTACCCACCACGTACACTTTTATTGTTTTGTTTTTATCCATGCTTGTATTTTTAATTTTATTATACATTGTTTTCTGAAGAAGATAAGATAGGTATATATGTTGATTTATCAATGAATAGCGGTTTAAACAAAGTGTTTTGGCTTATTATTTATTCAATGTATCAATTAGAAATATGTAATCAATTTATTGAAAAATAATTTTGTTTGACACCGGGATTCGAACGAGGAACTTTTCCTATGCGGGAAAATACGTTAAACATCACCGTTCTTTGCAGTTTTTTTTTTCAAATTGGCACATCTATTGTGTTTATAAGCAATTTATGTTATAGTACGGATAATCTCAAATAACTTTGAGTAACACTCGAAAAATTGCAACTTTACAACAATAATGTGTATTTTTTTAAATATATTAGTTGTATCTATTAATGTTTCCAAATTTAATAAAATTAATAATTGATTAAATAATTCTGACGTCCCCTATCACGTTTTACTCAAAGCTAATTGAGGATTGAAAAATGAACTGCAACATATAGGTTGAAAAATTTGTCGCTAACTCAGTGTCGACCAAAATATGTTTTCAATAAATTGATTATATCTCTCTAATCGATACATTTAATTTGTATTGAAATACAACAGAACAACGTTCTGAAAAATTATAACTTGACAATAATAATGTGTTTTCCTTAAAAATAATAATATTATATAGCATACGATATATTCACAAACATCTATCGCGAAAATGTTTGAATATAATGAAATATTCCGAAAATTCATTCACTTTCTGAATATACTTAAAACGGATGCACTAAATGCGAAAAAGAGTCATTTACACCCAAAAATATATGGAGGTGTATCGCCTACACAATCAACAACACCGTTGACGGTCCCTGAACGCACCTTGAAAATACCTGGGTGTAAAATTAGTCTCTCATCAGTCGCAAAAAAAAGCCGGTACACATGCTGGAAATACTGAGTTTCTCTTACAAGGAATCCGTACGCACACGCACACGCACACGCACACGCACACGCACACGCACACGCACACGCACACGCACACGCACACGCACACGCACACGCACACGCACACGCACACGCACACGCACACGCACACGCACACGCACACGCACACGCACACGCACACGCACACGCACACGCACACGCACACGCACACGCACACGCGCGCACACACACACACAGACACACACACACACACACACTACGCGTCATTAGTCAAACGAACAGGTGAGCGCATGGTGTAATTAATTGGGAGCACCTTCTGATTCTTCACAATAATTTATTGGATGCACTATACAAACAAATCCCCAAATTGGCGAACCCGACGTGATCAACAAATAAATCCCCACAAAACAATTTTACCATAGATGATATGCGGATTGGATTACGACGATTCGTATTAATCGATAATATCGATTCGATATTAAATGATCTAATCTATATCTACTAACAGCTAGCACTATTCGCTACACACTGACGGTAAAGAATCTGAGTCTATCCGACAGCACTTAAGCTTTCACCAGTATAATCCAGATTACTACACTTACTGTTCGAGCTTTAAAATGAGACGACGCACGGTAGACTCGAATGTCTCATAACTTAAAATCTAATACGGATTATTCTATATTTAACCACCAGATAATAGTGTACTATGTTTGACGATTTCCTTTACTCTGTTTTTTTGTAAAACTTATTTATTAAAATTGAAAATATAAATTGGTTATGTACAAACGAATCGAAGTGGTCAGTAATTGTATATATCAAACTAATATGTACAATTAACGCAAATACAATTTTACAGGATCTCATAGCCCTATTATATCAAATTAATTTTAGCTTAATGCATGTTATAATATGATAAAATTATTAATATTAATTAAATTAATCAACTATATGAATATACATAAAAAAATCTATGAATTCGCAATTGCAATCAAATACTAGAAAAGTTTAAAACTTATATTCTGTAATATTTCCAATCTACTATTCCATTTATACATTGCGGTGAATCTCAAATACCTATGAGTAAAACCCGACAACATACGCCAGAATTAAAAAACAAATTATTGTTGTGCAAGGTAAACGTATTATTCTATGACATTAAAAAAAATATGGTTAAACATCTCCATTAGGTAGGATATAAAAGATTATCGATAATAAATAAATAACTTTAAAACCATCGAAATACAAAAAAAAATCGACTAATTTACTCATATATTAATAACATCACCATCCTTAAAACTTTATCCCCACTGTCCATATTCCTATTAACGATCAAAAAAACACCTCCCCCTTCCACGCATCGCCGCTCTACCCGAATAGGTCGGCACCAAAATCTATTTAGATTAGTTATCAATTATACCTTACAAAGGATGTTTTTTTAGAGGCATTGAACTTTAAAATGAAATAAAAATTGTGGTAATGGCCATGGTATTACCTTTATTGAAAAAAAAAATTAATCCATTGGTGTTTAATTATTATTTTGCGCATATGGGCACCGCGGCTGGTTTGAATAAAGCGCAATCTGGAAGTCCAATTTTCGACCACTTTTTGGAGCACCTGGGATCGTATATCGGCAATAACGCGACGAATGTTGGCTTCCAAGTCGTCTATCGTCTCTGGTTTATCGGCGTAGACTAGCGAATTCACATATCCCCACAGCAAATAATTCAAAGGTGTTAAATCACATGACCTTGGAAGTCAATTCGCAGGTCAATTACACAAAATTATGCGCTCATCGAATATTCCTTTCAATAAATTGATTATGGCATGCGCTGTGTGGCATGTTGCACCATCTTCTTGAAACCACAGCTCTTCTACATTAATGCCATTCTATTATGGAACGAAAAAGTCAGTAATTATGGATCTATTTCTACTCTACTCATTCGGGTCCTCCTCAATACTACGCTCCACTGCAGCAACAGCTTCTTCGGTGCGCACTGTACGACCTCTCTGCGGATGCGTATTATCAATTAGAGTATGTGTAGTGCAAAAACAATCCATGGTTATTCGAATTACTCGCTCGGATGAACGATTATATCGACCGTAAAATGGACATTGCGATTTTTGAAATTAATTTGCACAATTTACAAGCTTTGTTCTAACGTAAGTCTATTCATGGTGAAATGGCAAACCAAACTGAACACAAATCAGCTGTCCGCTGTCAAATTGGATATCGCTGGAGAAAGTGTTGCCAATTCGAAAAACATTACACACATTACATCCTGTATAAAGATTAATGACGCAACCTTATATTTGAATAGTGCCCTTTTATCGACCTCATAAGACCTTTCAGCTGGTGGAGTAGTAATTCTCCGTGGTCAATATTGAGAAACTGACGACAAACGAAATGTCCATTGAATGCTATAAATAAATATGCAATCAAATATTTTAGAACTAACGTAATTGGTTCTATTGAATAACCTTTTTCATTATGTATAGGATCTCTTTGTTCTAACGTACATTGAAATATATGTATGTATTTATGCGTTACCTCACAGCCTAGAGTAAAAATATCATACAAGCTAACTATTTTAACAGTACAAATATTATCCAAATTCATAAATGGACGTAGTAAAAATAATATTATTAAATTTTTAAAAAACATAAACAGTATTTTCTAAGTAAAAATATAAACATATCTTGTATAATGCAAGATATTAATATCAGTCCAGCGGAAGTCCCCGACACGTTGGCACGCCAATTCTGCTACTGATCACTGATAATATTTGGTAAATAATGGATAAATATAATTGGTCATATGGAACGGATGAATGAGGAGAGAATGGTAAGAAAGATATATGACGCAAGTGTTGATGGCACCAGAAATAGAGGATATCCGCGGAAGATTTGGCACGACCAGGAAAACCAGACACTGGAAGATGGCTCTATTAGAAGCCTCAATAATCGTCGAGCTTTGATGAGGCGAGAATTGTGTGTCAAGACAGAAAAGTGTGGCGCTCTATTCTCTCAACTGGCGTGATGGTAAGTAAAAGGTCAATACCCACCAAAGAAGTCAATGAAGAAAATAATTACGGAACGGATATAAAGCTGAGCTAATCATAATGAATATATATATTTAGGTAGTTAGGCTATTAGAAACAAATGAATGAGAAAAAAATGATCAAAAAATATAGTGATGTCTATGGAATGAAGACGGGTGACAGGCGCACGCGCGTACGGGACGAAAGGGTCTGTGTGTATGGAGTGGTACGTTAGGGAAGTATGACGGACCGCGGGAGAATGATCTATTTCGCTGCACGTCTTCCAACCAGATAGAACTAAGAACGTGATCATGAAAAAATACAAAATTTCTACCTGGACTATCGACTATTATTAACATCACCATCGAATAGTTACAACTACTGGAGTAGCGCAAGATGACACAACAATTATGTATAGAGAACGTCTCCAGAAATCTTCATGTGACCAGGTAAACCAGATACTGGAAGAGGGTCCTATAAGAAACCTCAACAACCGATGAGAATCGTAAGACTAACAATAATTGTGTAATGATGGGAAGAAAGTTAATACACGCAGTTTTAGTCGACATTGGATCCACATCAATACATTGTATTTATCATTGATGAAGGCCTCCCCAATACTAAAGTAAGTAGTAAGTCAGTAAGGCGAATCTCTTCTTCTAGCCGCGAGACTTGTTTTACATATAAAAGGAGTTCACTCACCAAAAAAAGTACAAGTTACATACCACACCTGCAAAGAATACCCATGTTTTTTGTCCCGCTCCAACTTGTATGCAGGTCATTGTATTTTATTTTGGTATCTTCAAACATTAACTGAATTTTTTTTCAAGTACAGATGGCGCACTTCTATTTTATACTGCTTCCTAGTTGGTGTCTACAAAGATTTTATTAACTAATTTACCATCACGCGGTTTACAGCAGGGATAAAACGCCACACTTTTCTATCCTGGCACACAATTCTCGCCTCACCCATACTCATACATCTTTTCATACATTTTCGTTGATTATTGAGGTTTCTAACGGGACATCTTCCAGTATCTGATTTACCTGGTCGTACCAAGTATTCCGCGGATATTCTCTATTTCTAGTGCCATCAATACTAGCGCCACACGAGAGAATGTGTTGTGCCAAGAATAATTAACAAAATCGATAAAGACCTATTAAACTTCTCTTTTTATTCCTGTCGATGATTTAAATAACACCACAACAGCACGAATAAAAAACTGGCTACTTTAACACAGACTTCAGTCTAGCAAAGTAGCCAGGACAACGCTGTACATATCAGAGGTGAGGTCTACTCCATCCCACACAATAAACTTCGAGTATTAATTGTGTCTTATATTATAATATATTCACCTCTGTTGAAACATAAACATGTATGTCATCTAATAAATAAATAAAACAACTTTTTTTTAAACGATTCGACCCCCAGTGACCACCTCAAAATGCAAAATAAAAGAAACATATTCTGGTCTAATTTTTTATTTCCTTGTTGAACTATATTATATTCAAGTATCCACTTATAAAATTATGTGGACTAAGTCTGTTACATCCTGTAAAAATTGTTAAACTTTCTGAAAGATTGATTTTTTTTTTCTTTGTATATATTTTATTCTTTATATCTTTCTAAGTAATTCATTTAACATATTCTTATCTAATTTATTCCCCTAGTTATATATTTATAAAAATAAAATGTTTAACTATATAAAAGGCAATCCTTACCGTAAAACTGCCATGCAGTTTGGCAAAATAAATATATATGTAATAAAGAAGAAATATAAACAAATGAAACAATATTATAACTCTACTTGAGTTTATTAAGTTTAATACCTGTAAAAAAAATATGTATATCTTTCTTACCATTCTTTCCTCATTCACACGTTCCATATAACCCAATCACTTAAATGATCATTTCTTAATCTTACTATCTACGCTTTCTTATATATTATACTCTACACGCAAACCTACTAATAAATATTACACACTTTTGTAACACGTTTTACCCGAAAAAGCCTCTAAAAGGCGACGAAATATTATTATGTGTATATTTTACCAAATTTATATTTTCTCATTTTAAATTGCGACATAAAATTTTGATTACACCCTTATTTATCCTACCCTATCTGCCAGTTCCGGTTGTCCGGCGGGTGTGACGTCACACAAGTGTGACGTAACATGAGCCTAAAAGGATTTGAATTAATGTTTCGTAACGTTCCGAAAATAGGTTTATTATTATCGGATAATAATAGTACTAATTAATGGTCGGTTGCCAGCAGTTGTAGATAATAATCGGCTTTGGTTATTCTGAAAAGTTAGCCCTAGCCCTAACTGTGATGGGAAAAAATACCTCCAGAACAAAAAGGTCGCCTCGTGCCGTTTCAAAGGAAATTGATAAGTTAATCAATTATGCACATATCGCACACCTAGATCAAAACTAAGATAACTCAATAAAATAAGAATTTTGAGTTATTATCGTATTCGGATACTCTGACATATACGCAACTAAGTTAGACCCAGTTCTCTAATAATGTCATTTTAGGATACATTTATTATTTAGTTTTATAACTTTAGTGACAAAAAATTGAGAAAAATGTTTTTATTTTATTGTCAACTGAAAAATTACTTTTTGAGTTGTCTTAGTATTGATCTAGGTGTGCGATATAGTAAAATCAACTAGTTTAAGTTGGACCCAACCTTCTTCAGGACTATATAGTATATATTTTTATTTATTATCTTTGTTTTATTAACCACCAAATTGAGTTAAAATACATCTACCGGTTTCGAAAAATACCATCCTGAAGTTATGACGTCCTGAAGAAGAAAATGGCATTTTTCGAAACCGGTAGATGTATTTAAACTAAATTTAGTGGTTAATAAAACAAAGATAATTAATAAAAATATGTATTTTAACCACAAAGTTAATATTGCTAATTTTATAAGTATATAGTATATAGACTGAAAAAAAAATACATCACAAAAAGACATTGGGATTTTTTGTATATATTATTTTATGTTTAACTATCAGTGGGTATATCAGCTTAGTAAATAAGGTTAAAAAAGGATGGCATAGGTGGTTTAGTCATATGGAACGGATGAATGAGGAGACAATAGTAAGAAAGATAATATATAATATAACGCAAATGTTTATGGCACCAGAAACGCAGGACGTTCGCGAAAAACGTGGCACGACCAGGTAAACCAGATACTGGAACATGGTCCCGTTAGAAGTCTCAATTATCGACGAGCTTGTATATTATGAGAAGATGTATGAATGTAGATGAGGCGAGAATTGTATGTTAGGACAGAAGAGTGTGGCGCTCTATCCTCCCTACCTACTCCCGGGAGGAAGCGGCATGATGGTAAATAAGTAACGGCGTGATGCTAATGGCCGATTGTGTAATAAGTAGTAACTTTTTAATGCCTGTAATAAAAATCTTTTGCGGGTTGTTGTGTTGACCTATCAAATTTACTACTGTCAAAGCATAGATGGAGATGTCTATATTTTTATACATAATCAGTAATTATATATATATTATTTCTTTTAACATTTATTTCTTCTCTATGAGAGTAAGACTCGCGTATAGAATTTATGTTTCACTTAGTCTGTGTACATATTTTTTTTACTTCAGATACAAATTTATAGTAGTCTGTAATTTTTCTAATTGTGCTGGGGAGAGTTAAAAAATGTGATGCCTTGATAAATATAGTGATTTTGGGTTGCGGTATATTTTAGTTTAGGTATATCAATTTGGTCTCTAAATCTTGTAGATGAAATTAGCTTCTGATATTTAATTTTGAAAATTTTGATTAATTATTGAATATTGTATACTACAACTATCAAAGTGTCAATGTGTCAGATGACTTTTGGAACAGCTGTGAAGAATCTGCCATATTTAACTATCGATTCTCGTTTTACTATTGGATATCGGAGAGTAAAATGAGTTTACTACGGGTTGTACTTTCGAGGAGTAAATATTTATTTACTATCGATCAAACAACCCGTTTTCGAATTTTTTTTTACTATAGTAAAAAGTTACTACTGATCACACAACCGGCCCTAAGTAGTACTAGCGGTCCGAGATTCATGATTAGTAATAATTTAAGATAGGGATTTAGGGGTTTGTAGGAAATATCCATTGATTTGTGCAGGCTCTAAATAATAACGATGTAAATCATTTTTTTTAGGTAGTGAGTGGTTGAAATGTCCGGGGGTTGAGGAAGGACAGATGAGGCGGACAGGGGGAGGAGAAATTGTGCCATCATTTTGCGCAGGATCATAAATGATAATTATACAAAATTAAAAACGAATGGCAATCAATATAATAAATTTTAATATTGAATTATTTATTACCTTTATTTTTAAACCACTTTAATGTGTTAATTACACACCGACCGGTTTCGGAAAATAACTTTTTCTTCATTAGTTAGTTTCTTTTGACTTTTTTATGATCTAAAAGGTATAATTAACTCATAAAATTGAATTAATATAATGTAATACTCATTTATATCGGGAGAGTGAGTGGGGCAGGATCCTAAAGAGTAACTTTGCAAAATTTCGATAAGGTTGGTTAAAACATTTAGAGCAAATAGATGAACCACATTTATACAACCGACTATACCCCCTCCTAAATTCCTACAGTTCACTATTCTTACAAAACAAATTACTTTTGTACAAAGCAATCATCCGTCCTATACTCACATACGCGAGCCCCATCCAAGGTTCAAGTAACACGAAAACAAAACTACATCCTTAGGAGAATCACAAACTCACCCCGGTTTGTCAGAAACACAATCATTCACAGAGACGCAATCATACCCTCACTCAAATGACACATACACGATTTATCGTCTAAATTTTATTCTAAATTAATTTCCATCCCAAACTCCCTCGGCCTGTATGATCCCTCATCCGATCCCCATCATCTTCGTCCCATTTCCCTTCTTTACCATGTTCTTGACTCTATTGAACAAAATTTATAAAAAGATTCTATAAAAACTTTCACTAAAGATATGTAAAAAATTCAACAAAACAAGAGTTAAAAAATATATATTATATAAAAAAACTTTACCCATTTTTTCTACTATTTTATACAATTATATACAAAGTTAAAATTAACTGATATTAAAAAAAAAAAAAAACAATTTGACCATGTTCCCCGTATAGGGTCCCTCAAAAAATATTACGCCATTGTTGTTACCTCATATGTCGGAGACAAGATGACTCACCCCTTATCCTTCTCCCTTTTGACAATCGAATCAAAGAGGCCACATTTCATATTTATACATTTTCTTCATACAAATATTAAAGCTATTCCGAAAAATGAATATTATTATTTTGGTTTCCATGGTGTATAATATTTTGGTTCCTGGGCGTGGAGTGAAAGTGGCGATGAAAAAAAATAATAATTTAAAGGTGATATAATATGACTATAAATTAATAAATTCAACTAATATATCTAAACTTGCGAGAGTGGGAAATATCGAAAAAATATAAGTCAATTCAAATGACATAACAAATTGTGTTTAACCTTTACCATACCATGATATAAAATACCCGAATGCAGCCATGCTGTCAACTTGTGTTACCGTAAAGAACTGTTAGAAAAAATGTTTTTATTAGCTTAAATGGCTTTAATGGCACGAATTTACTCTAAATATTGATCATTCAATTTTGAAAAAATGATTAATTACATAATTTAGAGCATTTATTAAGTCCTACACTATGTGTCCTTCTTTCTTATCTCTCTTCATTTAATTAGTGAAAAAGAGACAATTACATTTGTATGTTTGTTGTTCTTTTCACTGTGAAAATAGTGTGTGATGTCTGTCTTTCATATCACAAATTGTATTTTTACCAACGTATTAATTTTACAACGGATTGAATGGAAAAAATAATTGTTATTATACGATTTCCTTTTCATAATTGGTATTTCACTAGTCATTCCTAAGCGCTAATATTTTCTTTAAGATTATCTAAAATATTAATTTTATGTTGCATGTATTTACCGAAATATTACAGGTTTAATTATGATGGTAGACCTGTGTTACTGCATGGTTTGGGAAGGGTTAAGAATATTATTATTTTTATCATTAAAATTACACTACGCATTAGCGCCGATAAAAATTAATTAATTTTAATTCTAATAATTTTTGGAGTTTGTAGTGTTGCTTCATGCATGCACTAAATTATCATATACTGATGAATATTAATACGCGTTATTTGCAATATTAATTTTTAACCTACGTATATCCTTCCCTTTCTTTCCAATTATCCATCCTTAAACACAAGGAAGAAAGAAGATATTGTAATAATTAAAAATCTACCAACGATAGTGTGCATCGAACGTTCTACGGGTTCATAGCGTCATATATTAATAACCTACTTTAATTACACTTTATTAAGGAGAACACATTCTTATTGCGAAGTTGTAATTATTCAGAACATAGGTCTGTGATGTTTTAAATACTAATTTAATGTATTAATTATATTATATTTTCGACAAAATTGATTTTATATGCATATATTTATAATTAATACATTAAATTAGTATTTAATTATACTCGATAAACCTTTCGCGGGTGTAACTAATACAGAGTGCGACGCTTGTAACCTGCGGTGGAGAGGAAATCTATGAACCAGCCAGCATCCAGACTACGAAAATAATAAGTGTCTCCCTTTTCTTTCTTATATTTCTACCACTATGCTGCATGAGGTTTGATAATCATGTAATTGCAGATGTTTTTTGTTCTGATTTCAGATTAAATATTAATTTTTATGCTAATCCTTAAAACGCAATTTCCATACGTTTTGGCGTGGAAGGGAATAGGGCTTCCAGTACTCGGTAACAAAGTTTCCGAAAGTGTCTTCTGAAAAACTTGATCAGAAATTTAATGAAAGACGACGCGATATTTTTCCAGAGAACCTCGGAGACGTCAGCGATGAATAAGGATAACGTTTCCATCAAGACATCAAAGACATGGAGAAGTGGCGGTGAAGTGAAGCAGAGGAAGTGGGACGCTAACATAACATAACAAAACAACTGTTTTATGATAAAGAGAGATGGTACTTGTGAGTATTGATGGTAAAATTGTTATTAAAACCTTTATTTTGAATGTCATTGTGACTGTGATTGATAACCGATTAACGTAATTCTTCGAGCAATAAAGTGGTGCACTAGAAAGTACGCCTCCGACAGTTAAATCTCAGTTACCAATCATCGACACAATCGCAGTCAAATAATGTGTTACCATCACTACGCGTAATCAAGGAAAATAAATAACAACCAATTGAGAACAAAGAGTTAAATCAGCGTCAGATAGAGGAAAAATAATTTGTCATATTTATCTTTTGCTTTCGTTATATTATTTGCTTTTTTTTATACAATGTATGGTATCAGTATGGTAAAAAATCTATAAATAAGCATATCAGTATGGTAAAAATCTATAAATAAGCATATCAGTATGGTAAAAATCTATAAATAAGTACATCATTATTGTATCGCACAGGATTACTCGCCGATTAATTGATACGATAAGACACGTGTCAGAAATTTAAAGGTGTAGTCATCGGCGTGGCGCCAAAAAATCCGTGGGATAGATTTCGCCGAGTAGGTACTTGCAAATATGACTGTATGTATTGTTATGTATCTGAATAAAAACAGGGTATTCTGCAGGCGGGAAGCCATTCTCTATTGTGTCGTGTCACCGTAGTGTACCGATGTTGAATATATTTTGTGTTTCATTTCTTTCAACGTTATCATCATCATCGCCGGTTGAAAGAAGCTGAGATCAGCGAACCACCCTTGTCTACATTCTTGTTTCCTGTACGGAACGAGTATGGTAAAAATCTATAAATAAGTGTGTTCTTTAACGGAAATTGTTATTTTTATTTTGCCCTTAAAAATAATAAAAAACATAAAAATATTTTGTGCAAAATCACCATGGAAAGTACTATTTTAATAAAACATACGTTTGTAAAGTTAAATAAAGCAGCACTGTGTTTAGTGCGAATTTTATGTTTTATGAATATTTATTTACCCTATTATCTTACATGTTTTGCAGAATTGTTGAATTTGATTGAGTACCTTATTGGGATAGTGCTTAAGATGCTGGCATAGTGATCTAGTGATCGAGGGTTCCCACCTCGTTCCAGGAGAGCAGCAAATTAGTCCTGTTTTCATTGAACAAGCGTTTAGCTTAGTTTGAAAATTGTAAAAATATTAATTTGACATGTATTTTAAAAAAATACCTTTTTTAATAATTTAATCATTTTTAATAGTAATAAGAAATTCTCATAAATTAGCAATATTTGAATATGTCCAAGAATACACAATTACTGGATTTTTACCTACAAAGGCACTGTTATTAAACAAATATCAGATATCTCATAGAGACAAAGCTATTTTTTTATTATATTTAATGGAAAATATATGGAAGTATGGGGTAATTACAGGGCTCACGACCTGTTTTCGGCTGGCTTAAATGATCACTTTACATATATATAAAACGTTCACCAATTTTCACCCCTCAATCTCCAAATTTATAATTTTTTTTAAAGTTGTATACATGTTAGTATGTGAACTCGCTTCGAGTACCACTACACCATCGCCATCTATGGACTAAATTTGATTTGAGAGGTGAGAATTGGTGAACGTTATAAATATATATATAAATATATACATATAAAGTAATACTTAAATGTAATAAAAAAACAGCTTTGTCTCTATGAGATATCTGTTTAATAAATAAAATGTTTCAAGCTTTTTATCTAGTATATACATATTATTTCTCAAATGTACGAATAAAACTGAAGTTGATATTCTCAAAACAATGATCGAAAAAAAAAATCTAAAATTAAATGACAACTTCATTGGAATATATTAAGATTAAAATACAGAAAACATTCACTGAATCAAATTAATGAAAAACTTTAATGTGACAGTTTCAAAATGAAATTATTTAGTATTCTTTACAAAAATATTATCTTCTCTCTGCCAGTGCTGACAGAAAGAAATTCCCGCTGTCTAAATACCCAACGACAACATTTCGCATTGAATAATAAACAGAAAAACTCACATCTGGTTGGTTACTACATATCCCTGCGGGCTTAAACAAATAAATCATATTTTTAGTTAATGTATGCACTATTATGGTATCCATCCCTGACCCTGACCACTGAAAGATCTTTACGTCTCTTTTTTAGGGCTCGGTGGCTCTTATCCTGGGTGTTTGACATACCGCTTTACCTAAATGCAGAACAGATGGCTCACCTTCTTCTCCGAGATAGCATTGACTACTCGAGTTCGAGTGTACGTCACTTCGAGCGAGATAGCTGGAAAAGTGTGACTAGATGCCGGACCGAATATAAAATGACCGTCTTGTGAAAAATACAGGAACCTTAGTGGGTGGACAAAATGGCTGGGAGTCGCCAAATCCGAGCAGCAGGAGTACTCTTCCACTTAAATGCTGCAAGTATAAAAAGAGAACCGTTCCGCGTATAGCGAATAGCCAGAAGCGTGCAGTGCAAACAAACAAAAAAGCTGTATATTACTAAAAATTCTAGAAAATTATATACCGATTTATTGCAATTAGCGTAGAAACTAGTAGAAACTTTAATATCTTAGTTCGAAAAACTACCAAGACAACCAACCGCTGCAGCCGTAGCGTTATTATCGACGTGCTACAATGCGTCGATTGTAGCTATTCACAATACTATATTCTATTTTTAATGTAGTGAATTACTCAAGTCATACAATTGGCTATTTACTGAATAGAAAATTCCTTTCGGTTGGTCCGTTTTGTATGGAGTCGTTACTTACGCTGTGTGCAGAATATATGCCAAATCTCAACCGTGTCAGAGATGTAAGCATTTTAAAATTTTGCGAATATATCATATATTAAAAGTCATCGAGTTTCATAAATCAGTCATAAATTTCACAAATATACATATATATATATACTTAAAACTCAAAAGTGATTTTATAAAGATTTCTAACAATAATAATGCATAATTTCACATATTCCTTGAACATTTTCGACTTGTAATTTAGTCAGGTATCCACTCATAAAATATTGTGAACTAGGTCTGTTACACCCTGTATATTTGCTCTAATATAAACATATATATAATATGTCAATTTTAAAAAACCTATCTATAGCTAACACAATTCACATTTGTATATTTAATTTTAAATTTCTACAATTTTCTCATGTCCTCTGGGCATTTCATTAAAAATCTTCATCACACTGTATAAATCATCGATTTCTGAGAGTTACCCTTCTTCCTGAATGGCAGTCTCAGTCTATCTCTTCCTCTTATTTGACTTAAAAATAGGTTTTACGGAAATACTGACAATGGCCTGGCAATGGTCACATTATAGCCGCCCCCCGAAGGGAAAGGGTTTCTTTTATATTTCGTAGACTAAAATATATCCAGGCAAAATTCAATATAATGGACATTTATCATTATTTTGATTTTTTTGTGGGAGGGTTTGGGAGGCATACATTGTGCAGGATCCTAAAAAGTTAGTATTCAAACGTTCCTATTAAAATCGTAGACACGTTCGTAAATATTGGTAATATTACTCATTTCGATTTTGCTAAATATTATAGATCAACATGCCATAAAAAATAGAATTATCCAATAACTGATCGAATCAATCTAATAACTCCACATGGCAACTGCAAAAAAAAGATGGCACGCTGAGAAATTCGCGGCGTAATTATTTGATACTGATTATGAGATTATTAATCTTTTGTCGGCAATCCGTTTGGGCCGCTGCGATAGGCCAATAAATTTATTGGATACTTTATCTGAATGTTTGTTTTATCAGAAAGCAATAAATCTACTCTATTCGAGATTCTAACCAATTAATTCGTATAAAATCGGCACAGATCCAATGCTCGAAGAGCTTTTATTATATATTTCGACGCCCTCTAGGCTAAAGCTTAAAAAAAGTGTTAAAACATCACGCACAGTGCCGTAGAGGTATACGTAAATTGTAATACTTTAAATACAAATTAAATGTATATATTAATTAGAAAGATATACATATAAAATCAATTTTATCGAAAAATATTATTGTTACTAACGGGATTCGAACCAGGATCTCTTTCCAATCCGGGGAAGGTGTATTAACCGACTATACTACAGCAGATAGTACTTTTGACGGCTATTTTTCGAACCTATATGTTACACTTTTCAAATAATGGAACAATAGATGTATAGGTTCTTTCTAGATAGTACTGTCTGCTGTAGCATAGTCGGTTAATGCACCTTAACCAAATCGGAAACAGGTTCGAATCGCGGTAGCAACAACAATATTTACTGATAAAAATGATTTTATATGTATATCTTTATAATTAATACATTTAATTAGTATTTAATATATCACAGACCTATGTTCTGAATAATTACAATTTCACAATAAGAATTTATTCCCCTTAATACAGTAATATTTTAATCTAAAAAATAATGTTGCCAAATCTCAAATAAACATTTTTAATGATTAAATTACTTTACTACGATGGCATACTCGTAGAATCAATAAATATTTATTTAGCATTGATATAATAATAGATTGTGATGTGATATGAAAATTCCAACTCGTTACGGAATAAAATCATTTGTCGATTTTTATCTAAATATTTGATTAATAATTTCGAGACCGCCGAATATAATATTACCGGTAGAATGCAGCCGTTATCTTTCCACACCCAAGATGCCTTGACCTATTATATATATATATATATATAGTTATGATCTTTGCTTCGAACTGGTCCATAATATTCTTAACATATCTATGTCTCTAGCATCAAATTTGAAGTGACAATATTTTGCCATAATCTTACAGTTGCCACTAGAATCTTTTTTTAACGACAGGGTGAATATTATGTTCCAGGCCGATGTTATTTTTAAATAACTAGAAAATTAAACAATCTTTTTAAATTTTATTTTTATAAATCAATTATTTGATTTATTACAATTATATATAGAATATGACATTAGCCAAATGGCCGCTTCTGGCAGCGGCACGAATCGTTCTCTTTTAACCATATTTTTCATAACATTCTCAATTTCATTTCGAATATTATCCTATAGTATCGGAATTGTTATTGGTTTATTGGCGTAGACCTTTCTTTTCAAGTACCCTCACAGAAAACAGTCGGGAACCGTCAAATCAGGTGATCGAGGAGGCCAATCAATATCATCACTTTTAGACATTATGCGACAGGTCAAAATTAATAGCAAAATTTCAAGCGTGGCTCGAGCTGTGTATGAGGTGACACCGCCAAATTGCAACCACATATGTTGCAAGTCCAAGCGACCCAATTCGGCCAACAAGAAGTTTTCCAACATGTGACGATAGCGATCACCATTAATGGTTACAGCATTGCCATTATTATTTAGATAAAAAGTTTTAATAACTTTAATACGTTTTTCAAGCATTATGTACTTTCTAATAAATTGTAATAAACTACTCTCTATGATTACCAAATTCAAACTAACAAATATTTGTCAAACCAAAATAGCAGCAAAACAAAATCAGCCTGGAACATAATATTCACCCTGTAGATGATATATTATCAACAAAGTTTTAGGCATAATTTTGCTTTTTTTCAAATTTGGTAATCACCAAAGTAAGCTTTAATTTGATTGTTTTGCATATTAAGATTGCTAAATTTATTTCATGCTTCATGTAAACGTTAAAGGACAGGTTACTAAACTACCCCTGTAAAATGAATTTTTATAATATTTCATTATAAACCCCGGCCAGACGTTCCTAGGAGATCAGCGCACTTATATTAGATTAGTTTTGTTATTCGCACGTTCTTTGTCAACAGGGTGGCATCCAGCACCCACCCTGTAATCAATAACTTCACTTCAAATTCGAAGGTAGGCATCATTTTGGAAAATCATAAAAGACACATTATTTTAATAATATTTGAGTATAAAAATGTTGAAAAGAAGCAATTGAAATATACAAACACCCAGAGAACATTAATAGAGATGACGGTCTAAAATTGAAAACCTCGTGGCACCCGGCACTTCAAAACCACATGAGTCGAAGAGCCCTCACAGAGAGTGATCCGACAGTAGATGGAACTTAATATAATACAACACTACTCACTTCATACAACACCTGTTTTCGACACGGTAGAGCAAGCCGGTACCTAATAAACGACAGACCCTGCTTTCGACACAGTACTGCAAGCCAGTACTTAACCACAACACTAACAATCATACATAACTTCCAAATAAGAAACTTTTTGCTGACCGCGTCTGCCGCGATAGAAAGGATGACAAAAATGATTGACTAAGATAAAACTTAACTTACTTATTGCTAACCATAATAACTCTTAAAATCAGATACAATATCTACTAAACTCTCAAATAGCCCCAGGACTTAAATTTTGCAGATTAATAATAATTACCTAATACCTTAATAATAACATTTTTCAGGCCACTTTGGCATACAAGATGATGAAGGAGCAAAGGGTCCTTCGAACCCGATATCTCGTAAAGACATGAAATACACAGAATATTTGAGTATGTTCAAGAACACACAATTACCGGTTTTTACCTTCAAACGCATTGTTATTAATTATAGATATCTCATAAAGACGAAGCCATTTATATTATATTAAATGTAAAAATATGCAAGTATCTGTAATTACAGTTCTTACTACAATTTCTTCATACTTCCATATTTTCTTATTTAATATAATATAAATAGCTTCGTTTCTATGACACACACCAGTTGTCACGTGGATCAGTTTCATGTGTTGTCAGCTATAAAGTCAAATCAAGTATTCACTATTTGTTTGTAGAACAAAAAAACAAGGGTTTGTTTAGTATTTATTTCTTAGAATTAGAAACAGATGAATTATTGAAAATTTCAATAAATGCGGTACAGATCTACGAAAATACAATCGTACGCGAGTTATGCGTTAAAAACATTACTTTAATACTTAGATGTAATAAAAAATAGAATTGTGGAAATGACATTAACATTGGAGATTTTGACTGAGAAGAGACTTTCCAGGAAGTCAATGTGATACCCTCGTCATCGAAGGAATCTGAAAAGAGATACTGGTGTCAATTCAAATTTAATATTCAAAAAATGTATAAAATATAACCAAAAAGTCACTTAGCAAGTAATACGATAAAAGCGAAACGTTTCGCATAATATATTTCAAATGGCATAAGTAATACGAATATCTAACTCAAAAGGAAATACAGATTTTTTTTAAAAATTAATAATAATGCGGGTAATGAAAATCATCCACAAACAACCTGAAATGAACAGATAAATCAAACATTGAAGAATTCTTCAGTCAAAATCATCAATAAACTGAAGAGCAAAGATATATAAAAGTGGACGAAGCAAGAGTAGTGTGGCAAAACAGAAGAGTGTGGATAGAACGTAATCTTATCTGCCTACAACTGCGAGGAACGGTAATATGGTGTTAGCGCCGTTTAATGTACTCACGCACATACACACGCACACTGTGATAAATTATCAAAAGATATCCTTTCCTTTTCTCCTTCCTAACCTATCTCTGGGCACGAGTGAGAAAGAAGATATCCCTGCAGTTTAATTCGCCCGAACGACTTCACTGCGTTTTTTTGGAACCGATCACGGCACTCTGCCGTCGCTGTAAATCCGCTTTACTACCGCTTATATTAATTAAGAAAATAATTATAATTAAATCCCGCTAATAGAAACAAAGAATTCCTTTAACGCGAGTATCAACAAGTGTTTTGTTACATAATTCTGCGTCCCGAGTGAATTGGTGGACCCAGGGAGACAATCAGAACCAGCTTTCAGATATACAAGAAAGTGCCATCCTTTTATTCATCTCCCGATATTCCACAAAATTCCATATGGTTAAATTAGTTAATTAATTGTGCACGTATTTACTTATTTTTCCATCAACGCCCTTGTGGGCTTTCACATAAGAATAACTTTTTATTTCATTTAAATATAAGAGTACACTTTTAATTGTCATTTCAATATAAAAGTTTAAATAACAGTTTTAATATAACATCAAAAATAAAAACTATGTATAATTTACATACAAATATTTCTTCACCCCAAGTATGCCCCTGTAATGAAAAATGTTAACGAAATTCAACTTATTACCAAACCGATGCATCCGTAATATTGGCGAGTTAGCACCAATATTCCAAATTCCCATCCATACATTTCCTCATGTTCGTCTTTTCAGTGTGAAATGTGACCTTGACGCAAGCAGATGTCAACTTGACTGATATTTGTTCGATCTCGCATTCGCGGTGTGGACCTATCAGCTCCAGTGCACCAGCACTGTATTTTGTGATATATTATGTTTTGACCGCGTATTGTTTGTTGTGTGTGTGCCATGGGTGAACTTGTGACATCACCGTATTCAATTGAGAGCGGAGATCGGCTCATCCGCGTGCCATTTATTGCGTGATTTGCGGAAGCGTCATACGCAAGGTATCCGAATACCGGTTCCCCGAAATTCGCTAGTCCTTCGACTAAACCCCTATCCCCTCACCGACCTATCCTGTACCACGTTTCCCTACTCTCCTCCCCTACCCTACAGTGATTCCGATTTACTACCGGAATTGTCGTACTCCATCCCGCGGGACGCACGACCCGGAGATTACGCGATTCACTTTAAAATAATTTATATACTAAGTTCAATACTAACTTGTACTATAAAATCATGCTATGTTTTGGATTAAGTTGTGAAATAAAATTCTAACCGTAAACCCCTTAATAACTTTTGCAACCTGCATTATTTATCTCACTCCACATTAAATCACTCACGTTTGCCGTTATAGAAAATAAAATTTATAATAGGCAGAGAGAGGAAAAAATCTCCATCGTTTTCAACAAAATCCAATAAATTTTCCTCGAGAAAATGTCAAAATAAAATCATCAGCTGGGGTTGTTTTTCACAGGTTTCACGAAAAACATAATCCACAGGTAGCAACGAGGTGTTAATATACAGTTCAGTACGAACGCGAACCCCCGAAGCCTTTTACACCTGTTTCATAATTTGTCTGCACAAAAAACGAAGCAACCTTGGCACAATACGCCTCGTAGGATTATTAATACCGGCCTTTTATACGCAGGCATGAAAAATGGCCAATTTGTGTTAATCGGCCGGCGTGTTTTGTACGCGATCTGCCTGGATTAAGGCGTGGATTTGTTTACGTTGTGTTTAACCCTTCTCTAACCATTTTTATAAAATTGTAATAAAATATACGCGTGAAGCAAAACCTATTAAAAATAATTATTTTTTAATTCAAACCGAAATGAAATTGAAAAGATTGACACCAGACGCGATTGTTTGTAATTTGATAGTGTTCACAGATTAATTTCACAATTAAAAATATATATATAATTATATAAGCCTCACAGCCACTGTCTTCCCATTCCCAAGTTCTCCCGAAATTGTGACAGTATCTCTTATACACGAGGGAATAAATGAAAATGAAAATCTTTCGATATAATTCGACGTAATGTGGTGGTTGAAAAATTCATAAGTCGGGAACGGCGTCTGATGAAGATAGTGATGTCTGCAGCCACGCTTTCACGCATAGCTTCAATGTTTCATCTCATCTTCTTTGAGATGAAACATTGAACTTCTACAGAGCCTGTTTCTTCCAATGCTGGTTGATCGCTTAGCAGAGGTGCTAAACGGCGACCGAAAATTCCAAGCTATCATTTTTCTGTTCCCACAATTAATCCGTAACTATCATAATATTCTTTGATAATGAGTAATTGCTGCTGAATTATGTACACATAATGCATGTCAAGTGTCCACAAGAAATTCACAAAAATTCATACGTATCTGATACTTAGGACAAAATTATATTTTTTGTATCCGACAATAATTTTCTCTTTAAAACTGTGTTAAAACATGACAAATTTCCTAGTAGTTTAGGAGATATATTTAGAAGCATTTGTAAAAATTTTTAAAACAACTGTTGATTTGAATACGTATAAAATGTTTGAGTTATATTACATAACGGGTCCGAAATCAGGAGTCAGTTAACATTATTACTATTAATAATAAATTATATAGTGCAAGATCGAGACCGAAGGGAAGACTATGACGAAGATAGGCGGATAACGTAAAGACAGCCCTGGAAGGGTAGGTGAGCGGCCAGCAGAATGAACCACAAAGGGGTGGATGACGCTGTATTGTGATTGCGAACTTCCGAGTCACATGAGGGCGACGAAGAAGAAGAATACAATAATATTTTTGTAAAAATTTCACCTAATAATAATATCGGATAATTTTAATAGCGCCATTTTCGTAAAAACTTTCACCTCAAGGGCACTGTTTATAGTCCTACATTATATTTGTTTTTAAAATTAAAAATTGTTATTTTAACTTATGTAAATGATTTTTTTAGTCTCTTATTAAATAATATCTCTGATGCACTGTTTCTTATGACGGAGGGCAAAGAGTTCCACGCTTTAGGGCCTGCCACCACAAATACCCCTTTTCTAATTTTAGACGTCTGGCAACGGTTGGTCGGTTCTACAACCCTTCCTGCGGCTGAATATCTTTAATATATAGAGGCGCCATGTTGTGTGTCACCTTGTACATCAACCAGCACAATTTAAATTCAACTCTTTCAAAGAACCGGTGCCAATGTAGCTCATGTAAAAGGAATGTTATATGAGAGAATTTTGAACTTTCATATATTATCCGTGCTGACGCATTTAGAATGGATTGTAATCTATCCATCTGAAACATTGGCAGGCCAGCATAGATTCTGTTACAATAGTCCACACGTGACACCACAATGAGTAAACGGGCTGCCTCAAGAGAAAGTTGTCTCCGAATACTTTTAATCTGCCTCAGTTGATAAAAGCATGCACTGATAGTTTTGCTGATTTGTGTATTCATTGAAAGATCTGAATCAATGTGCACGCCCAACAACTTAACTGCAGATTTAGGATTCGCAGACTTCTGCAGCATTTCTGTACTAAGTTTTAGACGATGAATCATTCTCCACCGAAGAAATTGAAGTATTAATATATTATTCATGATTAATATCTCAGTTTAATATAAAGGTAATTTTCTATCACGGTATGGTTAGGGTTAAAAATGCTCATTCGTTTATTTGTTCACATTATTTAACCCAGTAAACAAACAGTTGGGATTTATGTTTTATTAGTTATTTAAAAAAGAGTAACATTAATTTGTTTAATGAATAAACAAATAGTAACATTTTTGGTGTGTTAATTAACTAATTTTAGTGAATATTTTACAATTCTTTTTTCTCACTTTAACACAATAAGTTTTTTTAGGGTAATTGGGAAATTTTTCATTTTCACGTTGTGTTTTGTTAACATTTTTATTTCAAAAAGATTTAGAAAGCTCCAGGTGTTTATCTCGGTACCTTTCACAAGCTAAGTAAGCGCTTGGACATCTAAGTTACTCTTCCAGTTGATTGTCACGCCAAATTGTCATTTAAGAACATAATTTAATTTGTTAAAAAAACGGTTTTAATAGAACTAAAGAAATAGTGCTTTTAAAATAGATTTGGAAAATTTCATTGCATTCTATGAGAGATTTTCGGATTAACTGTATTATATGAGAACGTTGTTATGGGTATTTAGTATTTTTATGGACACCAATAGACCTAGTCCACAATATTTTATGGGTGGGGGAATATCTGGCTTATTATATTACGCTCGAAAATATTCAAGGAATATGTGTAAATTCTGTTGCGGAAAATATTATTTTTTGAAATTTAGTGCTTTCATTTTGCTGTTGCGCATAGTGTTGTTTGACACTTTCGCGCTATCACCGAAAGTGTATGTCCAAATGTACTTCGTGCTGATCAATGTTGTACGTGTCCTGGAGCCAGAAGACCTATGAATCTAGTGGAAAAAGATCCAGATACCGTAAGGGGCATTTCGCAGGTGGGTCGTGTTTTCTGATTCTGGGTGGTACTTCAGCCGCTCCCTGTTTCCTATTCGTTATGACGTTATAAATTGACGTCATGTTAAAAATCACCCCGTCTAATTTTTTTGAACCCAGCCACATTTTAGTTATAGCAATATTCTGGCAATACGTGCGGTCTTAACTGTAATGGAACTATAGTTATCTATGGTATATTCATGAAATTTCGCATGATGGTTGGAGCCGAAAAATTGTGCTGTACACACCCACTGGATTGCCGCAAGCCATGTCGTTGAATGTCTATATCAAATTATCGCTAAATTTTCTCCACATCAAAATTTCAAACATCCCTATCACTTGCTCGTATGGAGCTCTTTTACGGTTGCAACCGTCAAAGGGAGGTGTTAAAATGATCGATATTTCATTTAAACACATTTAAAAAAATCGGATTGCGATTTTACACATCAAAATTCTTCGTTAATTAAAACAAAAAAAAACACTTAGAAAAGCAAACAGAAAAAATCTATGTATTCATTAAAAAGAAAATTTAATTAATCAACTATAATTTTTTTTTTATTTATTTGACATTTTTTTTTATAACATGATTGTTCTCTGTATTATTTTTACCGAGTTCATTATATTATTGTATGCTCCTCCCCACCCAATTATTCCATACTGGAGTAGTGAGTGAACAATAGCAAAATATACCTTTTTTAAATTAATTATACATTAAATGTTTCTTAATCTTATGAATATATAAATACATTTTCTATTATTTTCACTAATTAAAAAGAAGATTGCTAAGTACCAATGTGAAAAAATGTATATCTCCTAATAAAATAAAATAAATAATGTAAATATGAATTAAATATGTTAATTAGAAAGATATACATATAAAATCAATTTTATCGATTCGAAAATATTGTTTTTGCGCCACCGGGATTCGAACCAGGATCTCTTTCCAAACCGGGGAAGGTGCATTATCCAAATATGCTACAGCGACGATATTTTTAGCGACAAATTTTCGAACCCATATGTTACCTTTTTGATATTAATACATTTAATCGTTGCATTATTTGAAAGAGTCATCAACCTTATTTTTACAGAAACTCAAATACCTTTGAGTAATCTGATAGCAGACACCAGAATTATCAATTCATTTTTATTAAATTTTTAGACACATCGATACAACTTTATTATTAGGGGAACACATTCTTATTGTGAAGTTGTAATTGTTCAGTACATAGGTCTGTGATATTTTAAATATATTTAATTCATATTTAAAATATCACAGAGTTGTGTTCTGAATAATTACAACTTCACAATAAGAATGCGTTCCCTTAATAAATAATGCGGTTGAAATTTGACAAAAATCCGTAGGACCATTAAAGTTATAATAATATGCTAAAAGCTGTTTACCGGTAATACAAAGATCCAGGCTCGAGTCCGGACTATACCATTTTATGAACATCTTTCTAAGTGTCTAAGTCAGAGTTAGCATTTTATTACGTAATGTTTGTTATCTAAGCGTGCGCGCCCAACTGACGTCAATCGCTTATAATCTGATAATTGAATAATACATCTGTTAATGTCAAATTGTGATTTTGAAATGTGTTGATTTCACGTTGACACTAATTTGTGGGTCAGATCTGACCCGGGTGTTTGTATATATGTATATGAATTACGCTACAAATATTACCTTAGTGCTGTTTTTCTTCTAACTAATCTTTTATTAAATTATTAAGGATAACACATTCTTATTGCGAAGTTGTAATTATTAAATAATGTAGATGGCTTTCAAATAATGGAACGACAGATGTATTAATTTGAAAAAGTGAAACATATAGGTTCGAAAATTTGTCATGAAAAATACTGGCGCTATAACACAATTGGTAGTGTACTTCGCTGGATTGGAAATAGAGATCCAGGTTCGTATCCCGGTAGCGCAAAAACAATATTTTTCGACCAAATTGATTTTATGTGTATATATTTATAATTAATACATTAAATTAGTATTTTCAAATGATTTGATATACAAATTAATGTTATCGGACGAGACTCAAATGAGTTATTGATAAAAATGTGAAAAAACACTCAAAAACTGACCCTAAGACAGTCGCTTTTACGAGATTGAAACGACATATTGTCAACATTTTGAGCATATTTTTTCGTATACAAAGAATACCGGGTATGTGTTCATGTGTTATTTGTTTTGACTTATTTTCGTCTGGCAATCCCTAGACAATGCCAGTAATATAACTATTTAAGAAACGTTGCGCCTACCTGTAAGTTTTATGACCCAGGCTGTTCTGACACAGTTAAAAGCGGGTCGGCAATGGGGCAATTGTTATTTATATTGTTGACAATAACAAATAATTTACTGACCGGAATTCACAGAACACAATCAATATTATATCTATTTTGAGATTAAATTGGCTATTGTTATACGTATTTTTTAAAATTATGTCAATTACATTTGCTTGATTGCGTTTCGTATAAAAAAGATGTAATTTTTTAAATATTTTATTTAATATATTTATTTCACTAGTATATTTATTATTTTAATATATTTATTTTTAATTATTTTCATCCGGTTCGCGTGTAAAAAATACTAATATATACAAAATAAATAATACATTTAAAAATTTTATATCGACAACCGACGAGAAGATCATATGCTCAGTGGATGTTTGTATTTTGCGTGTGTAGGGCGTCTGTTGATGCGTGAGAATACGTACATTATTCGAATTTTTTTTTATCAAAAACATTACGGAACATCGTGCCATTTCATTAAATCATATTTAAAAAACAAAAAACCGAAAACTTGAGATGGGTTTAAAATGACCCACCACAGCCGGGCGTGTTTTATTTTGACCCACAGGGCAGTAAGTGTTAATAATACTGATGTAAATACATACAATCTCTCAAGTATCGCAAAGCTTGAAATCTTTTATGCGTTTATGAATTTATAACATTGTTGACTTACTGATTTAAAAAGACAGATAAAAGATACGAAAGAAAATTTTGGTTATAAGATTATTCATGATTAATCCAATTTCAACATTAATTATTCAAGTAAAAAAAAAAACGATTTATTTTGCTTAATCCATTTTGATTAGCGTGTAGGAAAAGTTCTGTGTTATATATAACCTTCTCCCAGGGGTAAAATATATGTTGAAAGATGATATTGTTAGAAGCTTAAACAATCAACTAGAATGCATAAGAAGGTATGTGAATACGGATTAGGCAAAAGTTTTCTGAATATGGAAGATGCAAAAGTTTTGTGTTAGAAAAACGGATTCTCGCGCAGAAATAGCGAGATGGTAAATTATTTAGTTAGATAACATCTCTAACTTCTTGTAACTGGCTGACGCCGCACTTCTAACATCTCTGACTTGTTAGTGTTTGGCTGTGGATGCGCAAAGTGAAAGCGTGAACCAATTTCTTCGATTAGGATTGATATTTCATTTATCAAATGCATCATAATAGTAATGTATGCATACGTGTCATTAGTATGTCCGTGTTCAGAGGCGTATCTACTACCGCACGGGCTGGCTGCCCGGGGGGGCCGGAACTGCTGAGCAATTTCAACAATGTAGTACCATTAAGTACCATTATAAAAAATTTGGTGGCCCTCGTAGTCCGGCTTCTCATTCCGGGGGCTTACAATATATCTGTTATTTTCTGGGTATTCTTTGTGATGTGTTTCACTAAAGTAATTGGGCCTGTTGTAGTATTAAAAATTAAAATAAAATAACGTCCAACCAGATAAATCAGTTTTAGGATAGCGATTTTTTTTACCTTACACGAACTACTATTAAAGCCTAATAGTTTTTTTTTTTTTTTGAGATAGTTAGGTGTTTCTTTTTTTTTTAAATTGAGTGGGCCCCGCATTTATCCGGCGACTCAGTAATTTGTCGGTAATTTATTATATTAAACACCGCATGGCTTGCAATTGAGAACGATTGTAGGAACATCAGAGTATCATAAAATATGACGAAAGAGTCGTTGACTTTTAAATTATCATTTGGAATTTGTAAAAATTAAAAATGCCTGTCATAGAAATGCGCCCTCGGGGAAAATTGCCATTGGATAAAATATCGCCGTGAAATATGACGCCATTACCGACCGAGTCGATAAAACAGCGGCCTCCGCCGGTAAATGTCAGCCGCGCGGCAAAGGTGGGCGCTTGTTTTTCTTTTTTTTGATTTACGATTCCGTTTTATGGAGCCATCTCGAGACGACCCGTCTATAGTCTGTCGTGCGGTATGGTTAAAATATTAGATGATCCTTTATATTATTAATAATCCAATTATTATTTGGACTAGCGCAATGGCGCTAGGCTTCGCGGCATATAATAGCACCTACTATACAAATAAATTGCTATAAAATTAACAAATGTATTATTTGTTTGATGCAATACGTACCTAACCTCACTTGTAATAGATTCCGCTTTGTTCCGGCTACTTTTTTTCCGTGTTATTTTTTAGCATTAACATTGAGCTCAACACAGTTTGAATAAATTTAAAGAAACGTATTTGTAGCTAACTTTTAAAGCAGTTTTCTTCACGCGTAAGATTTACATATTGAGTTTATTTATTAACAATCGAACATGACTCTTTTTGATGTAAATCGGTCATTCAAAATCGGCGATAGCTGCAAAGTCAGTTGATTTTACCCGCCGCCATTTAAATTAAGATTCAACCAATGATAGCCTTCGATACTCTGCCGGTATGGAAACAAACTAACAAGACGTTGCATTTATTTTGAGTTATAAACAAATGATAGCAATTGTCATTTATAATAATACGTGCGTTAATATATCGTTATTTTGTGCTTCAAACTGCTATATAAGTTTATACTGTTTTCCTTCAAAATAATAATTATCCTCATTTAAGAGACGGTAGGACACGATTCACGTAGATTTTTTTTTTTTTTGGAGTGTCAATTTAGTGTAAAGTTTTCGAAACTTTCGAAAACTACAGCAATACGTGCATTCAATCATTTTTTTAAAAATAATATCTAAATATATTGTAATTATCACCTTAAAAATATAATGGAGGATCCCTATTTAACATTTTTCGCAATAAAATTATCTTTGGTACACCGTATATCTAAATATTTTGTTTATAAATTTATGCATATTACACATTTTAGAATAACTTACCGTCGTTGCGGCAGAGCGTCCGTTCTCCTGAACCTGAAAAAAATTAAAAACCTTTGAAAAAAAAATTACAAATTAACAAAAAAAAAATGTGTCTTCTAATTAACTACGCTTTTTGACCAATTACTAATCAAATAGCCGTGAGAATTTCCAACTTCCACAACATAATGGAACTGTAAATAAATTAATTTTTAAAAAATATCGTTTTTTCTTGATGAAACTTAAACGCAGACAATTACAAATATTAAATATAAAAGCTCTGCAATAATTAAGATTGTTACAAAGTTTACCAGGTGTAACCTATTTTCGAATTCAACAGTAGTATTAAAATTTGTCGTAAAGAATGTATCAAATCAGTCAAAAAAGTCAATGTATTAATTTATAAATATTTAAGTATGGATAATTACAGGGTTTACGACCTGACCTCCATATCTGTCAATGCTGTATATATGTTTACCATGTAGAAACACTTCGAGTATTTAACTACAACTTCGCTGTCGCCATCTATGCTCTGAAATATGATATTCATTTACCTGAAACGGCATAGATGTCACTAATGAAAATCTTATTGTTTTAGAAAATATGAAAGCTATATTCTTTATCTGTATATATGACAAACGATTAACACATTACGCCAGAAAAGTCAATTTGATATATTTTTTTATTTAGACCAATATGATTAAAGTTTGTCGATTATGGGTAGAATGGTGAACGTTCAATTCTGTAAAGTGATCACTTAAGCCAGCCGAAGACAGGTAGTAAGCCCTGTAATTACCCATACTTCCATATTTTCCCATAAATAATTAATTCAATTCATTACGAATACGAAACAATATATCAATGCTGACATCTATCATTTCAATAATTGTCATTTGAATTCGGTCGCCAAGGAGACATTTGATTTGAGTCAAAACACCGTTTTATTCCACTACACGATATAACGTTTTCGGGAACATCTTCCCATTATCAATATTATAATTCAACTAAAATTAAAAACACTTTTTGATAGTAATATACGATGTGTTTGAAGTTAACGGTAGTGGGGGCGGGGGTGGAGTTAAAATGGACAGGAGAGGGGATGTAATGGGCGGTATTTGAATATTTATTAAATATTTCTTAATTTTCTAGAATTTTCGTCCTTTGGTGCAACTATGTACAAGTTGTAAATTACTATCATCAAATGAACGGCTCTCCATTCTTGCGTGCTTTATTACATTTATTACAAGGTGTTTTTAATTTTAGTTGAATTATAATATTGATAATGGGAAGATGTTCCCGAAAACGTTCTAAACACAATAAAAATATAGCAGAATAAAACAGCGTTCTGACTCAATTTATATAATAATCATGAATTTCCACACAAAGTTTCAAATTTTTTTTGAACAGTTATTTGATTTGAGTCTATTCCTCGGCGAGGGCCGTACAGAGTCATGGATATTATTATTCCCTGTTGTACGTCAGGTGAATGCCATTCGGCCGTTTCGTCAGCGGAGAAAATGTGAAGATATTAGCGGGCGACTGTGGTCGTTAAATCTATTTCCAAGAGTCGCGGCCAAAACAATGACGGCCTTAAACTTGCCGACTACGGCACGCGTCAAGGGGCTGGCCAGTTCGCGGCTCCTGTTGTGTGGCGCGCGCGGCTCGTATTCACTGGACATTGTCCGCGGTGCTTAAATGGCAGCTGCGCGCAACACGGTGTCACTCTCGTCAGCTCCGCAATCTGATATTTGACTACATCCTAAAACACGACCATCGTCATAAAGCTTGGGCATATCTCATTTTTCTCATTTAGCTGTGGCTATTCTGCAGTCATTGCCGTTCGATGGTCAGAGGCCAGCCTTCCACGAGAGCGCCGCTTGCACTAGAGAGTTCACACTGAATGCTAAACTTCAACCGCAATTGTACAGCAACTCGATGTTTCAGAAGTGGAACGAATTCATGTACAAGACGTTCGACAAACATTGTAGATGTGCTACAATAACGCACCAATCTGAAAATTCGTTGTACTCAATTCGTATGCTTGTATTTTGACCAGAGCTCGCGGGTATACATGCTGGTGAAGAATGATTTAAAACAGGATCTTCTTCATCTCCTGACTGCATATTCGCAAAAACGCTCACCAGTCTCCTCTGTCGTTTAATGTCATCATCGTCTTGTCCGTCTACATTGCAAAGGTATTTTAATTTATTTTGAACGCTCGCATGCTACACATATAAAGTTACGATACGTAGGTGCCCCCATTGAACACCATACATAACACAAAAATGGTTCCAAAAAAATATTTTGAATGTTGGCACAAACCAAAATGTGCGCTTCAATGTAATGACACAACTTCGCAATAATAAAATATCAAGAAATGTCAAAGTGATATCTCAGAGATATCGAATCTGAAATGTACGACATTTCATATTTAATAATAATCATTTTCGAAAAAATCCGACAATCTTTACCGCAAAATTACAGAAATATCGAGATTGTGTAACATTTCAACTGGCAACATTACCGTGTGCCATATTTTTACGAATATATATTTAGACGCGAGCTTGGTACGTTTTCATAAATTACGGTTGAGAAACTTTACAGTTGGCATAAAGTTAGCTGTAATTATTTAGCGCGGCTAATTCCGAGCACGTGTCCGACTGTACAAAAATTTCTGCTGGTGGAGGGTGAATCTTGGATAGAGTGGAGAGGGGCTGATGCATCGGACCATTTTCGTTAAACGTACAAAATGAAAATGTTTTAAATTAATCTTATACGTGATTCATAATTAGATATTATTTAAGATAGGCTTAGGCTTACGTTAGGGGGAGAAATGCCAATTGTTTTGAGCAAATTCTAATTAAAAACGATGTACACAATTTGGGCCAGACCGGAGGCAGTTGAAATGTCCAGGAGTTGAGGTGGGGAGGGCGAGGTTAATATTTCTTTGTCAGGGTCGTAAAGAATAACTAGGCATAATTTGAAACTGGTGGTGTTCCATATTCGTAAAACACATTTTTGGCGCGCTTTTCGAATTGACTCCTTTCCACGTTCAAATTCCCAACCATCTTTTTTCCCCTACTGCTTGACCCACGGTGACCTTGACGTCAGCAGACGTTAACGCGATGCGATACTTGTTCGGTTGATAGAAGCATTAAACAAATTATGGAAATCCTCAGAATTCCAAAAAATACTGTTGTTCTATTTCATCAGATGCAAATAAAATTATATACCTGTCCCCAATACAGTTAAGTTGAGTCAAATTGTTAGATCGATAATGGCCTTACAAGGCGAAACGCGTATCAAGTAAATTAAACGAGTAGAATAAAAAAAAACATTTTATTTTTATTTTCGCACATGTGACAGAATTGTGACACACGTGACAGAACACATGTGACAAAGTGCGTATTCTTTTAAAAATGCCACCACTCCAAATTCGAGAGACGCGACCGATGTCATCTTCCCACGCAAAATAGCCAACTCGAAAGTAGACTGGCCTGACTTGTTTAGACGCAATATCCATTCAAGTGCCATCTAGGTCGACTAGAACCTATTTCACGTTCAATCTTCCACACTGTGACACCAATAACAAACAGAACTCATTATTTTAAATAATTATAAACCACAATTTCATAACTTTATTCCTCTTTTCTTTTAATTACATTTTAAAATTTCTTTTTTTTTTCTTATATTTTTTTATTTTCGTTCTTTTCTCTTCTTAATGTTATTGATTTTTCTTACCTTAATAGAAGACAAAGTTTTCACTATTTTCATTGTCTTTTGACAATTTTCTATTTTCGATTGTATTAAATTTATAAGTATATTGTTAATTTAGTGTAAACATGTAATTGGTTGAATTTAATGTTAGACTTATATTACTGTTTTGTATTTGGTTTTGGGGCAGAATTCTAAAGAGTAACTAAGTAAAATTTGGAGTGGATGTCATATAATATAAAACACAAAATTCACTCAAAAAGAAGTTAAATAATACACTAAAATTAAAGTAATAGAATGTGTTCAATCCCTCCTCTCGTGCGTCACATACCTGCGTAACATATTCAGAAAAGCACGTTAGACGTATTGTCTAAGGAAAATTCAATCTTCAACCAGCGCCTTCTTCTATCTCGGCTCAGAAGGTAAACAAACGCGTGCCAGTAATCAGTACACGGTAGCCGCCAATCCCACGAGGGCTGACTCATCAAATTTGCACGACTACTCAAACGTGAAATGAACTTCTGGCTTGTGTTGCTTCCTTCTTACACCTCGGGTCGTTTATTTCATTTTTTAACACACATCTATGTAACATACAATAAAAAATAAAAATAAATAACTCTAACAAAACTTCTTCAAAAGCCATCGCATAATTATGAATACTCAAAATTAGAACGATATCAAATTTAGTCTATAGATGGCGATAGTGTAGTGGTATTCGAAGTGTTTCCGCAGATATACAACTTTCAAAAATTTGATAGATTGTTACATTGTGTAAAAGTGATCACTTAAGCCAGCCGAAGGCTGGTCGCAAGCCCTGTAATTACCCATACTTCCATATCTTTCCATTAAATATAATAAAAAATAGCTTCGTCTCTATGAGATGTCTATTATTTGTTAAATAATATTTCAGTGCATCATCATCGTCATAACGCCAAGGTCTGTCAGCATATCGCGTGAATTGATTTCGTTGACCTTGGAACCCACGCGCTTGTGTGGTTCTGTGCGGTAGTTTCTAAATATATTGTGTCTTTGTATTTTATATTATACATAACTATTATTCTCATTTTTATTAACAATTAGTTACTCTGTACGATCCTGCGCAAAATATAGGCCACCCACCAGAGATATGAGATGATAAAAACAATCCTATAAGAAGACGACCGTGCATAAGAAGATGAATAAAAGTGATCGAGGCAAGAGGACTCTGGCATTCTATCCTCCGTTTCCTACACCTGAAAGTGATTGTAAGTAGTCAATCTGCGAGCAACCTGGAGATGGTTGGTATGCTGTCAGAAAAACAGTACCATTCATTTTTGAAGCAAAACTAATTCCGCTTATGAAGCAGAACTAATTCCGCTTATGAAGCAGAACTAATCCCGCATATTGAGCAGAACTAATCCCACTTATTGAATTTGTACAGAAAACCGTTATATTATCAGTCATTAGTTCACTGTCATAGTCCGAAAATCGTAAAATGTAAACTTGCCAATAATTATCCGAAAACTATTTCCCTCTAATCGACGAGTTTATATTATACATTGTGGTGCTTGAACTGTCAAGAGGTTGGGAAAATACGGGATTTAAGAATGGTGGAAGGAGTTTGGAAGAGGGACAGGAATAGGAAACAGGGAGGCTGAAGGACCAACCAGAACTAGGAAGAAATACGACCCACCTGAGAAATGCTGAATTTTTTTTCACTGTATCCACAAGTCTTCTAGCTTCAGAATACGTACTCCGTTGTCCCGCACGAAGTACTCTTGTTCATACAATTCGGTAATGGCGCCTAGTGCGACACAACAAATACAATAGCAAGATGTACTAATCGGCACGCACGTACCACTGGTAAACGATAACTGTCAGTTAAAAGTTTCAACTTCGACTGGTCCAAAAACCATAGAGAACAAAAACACAAAAAAAGATCGCGTTCTGGGTATAGGGATGGGGGTAGTAGATAGGATAGATCAGATAGACCGGAACCATTATATCTACGCGTTCACGTGCGTGCGAGACGGCGTTCGGCTATTCATGTATTATAAAGATCGAACAGATCACCTATGACAACTACTAAAAAAGGTAAAAATTCCTCAGCTCCTCAACCCCCTAGAATTTTGGGTTAATTTAAATTATTAGGTGAAATGGGTTCCAATCGCGTTATTCTTTATTTCTTCCATACACACCAACTCTATTTAATAGATATTAAAATATATAGCAAGAGCTGAAAGTCTCAACTTATTATTTATTTCAATTTATGGATCTATATTGTTAATTTACAATTTTATTTTTAATTTCCCTCATCTCACAGTGGTCATTGATATACTTTTGAGCTCATTATCTCAAAACAGTGCCATTGTCAGATGGAACCTCGTTATTCTGAGGGGTCGACCTGTTAAAATACCATAGAAGATATAGAGGGTGCAAAACTTCCATGGCATCTGGTAATGTACATGTACCGCGTGTCCCAAAAGTATTTCCCACAGCGGACGTTACGCAAAAGCGTTGTTACGTTGTCTTGCTAATGCGCAAGAGAAGACTGTTTCCATATTTTCTCACGCTTGGATGAATGCGTCCCCGTATATGGGCCCATTAAAAATGTTATATGAAAGATATCACGCGATGTATGGAACCCACTGTAGTCCTTTTAGCCAATACAAAGACGCTGTTTGGGGAATTATCTATAACAAATCAAAATAGCTGATCTGTCACTTTTTCTAGAAGCGGGAGCGGCGCCAGGCCTCCAACGGGAAGCCGGAAAGGAAATTTCAGCAACCACATTGCGGTTAATGGCAAAAATGTGAGATTTTGGAATACTTTGACGGATTGGCAGAGAACGATCTCCGAAGTAGACTACCGGAGTCTGGACTTACATACACCATCCCACTAAAAGTATTGAGAATAAATAGACGTTAATCTTGGACTAGAAAGAGGAGTGCGACCTTGGTTTGTGACGACTACAAGAAGAGGAGTTGCGGTCCATGGAGACTACCCGGCGAGAAGCCAAAAATTTGTGAATACCGATTAAAACTAGCCGGTGACGTGGCGTTCTATCCATGAAATGGAAAATATGCCCAGTCAACCTGAGCCGTACGTGATAATATATTTATTCGCAACAAAATCACCGTAGAATTTGTTTTTCCTATAATAAAAAATAAAATACACAAAAATAAAGAGCACGCTTTCTCCTAATTTAAAAGAAGTCATTAAAAAATGGCTTATACAAAATAATCTGTCTTGCTTGTGAGAATGATATGTATTGTATAAATGGTAACTGACTAATTGCTATGTTTTTGAATTTATTAAATGTAACAAATAGATATAAATGTACCTGCAGACAAACGTCTATCAAGACGTTTTGTGGGTCTAGTGTTAATTTAAAAAAATATATATGCCGACGACATTCCTTGCAACTTTTTATTTTTATGGCAGATGAGTGCTTGAGCCATAATATACATCGTCACCTAAACATCTAATATCTAAGAATTGTGTACTTTACTTTCAACTAAACTAAATTTAGATACAATTCCCTCGACTTGTGCGCAGCTGACAGGGAGGTTACACATGACATGTGGTGATTACATTTCTTTGATATGCACGCTTTATCATGAAACTAATGTTATTGTACAACGATTCCCCGCTTATAAATATTATTGCATAAATATCTTAATTTGATAAAAAAATTGAAAAAAAAAAAAATTAATGTTCCAGTCAATGAGTTAAATTAAAATGCTAAAAAAAAATTCGCTGCAAATTATTATCCTATCGTTATGTAAATGAATTACAATTTCACCCACTCTGCCTCTCACGCTTACAATAGAAATAGTATATCATAACCCCAAATAAACTGGCATTAATTGGCATACAGGACACCCCTAATTTAACTGAACTGATTGTATACCACGTCCCTTCGCGGAGTACCAGATCGTCGGCGCTGTTCCATATAAATTAATCAAATATAATTTTTTACAGGAATGCACCCACACAAAGACTTTACAGGCTTGGGAATGATTTTGGTCTTATTAATAGATATATTCCGATATTCAAAGTTTAAATATAAGAGGGATGTTTTTGATGAGTCAAAGATATAATTAATTTTGATATTTGACATATTATATTAAATTAAATAATAGCTTTGTATAAAACCACGAAATTCATTTTACGTCGACCGATTTCGCTTATCTCAAACTTCATCAGGACGTGTTTAAAACTGATCATAAATACAAAAGGAGTGCACTTATACATACATAAAAAAGTAGATAGAATATAAAATTACATTTGAAAGAGATAGACATAATACACATGTAGTTAAATATAACATCAAGGGAGACTGAATATATGCGATTGAGAGAGACAGAATACATATACAGATAAACTGTACATTAAGGAATGGGAATTTGTTTATGCTACTTGTGTAGCTGCTCATGTTTTGTTTTTTATTATACTAAACTAACTTTGTAAACGCCCCATAAGGGCGTTAATAAAATAAAATATATTATTGATGCCAATGCCAAAAACTGCCTCCAGAGAGGCACATGAGAATATAATCCACGTCTTAGAGATGATGTCATCCATGGGCATGGGTTATAAAGACAATTTTGCATCTATTATCCGTATATCGCATTGTCCGCTTGCAGCACTGTTAGAATGTGCATGGTGGCGACCGGGCAATCGCTCGTGTTATCGCCGCTTGCGGAGCAGCTCCGGTTCTCCGACCTTCGTCGAGACGATAAAACGTGCACCTTGAAAACGCAATCTAAATTTCCTCAGAATGCAATCACAAACCTTGCAGAGCACCGTCGCTAAACAAAACATCAACATTGGCCGAGAAATGCACCCAAACTCGTTCAGCGCCGATGTGTCCAGCAGCGGCGACATCACACACTGGCCAAGCCGATGAGTATGAGATGGACAATCACCACTCAAGATTGTTTGATGGCACTATATCAAAAGACACCGCAGGCAAAAGTCGCAGAGTCGAGTGGAACAATATAAAATTTTGTATATATGAAACTAAGATCCATATTAAGGTTATGCTCCTCTCGGGCTACACTGTACTCACTGTGCTTTGCGATGGTCAACTCGGTTATCAGTTATGGAGTGAGTAGCTATGGACCGACATAAAACGTATATTAATAAAATTAAACAGTTACAATTAAGATTTTTAGAACTTATAGTAAATAACAGAACGAAGTGTTTGTAAATTATTTATAATATGCAAAATCTTACCAGTTGACAAAAAAGTAACATATGCTATCATATTCCAAGAGTTGATAAATACTGATCCTCGCCATAGCTATTCGACCAGATCGTCGGGTCGGACCGTGAGAGAACAGTGTGTGCGGTGGGAGGACGAGAGAATGTGTTGAGCCAAGAATAATTAACAAAATCGATATAGACCTATTAAACTTTTTTTTACGCTATATAAAAATTGTTTTTTTCTTTATATGCATTTATTATATTTATATATATTGTATTCTTTATATCTTTTCAAGTAATCATCTAACATCTCCTTATCTAATTATTTTCCCCTTGTTATATTTTATTCACAATGTTTTTTTTAAAAAAACTATGTATAAGGCTATCCTTGCCGTAAAACTGCCATGCAGTTTAGGAAAAAAAAAATTAAAATGAATATATATGTAATAAAGAAAAAAATGGCCGACTTACTTATTACCCCAAAGAATTTTCGGTATATATCGATAATGTGATATTTTCTCATAGAAATGAATGCCCTGCAAAAAAAAGAAGAAAAAGAGAAGAATTATGATACTGAAGACAGCCAGCACAAAGGTGATATTTTTGTTACCAATTGGTTTATCAAACCACACGAAGATAAAAGCATAAATTTACAAATGAACTGACACACGTCAATCACTGTTTGTGTCCACTATTAAATATGTTTTAACTATAAACAAAAAATATTTTCAAATAAAGATTTGGCGGTGTACGGGTTAAATCTGAGTACACACAGATTTCCTTTACTTTGCGACAATATACACATACACGCACACACACAATCACAAAACGTTACTGCGATTGAAATATCGTACATTTCTGTTTCGCTTATTTTTCCGCTATTTCTTTCTTGCGAGAATGGGGTCATGAAATTGTATCGGAGTTAGTGTCTACAGAGATACAAAATACCCATAATAACGTTCTCATATGTTACATCACCATATAACGCGCTTATTTAAGTCAGTTCTGTTACACATTTAACTTATATGTTTTAAAAACATTCTTATTGTGAAGTATATATCTTTCTAATTAATATATTTAATTAATATTTACAAATATATTGACGATCTGACTAAGCTATGATTAAATTCATTACGTGAACTCACTCAGTCATTTACTAGATATAATTTAACCATTACCATACCATGACATAAAATTCCCGAACGCAGACATGCTGTCAACTCGTGTTACCGTAAATAACAGTTAGAAAAAATGTTTTTATCAGCTTAAATGGCTTTAATGGCACGAATTTACTCTAAATATTGAGCATTCAATTTTGAAAAAATGAACAATAACATAATTTTGAGCATTCATTAAGTCGTGTAAAATATGTCCTTTCTTCTTATATCTGTTCATTTAATAAGTGAGAAAGAGACAATTATATTTGTATGTTTGTTGTTCTTTTCACTGTGAAAATAATGTGTGATCTCTGTCTTTATATAACAAATTGTAATTTACCAACGTACTAACTTTACAACGGGTTGAATGGAAAAAATAATTGTTTTTGTACGATTCCCTTTTTATAATTGATTTACCACTACTCATTCTTAAGCGCTAATATTTTCTTTAGGATTATCTAAAATATGAATTTTATGTTGCATGTATTTACCGAAATATTACAGGTTTAATTATGACGGTAGACCTGTGTTACTGCACGGTTCGGGAAGGGTTAACTGCAATAATAATATATTAACTATATATATATAGAATAAGCAATATATTGTCGACCGAAAAAATATTTTTTTTCAAATACTAATTAAATGTATTAATTATAAAGTGATACATATAAAATCAATTTTAACAAAAAATATTATTGCTCCTACCGGAATTCGAACCTAGATCTCTTTCTGATCCGTGGAAGGTGCATTAACCGACTATGCAACAGCAGACAGTATTTGTGACGACAAATTTTTGAACCTACATGTTACACTTTTCATATTAATACATCTATCGTTCCAGATTCCCGTTGTAACAACATTTTTTTTCGATAAAATTGATTTTATATGTATAACTTTATAATTAATACATTTAATTAGTATTTAAAATATCACAGACCAATGTTCTGAATAATTACAACTTCACAATAAGAATGTGTTCTCCTCAATAATTAATTTTTTTGAGAGAAACAAACAGTATATTAATAATAACTGATAAAAAAATATGAAATATAAAAATAATACCAGTGAATTTTCTTCGGAATCAAACAAAGAAAGGTATCATACAAACTATGAAATATGACATATAAATAAACATAATAAACTAAAAAATAGTACATTTCAACAAACTGATAATTAAAAAGTGTTTACACTCAAATAAAAAAATTAAAAATTAACCATTAATGTACGTTAAAAAAACTAATAAAAAAAGTGTGATTTTACACTGAACATATAAAGTGTAAAGGGTAAGTAAAGGAGGGATACATATTTTTATTTTATTATAAATATATATATATGCATACACGCACGTATACACAATTTATGTCAATAGTTATTAAAAAGTTGGCGTAGTTTAATTTTAAAGGGAAGCAATTTAACGCTGAAATTGTCCAAATTATTAAAAGAATTTACGGTATTATATTTTGACGTAGAGCGAGTCATAAAACATTTTTTTAAGTAATTAGTTCTGCCAAAATTTAGGTAAAATTGATTATTTTAACGTGTTGCGTGTGTGGGACAGTTTATTAAAAATAATATAGAGGTAGCATATAAATCTTGAGCGCTTCTTCTTTTTAAATGATAAGGGATTTTATGGAAACATCCCCTTTCTGAATGAGATTTAATGTCTAAGCGTGATATTGAAAAATTTATGTTGAACATTTTCAAGTCGGTCGCTGTAGGCGGAATAATGTGTGTTCTAAACTACCGATCCGAATTCGAGTTGACTGCGTACAAATGAGAAATATAAAATGATAAAAGTAAAAGGTGATTGGAATGGGTTAGACGTTCTAGCAATGAATCCAAAGAGTATACAGATCGATAAAAATATTGCACGAAAATATTTGTGAAACAATACACTAGTGGTGGTCTGCACCCGAACAGACACTCTATCAACGTCTTTTGAGTGGCAGCTGATTGTTATTCACGTACCTAGTAAAGGGTGTTTTTTTTTAGAGATATAGAACTTTAAAATTAAATAAAAATCGTGGTAATGGCCTTAGTATTGACTTTATTGGAAAGATAATTTTATGTCATTGATTTTTAAAGGTGATTTCGCGCCAATCTGGAATTCCAATATTCGACCACTTTTTAGAGCAGCTGGGGACGTATATCGCCAATAACGCGACGAATGTTGGCTTCTAAGTCGTCTATCGTCTCCGATTTAACGGCGTGGACTTTAACAACTTCACATATCTCCACAGAAAATAATCCAAAAGTGTTAAATCACACGATCTTGGAGGCCAATTCACAGGGCCATTACGCGAAATTATGCGCTCATCGAATGTTTCCTTTATTAAATTGATTGTGGCGCGCGCTGTGCGGCATGTTGCGCCGTCTTGTTGAAACCTTAGCTCTTCCACATTAATACCATTCAATTGGAGAATGCAAGTGTCAGTAATCATGAATCTACAGCGCTCTCGATGGCGAATCGACTCATTCAGGTCCTCCTCAATACTACGCTTCACTGCAGCAACAGCTTCTTCTGTGCGCACTGTACGACGTCTCTGCGGATGCGTATTATCAATTAGAGTATGCACGGTGTGAAAACGATCCACGGTTATTTGAATTACTTGCTCGGATGGACGATTACGTTGACCGTAAAATAGACACGTAGCGTACGGTAAGTTTCGCGAACTGAACCACGATTTTCTGTAGTTCAGTGTTTCGTAGTTCTGGCGTAAGTATATTCATGGTGAAATGGTGAATTATCACAAATCAGCTGTCAGCTACCAAATTGGCTGTCCCTGAAAAAAGTGATGCTAATTCAAAAAACAAACCTTTAAAAAAACACCCTTTATTAATGTCTACCTTTGTACAATTTAACCTCAGTAAATTCTGTGCATTCGTAAGTAGTTTCTTTGCTTATAACCCGCCACCTGTCATCCATTAATATTCATATACGTTCCCATGTACGCTACAAACTCCGCGATACAAAAGAACACGAGAGTATTTGGTGAACATTGGAACATCCGTACCATCACACAAACCAATCATCTTAAAACCTTATGTTAGCTACATCGCTATGGTTAACCTCAAACTGTATTAACTCATGTATAACTTTTTAGGCAAAGCCATGGCACGTGTTATCATGACAAAACATATACGATAAAAAAAACGCGATTGAAAAGAAAGGATAATATTGTTCGTGCTGCCTGTGTTATTAGTAGTATTATTTTATTTTTTTTGCTGTCAATCAATTTTACTATTCTTATTATTTTGAAGTTTCTATTTTAAATTTATACTGTCTTTTTTTAAAAAAAACTCATCTTGAATATTTAAGTACTGTGCCTTTTTGAAATAATAGAAATATTATTAATTCTATTTATAATATGTATCTGCTTGCTGTGTTGTTGTTTTAAATAACGTAAATTATTTTAAAATGTGAGGCAGTTTCCCTACTAAAAAAATATAGTAGTGTTTGCGGAAACCTTAAATTAAACATATATATTATGACGTTACAAATAAGGTCACTATTGTATTTTTTGTGAGTGCCACATTTCACGTCTGACATCCCTAGAGTTCGCGCTTGCGCGGTGAGAATTCCGTTTTTTAAACAATTCCGCGACGAGCGACGGCAGGCCGCTTTTCGTAGATTTCCGGCGTTTCGACACGTCTTGCGTTGCCTCAATCTAAATTTTCAACAGTTCAGTAAATTTCAGCACATCAATTTATTAATATCAATTGTGTACATTTCTTCATATTGTTGGAGTGGCCAATTTTGTAATAATTATTGTAAACAAAAAAAATTATAATAGAATCTGTCGAAAAATTTATCTCGGACGTAGCCATGTCAATATTTACACTAAACAAATCATCGTGCGCTCCACGTTCTCATCAATCAGGGTGGCTGGAGTGCCATCGGCGGTGCCGGGTCGGTGGTCTCGCTGCAAGTGAGTTATGGTGACACGCGAGGTTTCGTTCTGACGCTAGGTCACCAGTGACGTCATCATATGACGGTTGCTACTAGTGTGCTACCATGAATATTATTTGAAATATATACAAATAGATTGGCTGCGTTGATTCTTTCATATGTTCCCCTCGTACATTTAATTATTTTAATATCTCTTCCAGCCACAGGAATCGGGTAGATTTCCTTTTTTGTACAAGTGTATTCTTTTTAAGGTTAAATTTTTTGAACAGCCACTATTTTAAAGACAGAGGACTTGGCCGAGATATTAAGTTTGATCAAAATCTGAAAATATGTGCTGGAGGTATCATCCACAAAATCTGTTACATCCAATATATATATATATATAGTGTGATCTTGGATCTTTAATAAATGGATTCGCTGTCCGTAGCTAGCTAAGCTGCGTATTGTGACAGCTCCTAGCGAAAATTAACCTAAACCATAGACTACGACCGACTTTATAACTGTTAAAACCGCGCGCATTGCCAACCTTAGGGTGTTGTTCGTAATTACTAAGACATTAAAAATAATGATGGGGAGATTTCGAACGTGACATTAAATTTATAATGTTACAATACTTTTAAAACATTATGAGTAAAGGTATTCGTATGAATTAGGGGTTTTAAATACAGCACTGGATCTGTATCAGTAAATACGTACAAAGAGTCCACTTGCAAGTCAAACTAAATGAGTATAAGCATCTAACATTTATAAAAATAATCCTCACAGTTCTTGTACTTAACATCTGATATCGTGAAGGGCTGGGGTTAAAATTTATTGCACTATAATTAAACAAAATGCAGGCACATTAAAAATCACGCACACTTGTTAAAGAATACCGCACGCGACTACTGTAAACATTACTGGATCCAGCGCGCCGAGCGTCAGAGACGCGAAATAACGCACAGCCGCCAAATTTGTAAAAATTTTAATTTTACACTTATTAAAATGATTTTAAATAATTTGACACGGACGGTCGTACCTTTGAAAGTTCGCAAGTAAAGGACTAGAAAGGGTATCTCAAAATACATTAAATATACTAAAATAGATGTAATTCAGTCGGGTCCGCATCAGACAGAATAGATTACGCGCGCCACCGGTTGTAAATTCAATTCTCCTTTGGACACAAGAACGGTATTACAGATTCCTACTTTCAGTCAATTTAATTCTTATCCTTCAAGCGTTCCCCTCGTCTCCCTGTCAAAAGTCACTCTCCACTTGTCAAAAGTACGAAGCGACCTTAATTTATCTCGAGCGTCACTTGTTCCTCGCTCCTTCAACCCTTTTTTCTTTAGGCGAAGCCATTAGGGGGCTATGTGTTCGTCTGTGACGATCCCTTTGTGAGCGACCTCGCGAAGTTGTCCTAGTTCTGAGAATCAAACGCAAACTTAAATAAATCGGACGCAAAATTTTTGGTTCATACGAACAGGGCCATCTCTGACTAATAGGCATGTGAGGTAAAGCCTTAGGGCGGTGTTTTCGAGGGGCGACAAATTTAAGATGAAAGAAAACGAGCAGAAATTTTTTTTTGAAAAGGGGATACCCTAAAGTGACATCACTGGCAATATATTGACCTTCAAATAGGATCATTCTAAACTCAAGGATTTAAAGATGATTCATCCACGTTTATACATCTTCCCACGATGGCTCATCGTCGTTGAGGCTTCTAACGTGACCATCTTCTTGTGTCTGGTTTACCTGATTTTCCGCGGACGTTCTCTATTTCTGATGCCACCAACACTAGTTTCACACCTTTCTCGCCAAATTCTCTTCATTCATTCGTTCAATATAACCAAACCATTTGAATTTAAAATTTACCATACCGTGATATAAAATACTCGTACGCAGCCATGCTATCAACTCGTGTTACCGTAAGAAATTAGAATTCTATTAGTCTTTAAAATGTGAAAAAATGGTTGATGCCATAATTTTACTTTAAGTATTGAGCATTAAATATACTTTTTAAAAAGTTATATTATAATTCGAAGCATTCATCAAGTTCTGTATAGGAGGTTGTATTATATAATACAACCTTCCTTTTTATCTATCTTCATTTAATTAGTGATAAAGGTACATCATTATATTCGTATGTTTGTAATTGTTTTCACTGTGAAATTAACGTGTGATTTATTTGTCTAGCCACAAATGGTATTTTTGTTAACATATTAATTTTACAACGGAATGAATTAAAAATAACTATTTATGTAGGATTCGCCTTACATAATTGATTTTTCACTAGTCATTTCTAAGCGTAAATATTTTCCTTCAAATTAACTAAAATATGAAATGTATGTTGCGTATATTTACCGAAATATTATAGATTTAATTAGAGCGGTAGACCTGTGTTACTGCATGGTTTGGGAAGGGTTAAAATGATAATTCATATATAGGGTATCATCTAAACGAAACGTATGGTCAATAGATTTATACGAAATTCAAGGGTTTAATTGTTATATAAAGTAATTCGAATTTTTGAGAAATTTGCAATCTGCCTTCACAAAAATGAACGCTGTCATAAAAATTGTCACTGATATGCTATAATCATTTAGTCACCATATTTTTAATTTATATTAACGGCTAATTAAAATAGTTATTGTGACGTATCCAGGGGCGCGCAGTGCATGCAAGCAAAAAATATGTGCATTACGGAAAATTCTGCGAAACAAATATAAATTAAATAATCTATAATATAGATTAACATGAACGGATGCATTATTTACTGATTTATTACAATTAGCGCCATATGTGTACCAGTAGAAACATTAATTGCTTAGTTCTAAAAACTATCACGACAACCCACCGGTTGTAGCCGTAGCGGTGTTGTCGAAATAGCTACAATGCAGCGATTGTAGCTATGTCTGAATTGAAATTTTTTTTCGGTTGATCCGTTGTGTATGAAGTCGTTACTTATGCTATTTTTTAACAGAATAACATTTGAAAGGCTTTTAACTGCGTGTAAATCATTGATGTATCTACTTTCTCTTATACTAATTCGATAATTTTACAATCTTACTGAATTTAACGTGTTATTTTAATGATCGTTCTTCGCATTTGGTGCATGGATTTGTTATTGATTTGGGGAAAACCATAAAGCAATTGGCAAAACTATTTCCTACGTTAACCTTTAATAAAAATAATTATTTCCTTTAGTTATCGCGTGAAGGATTTTCAAACATTAAAAGAATCATGTTCGGTCATAAAAAGTGTTCTTAAAAACGTCCATACATTTTATATATTGATTTTTATATGGATATAAGGTATTATTTTTTGTTAAAACTTAAGCTCTAAAAACACTTAATAGTACTCTAAAATTACAAATAAATACATGGTAGGGTCGTATAAACGACGGATTCATTTTGTCTTAAGACATTGGTTAAACGAAAGTACATATATTATGTATGATTGTATAATATCATTGGTAACAGCATAACTTAAATCTATACCTACTGCACGCCACTGGCTCTAGCTGACCTAATGAAGGTTCTGTTGTAGAGGCTTTGCATTACAAATCATATATTGAAAACAAAAAATAAAACGTCATCAAAATTAAGCCGTTAGACATTTTTTTATTGGATGATTTAGGGTCTGAAGCAAGGGTATAGAATAATAATGATTCAATTTCGACATGTGTGTAACAGTTTTAAATTGTATGGCTCAACTTTGTCTTGAATACGCTGACATCTAATAAATAGCATTAAATGAATTAGGTTAGGTTAACTACTTTGTTAATTATGCTACGGCAGCAACTTTTTTTTCATAATCCTATCTACAACATATATTATATATGATTATATAATATCATTGGTAGCAGCATAACCTAAGTCTGTACCTACTGCATGCCACTGGACGTATCTATGGTGCGAATGCATGAGCGCGTGATGGTTGGTACGGTGATGAGTGTATGAAAGAGATAAATATACTGTAAACACATTATATTGACCTGTACTACATTTTATCGAAGCATTCAAAATAAATACATTAAATAAATAATACTCAAATAATGGAACGATAGATATATTAATTTGAAAAATTGTAACATATAGGTTCGAAAATTTGTCGTCAAAAATACTGTCGCTGTAGCATAGTTGGATAACGCACCTTTCCGGGTTGGAAAGAGATCTTGGATAGATTTTTTCTAGTTGATTAATTCAATTTGTAATCATTTAAATTGATCGTTTGATATCACTCTCTCGTAAGTTGGTACATATCAACTTTAGCTAGTCGTATATGATTATATGTGTGTAAATTATTACGTATTGACCTGTAAATCTCACGCATGACTTTGTTTTCAAAGACCTCCATTCATGGCGGTTTCGTGCGCCAAAGTAAGAAACCAATTTTCATCATATAGAGAAATTGGATGTGTCAGTGTTTTACACAGTTTAATTTTTAAATTCTCTGACCACAGCCGACCACGACAGAAATAATTCAACAGCAAAGTAAAAAGCACTGGTTCTATCATCCTATTTATTTATTATTGGATATCATTGTTCCTTCCCTTTTTATTTTAATTTTCACGAATACACTTTGTACTACATACACATATACACTATTAAGGAGAACACATTCTTATTGTGAAGTAGTAATTATTTAGAACATAGCTCTGTGATGTTTTAAATACTAATTCAATGTATTAATTATAAATATATACATATAAAATAAATTTTGTCGTAAAATATTGTTTTCGCGCTACCGGGATTCGAACCTGGATCTCTATTTCCAATCCGGGGAAGTACACTACCAATTGTGTTATAGCGCCAGTATTTTTCATGACAAATTTTTGAACCTATATGTTATACTTTTTCAAATTAATCACAGACTTATGTTTTGAATAATTACAACTTCACAATATGAATGTGTTCTCCTTAATAATATAAGTTGTATCAATGTGTCCAAAATTTAATAAAAATGAATTGATAATTCTGGCATCTCCAGTCGGTTTACTCAAAGGTATTTGAGATTCCGTAAAAATAATGTAGATGGCTTTCAAATAATGGAACGACAGATGTATTAATTTGAAAAAGTGTAACATATAGGTTCTAAAATGTGTCATGAAAAATATTGGCGCTATAATACAATTGGTAGTGTACTTCCCCGGATTGGAAATAGAGATCCAGGTTCGAATCCCGGTAACGTAAAAACAATATTTTTCGACAAAATTGATTTTATATTTATAATTAATACATATATACTAGTTCAAATTCCTGTAAAATTAATAATAGTTTCCCTTTGTATATAAAACACGCGTTTTACACAAATAACAACATTATCATAATTCTACTCAATACAAAAATAAAAAAACATTAGAAAAAAGCGGTACATATAAAAATATATAAACACATATTAAATGTATCAATTAGAAATATATACGGAAAAAATATTTTAGTTGCTACCGAGATTCAAACCTGAATCTTTTCCTAGACACGCCAACTGAGTAATATGACGACAAATTGACAAATATCTTTGTAGTTGATACATTTAATTTATATTAAAATACCATACAACTGTTCTGAAAAAACTGCAACTTCACAATAATAATGCGTTATCCTTAAAAATACAAATAAATATATACGTCAAATAGCGAGAAATTTAAATACGAGAATAAAAGAATATCGCCGATGCCTAAAAAATAAGAATTTCGCGGAATTTTCTAACCAGATAATTGAAACAATGTTCTATTTCGTTAGTCATAGACTAAAACTTCTTCACTCGGTACCTTATAAAGGATTAATAATTAACAATTTAGAAAATTTTAAAATACAAAAGAATTTAAATTCGGAGAAAACACTCATTAACAATATTACATTCCTCTTCCCCCGTTCTTTCCTAAGCACCACCCCTCCTCTACCCAAATAAACTGCAACACAGCACTGTATTTAGTTTTGTCATCGCCTGATGATGAGAGGAACTGCACCTTACGTAACACATCATAGTAGTGTACAAATTTTAGTTATGAAAATTAATATAATTATGTTACACTACAAAGTAATTAATGATACCATTGTTCCTTGTCACGTTCGTCTTCACGTACTGAAACAGGACTATAGATATGTTTTAGACTTTATTTATATATTCGAAAATAAAATAAAAAATAGTAGAGTTATGCACCCCTAAATAAGAAAGATCTTTATGGGGGTGGCTTTCAACATTTACATAATACAAAATCAATATAAAATAGATAAAGTAAGAATTTGTTTACAACAAAATAAAAATATAATTAGGAGAACACATTCTTATTGTGAAGTTGTAATTATTCAGAACACAGGTCTGTGATATTTTAAATATGTTCTGAATAATTACAACTTCACAATAAGAATGTGTTCTCCTAATAATAACGTTGTATCAATGTGTCCAAAATTTAATAAAAATGAATTGATAATTCTGGCGTCATTATGGCGGATTTTATGTGTATATCTTTTCTAATTAATATATTTAATTCATATTTAAAATTAAAATATAAACATATATCTATAATAATACAATATAAAAATTACCAACATATAAAAATGTTGAGAAATTGATCAAATTAGAAATAGGGAAAGATGTCAAATACATAGTTTAATAAACAAATATCAAATATCTCATAGAGACGAAGCTTTTTTTTTATATTTAATTATATTATATTGTTACATTATGTGTGTTCTTGGACATATTCAAATATTGCTGACGTAGTTTAATAATTTTGAAGACCTTTAATCCATTTTATAACTTATTGTTTGGAAACATTTATATTTGCTGCTAATTTAATTGATATTGACAGTTGGTTATACAGTCTAGGAGCAATTCAAACAATCAACTATTTAGACAACTTTGTCAACTAAATTAATATTACTAATGAGACCCACAGACTCAAAGCTAGTACCGTTAATAGTTGAAATTAAGGCGAAAAGCAAAAAAAATGTATTTATTCAATTCACTAAATGTCTGCTTTCTCAATTGAAATCTATAAATCTTCCATTAAAAACAGAGGGGTGACTTGTAAATTAAAATGCTCAAAAAGGGCGTAGTATCACGCCTCGGTCATAAACATTCTCAGGGGAAATTTATCAGGGGTCACGTGCCAAAAGGGACTTTTTTTCGCTGGTAAATTCTTGAACGATGCGTGCGTAACAAAATCTCCCGTTTTTATCACAATAATCATATTATCCCGTTGGAATATACGAGAAAAGTCAGGCGCACGACGTCACACTGTTCATAGAAGTATTAAATTTTCTAATTACAATAGAAGTGTAGCAATGTAGAAACATAGCCGATTACAACAAGCTTGTTCTGGCTATCTTCCCTTCTCACAAGATACCCAAAAAATTAAAAGATTCAGCTCAGGCTGCAGGTTGAAAGTTTGTCCTTGACGTTCAGTTCCTGCAGATGAAGTACTTTCATCATCATTATTTTGTTCTTTGTTTCTGTTCTTGTGGGTTAAATCTGCCGACAGTGGTGCGTGGAGTGTGAGTTTCTTATAGGCGTTATTGCAGCGCGTCTACAATGTTTACCGAAGGCCGTATACATGGATTCGTTCCGCTTCTGAGACATCGAGTTACCGGCGTAAAGATGCGGCTGGAGCTCAGCACTCAGCACCAACTCTCTGGTGCAAGCGGCGCTCTCATGGAAAGCTGGTTCCCTAACCAGAAAATGGCAACGCCTACAGAATAGCTACATATACAACAATGGCCGTGACTTAAGTAGTTATATATGTTATATTTATATTTTGGGTGTATATATGTGTGAATTTTTTACTTTTTATTACATTTTTTTTTTAAAATATTTTCTTTGTTTTTCTTTTTCTTAGCATTATATTTATTTCATAACTTTAATGTATAACATAATATGTATTATCTCTATGGTGAAAGGGGTTAAAAAAAACCTGATCACGCTGAAATAAACACATTATTATTATTATGTTTTTCTTTTATGCCGTCTCGTTTCCCGGAAGGGGGTACCTCTTCGCTTCCCCTCTGCTCCCCGGCTTGTTAATTATATTATTTAATATTATCTTTATGTTGTCTATTTAAAAAGAAAAAGCTGTAAGGGGGGGGGACCCACCCTTTCCCGGGACCGGTTTAGAAGCTAGGGCTTTCTTGTCGGTCCCACATATTAATTAAGATTTAAAAACCCTAGACTCCTTTAGACCCTCCAGCGTCCCTTAAGTGCTATCTTTATTTATAAAAAATCATATTACATAAATCCATAAAAAACATAGTATTACATGCAGATGGAAAATTAAGTGCAGTTCGAGGCAGACACTCGGGGATCCATTCATCAAAAACACTCCCAAAAGAGGGACAGTGGACGAGACACAAAATGATTGAGTCACACTTACACGGACAGACTAACGGAGTTGCAAAAACACGAGGCATGGAGAGTGAGAGGTAGGCGCGTAGGTGGAGTCCCACCCGCGCAGGCCGGCCTGACTACCCACCTAAGGAGCTCCAACGAATCATCCATATAGGAATAAATTCTTACATAGAACAAGATTCGTCTTATGTTGTGTATTGTAAATATTTATATATTTACTAATAAAGTGAGTCAACCGGAGACGATGAGGGGAAATCTTGTTTTAACAGCTGTGCGGTATCGCCCTGTCAATAGTAGCATTAAAAATGCTAAATGGCCAATGAGTAGGACCGAGATAGGAGCATGGAGCTTAGTACGCGCAACATGTGTCTCCAACACCACATGTCAAAAACATCAATCTTTCCATATTTTGTCAAGTCTGGACATAGAAAATTTCACCATACCTATGCATCGTTTCATTATGGACCCGAGATGATTGAAGTGCTTCAATTTCAAGGTCTGGAAGGGCATCGGTTTATGAAAGCTGGTTATGTCGAACACTGATAAAAAAAAAATCAATCGTTCATTCGTTATCGACAGATTTCGATCTTGAGCTATCTAATTCAAATAGAAACATTATATTCGCATTATTTCTGATTTCCAGGTTTAACGCAAAACATATAAGGCTCTGTCCGCACCCCTAAATACTCAGAAATATGACAATTAATATTCGTTAGTTAGGGAGTGAGGATCGCCCCGGGAGAACTTTACTTCTCGACGAATAACGACACCACCATTAATTATTTTCCGGACATGTCGTGATAATGTAATATTTATATTCACCCTAGGGTTACTACACATCTGAGAAGGGAGGATGTGTCGTCAATTAGCTGGATTTCAAAAAATATCTGAATTCTTATTTTCAAATTCTATTTCACAAGTATCGCATTAATTAATTTGGCTACAATAATACTACTGAGTGGCATGTTGGTGTAGTGCTTATGAGATGATGGGGTCCGAGCCTCGTTCCAGGACACCAGCAAGTTAGTTCTATTGATATAATATTTATTTATTTAATTCTTAACATAGTGCATACATAAGCACTCCTATATATGCTCTAATATAAACAAGATTAAAGTATTTTCTTTTACTAAAACATATCATTTACATATCTGATCAGTTTCACTTTAAATCTATTCAGTTTCTCCTCATTTCTTATGTTTTCTGGCATTTCATTAAAAATCTTCATCGCACTGTACATTATCGATTTCTGAGATTTAGCCTTCTTCCTGACTGGCAGTCTCAGTCTATCTCTTTCTCTTGTACGATGCTCGTGCTCATGTTGATTTGCATCAATTTTTCGTGTAAATTCCTCTGATGTTTTCTTATTGAGAATACCATTACATTAAAATATATTTTCTGCTTAAAGGTTATCAGCATTGCACTGATCCGAGTATATCTATTATTCTCAAAGCTTTATTTTGCAACACTATCAATTGTTGCATTTCTTCTTCCGATACAGTTTTGTTATCCTGCATCGTAAATCGTCAATAAAGCTGTATAAAACGAAAATATTGGTTTTGGATTGAAATGACGATGTGAGGTAGTTTAAGAAGTAATTTATTTGGGTACACTGATCACGAACACTGGTGACAGTGGGCGAGAAATTCTAAAACGAATACAACTAGCCAAAGTTGCTATGAACCAAGTGTAGTGAATATGGAAAGACGATGACATCAAGCTAGCAACTAAAATTATGTTGGTTCACAATCTTGTCTTTCTGGACAATCCATGATAGCGATAATAGACGCCTTCGATATATATATATATATAATGCCCCAATCCTGCAGCAAGTCCAATCACAGTAAGCCTTGTCTACAATAGTGGAAAAAGGATTCTTCCAATTCTTCGCCCACATTGTGCGCTAAAGTCTAGCCTAGAAAAGGATCCTGGGTACAATTTTCGACTGCAGAAGTCCTGGAAGAGTACCACACTTGTGGAGATGCATTACGAGTTGAATATCATCTGATTGAGGCCACTATATGTCAATACTGATATGAAAATTAAACTACGACAAATGTTTAATAACTATTGACAAAATGTGTATATACATGTATGTATATTTGGCGTTTGACTTGTTGCCTCATTCGATTCGCGGTTTACCAAATTCTAACCTGCGTATATCCTTCCATTTCTTTCCTAATCCTATCCTTAAGCACAAGGAAGAAAGAAGATGTGGCAGCGATTAAAAGTCTTCTAACTGCAGCAAGTTCAGTGCGCTTGGAACTTTTGTACGGATAACTATCGTCGATTTACTCCGCTAACGATTATTAATTAATCTTTCTTTAATCTCGCTTATACATGATAATCCTTTTCTCGAGTGTTAAGTACACACCCCGCGACGCTTGTATTTGTGGTGGAGGGGAATCAACAAATGAACCAGCATCCGGTAGAAGAAAAGAAAGTGCCTTCCTTTCTTCCTTATATTTCCACCAGATATAGAATTTTAAAATTGAATAAAACATAAAATATCGTGGCATTGACTTTATTAGAAAGTTAATTTTATGCCGTTAGTGTTTAAATATGATTTCACGTATACGGGCGCCGCGGCTGGCTCGAATAAAGCGCAATCTGGAATTCCAATATTCGACCACTTTTTGGAGCAGCTGGGGCCGTATATCGCCAATAACGCGACGAATGTTGGCTTCTAAGTCGTCTATCGTATCCGGTTTAACGGCGTGGACTTTAGCAACTTCACATATCCCCACAGAAAATAATCTAAAGGTATTAAGTCACGCGGTTTCAATTCTTGCACGAGCTGGATCATGTAAGTTTGTTAACCAAGATCTTTCCGCAAAATCTTCCATAAAGTGGATGGGTCCAATTACTGTGCACGATGGCGAATCGATTGTTTCGGATCCTCTCCAATACTACGCTGCACTGCAGCAATACCATATGACGTCTCTGCGGATGCGTATTATCAATTAGAGTACACGTTGTGTGAAAATGATCCATGGTCATTCGAATTACTTACACGGATGGACGATTATGTCGACCGTAAAATGGACATGGCGCGCGGTAAGTTTCGCGAACTGAACCACGATTTTTTAAATAAATTTGCATAAATTTGTCTGTTCATGGTGAAATAGCAAACCAAACTGAGCACAAATCAGCTATTAACTGTCAAATTAGCATTAAAGTTTGCAAGTTCTAAAAATAAACCTCTAAAAAACACCCTTTTTATTATATATATGAGCATATCAATATGTATAAGTATATACTTTTTAATGCAACAAGCAAATTATATATGTTTATCGCATCCTTTTTCACTAAAACACATTTATGTACTATTTTTTTGGTTTAATGAATTGTATGGTATTGACTCTTAACATGCCTAGCTAGATCAGCGGAGCAGATACCAATTTAATGGACTCCAAATATATAAATGTTTGTAAATCACCCCTTGATTGCTTCCTGGTTGTACAATATAATTCAGGTTGGTTTTAATTCGCCGCGCAGCCCCAAGATGGTCTTGTTTATCCGCCATACATGTAGTGTAGGATACCCAAGCATCAATCCCATACAATAGTATGATTACCATTACATCATCTCGCAGTGACAACCTATCTGATTCTTGCATAACACACAAAAATTTATACAACAAATAACTAATAATAATAATTACAGACAAATTTATAGACCTTTTGTGTAACCGTAGATACGATTTGCCGTGGTCGAATTTTTTGCATATTTGCGACGTCCGTGCGTCGCGTTATCGACGAGGCGCGCAACAATTTATAAACTGATAAGGCTCGGAGAGTCCATTAGAGGAATATTTGAAATTGTTCATAAACTCGCCAACTATAAATCAGTCAATATTGTTCTCCACGTGTCGGCATATCAAATATACAAAATTCCGATAAAGTTTTAAAATTAATATATAAAATACACAGGAATATATGTGACCCTTTGCCCTTAGGGCCTGTTCTTCTGTAATATTGCGTGTTTAAGCAAGTATATATGAATATATGATTTATAAGAGGGATGTAAATTTATTCATAGGGATAACATTTATATATGCTTACGATCACAATGGTTAAATCTCATAATAAGTATATTTCGTTTTGCATATTGAAATTGTGTTTTTATTAAATTTCACACATTATGTTTTCATAAATATTTTTTTACGTAAAACGTTAGCCAACCCCCTCCCCACCACCGCCGCCACCCTGTGCCACGTGGTTCTAGAAAGTTATGGCGAATGAACATTCTTTGGCAATCCTTTTCCCAACATTTCCATATTTTTGATGAAACAGATATTCGGAAAATCCTCAATCCGACAAATATGTTTCTTTTTTAATATTGACATTCCCGTGTTATAATAAACAATAATCGTTTTAGAGTATATTCGATTTCTAGATGAAAGTAAAACTTCTATAAAGTACTTGTATTGCTTATTTATGCACGACGGGGTAGTTTTTAGAATTATTTAAATGGTTAAAAAATATCTTGCAAAACAAGTTTTCCGATTTAATGTAAACTTTACATTTAAAGCTTATAGCAATAATTTTAATTACAAATTAAATGTATTATTTAAAAAGATATACTTATAAAATCAATTTTATCTAAAAATATTTACGGATCTCTTACGATCCGGGGAACGGATCGGAAGAGGTTCGAATTTATTTTATATATCTTTCCAATTAATACATTTAATTAGTTAATTAATTACATTTAATTACAACTTCACAATAAAAATGTGTTCTCCTTAATAATAATTTTAATTTTTTAATAAATTTAAAAGTATATAAATGTACTAGATGCAGTCAGTAATCTCCATTTTTTTTTATCTTTACAGATAGAACTTGTGTTTAGGTATTAACAATCAAACCAAGCTATTTTTGAAGTAAATTGATCATTAAAGATCGGTGTTAGCTGCAAAATCAATTGCTTTTAATATTTTTCAGATTTTCAAAATCAACTTTTGTAGTTAAAATCCATTTTTTAGATTGCTAACTTTGTTTTATTTACCACTTAATGAATTAATAAAGTTGTATCAATGTGTCCAAAATTGAATAAAAAAGAATTGATAATTCTGGCGTCTGCTATCAGATTACTCAAAGGTATTTAAGATTCCGTAAAAATAAGGTAGATGACTCTTTCAAATAATGGAACGATTAAATGTATTAGTATCAAAAAGGTAACATATAAGTTCGAAAATATGTCGCTAAAAATATCGTCGCTGTAGCATAGTTGGATAATACACCTTCCCCGGTTTGGAAAGAGATCCAGGTTTGAATTCCGGTAGCGCACAACAATATTTTTTGATAAAATTGATTTTATATGTATATCTTTCTAATTAATATATTTAATATATTATAATATACATCTACCAGTTTCGAAAAATATCATTTTCTTCTACAGGATGTCCTCAACTAATCAAAAACATACGTTATATTGTTTCTTTTACAAAATCTATCTTTCAATAATATTAATTTTTTAAAGTTTTTCTAAATATAGTACTTAACTAAACGTATTGGAACAATTTTTATAAGAAAAAAAATTAGAATAGGACTTGTGGTTAAATTTAGTTGGTCGTTTATAATATTTAGCTAGGTTGAATATATGTTTTTTTCCAGTTAAGATGATCATCGATCAGTACTCCCAGATGTCGAATAATTTTAACTCGTGTCAATAGCCGATAATAACCGAGAAAGGGAGAAAAGGGAAAGAAAATAAGAAAGATCTGTCCCTTAGAACCACCCTGCGCAACGGATGCACGTGCACACCACGTGGAAGGGTGTGTTGTTCGAGAATAGGGCTTACAATCGGTGAACTATTGTAGACATTATCGAAGAAGAAGAAGAACGAAGAATTTGTAGCGATCAGTGAGGTTGACGCCATTTCTGTAACGAGATTTATTTTCATAGGTATGCCTTAAGTATTACAGGACCTAATTTATGATGTAGGGATCTCACTGAATATTTCGGGAACCCTTTAAATGATACCCCAACACAACGTGGACTACGAACAACACAATAGGGACGACGTTTTAGGTTACACGGCCAATGTCGCTGTCTGGAGCCAACGGGTTTCCGAGCTGAGCCGATGAAGACCGAGCGTGTACGAAGTAGAGATTTCAACCCGAATATTCGAATATATTTGGCCTTCTTCTACTATTCGATACTCAAATATGGAATATTAAGCAATTCTTAGCATTCTGATTCGGACGTGGAAGAGGTACCTGTCTCTTGTTCGAAGAGTTCATCGACGTCCGAATTTCAGACTGAATTAAAAAGCACCATTTTATCCCTCGTAGAAACTATAAATGTTTTTAAACAAATATCAGATATTTCATAGAGATAGAACTATTTTTTTAATATTTTTATATTTAATGGAAGCATGGGGTAATCACAGGGCTTACGACCTGTCTTCGGCTGACATAAGTGATCAACAAATTCACACATTTATCAAATTTTTATATATGTTTCTATGTGGACTCGCTTCGAGTACTACTACACCATCGCCATGTATGGATCAAATTTGATAATTCATTTGCCCTTTTTTTTAAACAGCATATATAAAAAATAGCTTTGTCTCTATGAGATATCTGATATTTGTCTAATAACAGTGCCTTTGCAGGTAAAAATCCAGTAATTGTGTGTTCTTGGACATATTCAAATATTGCTACAATAAATGTTTGTACATATAAACAAATATTTTAGATATTTGGACAATTTCAAAAAAAGGACAGAAATATTAGACCTATTATTAACAGTCAAACGCTATTGAGCGGGTATTTTCAACTGCAGCGACGATAAAAACAAAATTAAGAACAAATTAATTAAAAATACTAAACGTTCAATGCGTTGTTATTTTTAAAACTACAATAAATAAATAGTTTATGGTAAATTAGCTCGTTTTCTAATAAATTTTGATATACTTACACGTGTAATACGATTTATTTGAAATATTCCAAATTAATTTCACACTGTTGTCATACTTTAGAAACAATTCGAATATTTTTAGTATTACAATTCGATATTCGAATTGTTGACGATATCGAATAGTTGGAATCTCCAGTACGAAGCCAGTATTTTTGTGTATTTCTTAATTAATATTTATCTTTTCACTTTCTGTGTTGCTTCTGATTTAACTTCCTTTTTCGTACCTACCTGCTTATTTCAGCCACAAATCATACCTCATTCAGGTAGTTATTAGTGAAAGTGACACTCCCTCCACAGCCTACAGTCAGGGTCACTGACCCCTCAAAAAGTCGTCTGACCTACCGGCACGCACATAAATGTTCCGGGGTCCAGTTAATCATTAGACGACACCCTACATAATAGGGGAGTGGACTGAGGGTCAAAAATGATCGAGGCGGTGAACAGGGTCGTAAATTTGGATATAAATTATTAGCTATGTCACGAAGACGAGCTAAAATTATCCTAAATCATTCTGACAGAGCATTCTTCAATGAAAATGTTACCAAAACTGATTACGTTTCAAAATTAATTCATCCACGTCGGTCCTTTATATCTGAGGATTGTTATCTCCATGAATTCCAACCCTCTTGATTATGCTGAGATCCTGTTGGGTTTTCGCTTGGTCGGTCCAATGTGTGGGGGATCTTCCTCTTTCTCTACGTCCTTCGACGCGGCCTACCATAACAACCAACAGATAGAGATTTATTGTGAAAGCACATCACATCTGCATATGTGACCGACGCAAGTCGCTAATCGCAATGGTGGTGATGGAATCGGAAAGTATAAGTGGAAATAAAGAATCAGAAATGAGGGAATGATGAGGAACGAGGGAATCCTTCGATAGCGGACCAGGATAGCTTACGGGATAAGGAGGACAGTTCGATTCACCTGATTATCCTGAAGTTCACCCCAAAAACTCAACTGCCATGGCAAAACTCTGTAGAGTTTCAACGTCCACTAAACACCAAAATCACAACGGTATGTGACGCTTCCTGGCGATTCTCGGCGAGGTTCACCAGTACAGAAAACACGAGCCAGTCGATCCGAGGGACAGGTGTATATTTTACAAGCGGTTCAACAAATAACCACATGAGGGCACTTCCTCTCCACATCTCAACGAAATTTGACATACCAGTCGGGCCAATGTGTACTGATTGGAAGTGGACTAAGGGGTAGGAACGAAAAAAAAACCTGATGACAATAATTTTTTTTTTTACGTGCATGTAATATTTATGAATTATGTGCTACCACAGACTATCAATTGTTTCAATATTTTCATTTTGGTGTCACGCAATCCAATAGCTCCGCGACAATTTTTAAATATATGACTCGATTGGAACGAAAATTTAAACGCTGATAATATAATATGCATCAATGTAAAAATTACTTTTACTGCTGCATAAATGTGTCATAAACTATCGGATTTATGTTTCCACAGATATTATGTGTAGAATTTTACTCCTATGTATACTTTATTTCATGTCTATTCATTTTACCAATAAAAAATAATTACGAATCCGGAGAAAGTTTCTAAGATTTATTAATTTTAAATTAAATATACGCTCTGACGATATCAATTATGATTATCTCCTTAGCCGTCTGAAATTGTTAAACTTATCAGTGAGACGTGCGATGACCAACCTTCTATTCCTATACAGGATCATCAATGGTATGCTAGACTGCCCCCAGATTGTTAGTCTGCTCGACTTTCACGCACCATTGAGGTCATCGAGACACAATTCATTGTTTTATTACAGTGGTAATGTCAAAACTCATGCATTAGCTAACTCCGCAGTCCCCAGATTGCATTCGTTGTGGTAAGAATATGCGGAAGTAGTCGACATTTTTGCTGTAATTTAAATTATTACAATGTATTTATGTATGTGTTATATTTATTTTTAATTTCGATTATGAAAAAACACGCTGACATTATGTCATTGTTTTCTTTGTCTAATGTAATGCATTTTACAAATTATGTATATGCCTGAAATAGGGCGTGTATAATAATAATAAATAAATAAATGTATTAAAAGTGAAATTATGATTGCTCTGAATTTTGATGCACGCCCGTGAAAGTATTGTTCCAAGCCTGGCGGCGACCTAACGAACTAGCGAATGCGTCACAAGTACAGCTCGCAACCAAAACATGGGCAGGATAATAAAAGTGCAGGTACACCGTTGTTGTGCGCATTGTAATGATGAATGCTTATAAACACACGTCATGTTTATGGAGCTGACCTCTGTCGATCTGTAAATATTAAGAACAACTTCTCAAATTACAAACAATGTGTCTTCGGGGCCGGTGTTTACTCCCGCGGTCCGAGCGGCCCTCGATCGAGAAGAATGTGATTACGAAACTGAGCCGCTTCTGGAAAATTCTATCGAAAAAATATTTACGTTGCAAAAGTTTGACCCGTTTCAGGGCGGTTTTGACCTCATTTTATGAAGAATTTCAATGTCTAAACATGCTTCATTTATATAGGGTGTCTAGTGGAAATTTTTAAATTAAAATTAAAACAAACAAATAAGTTTATTATGTTTATTTTAGTTTTAACAGGTAATAGAGATCTGAGAATTGCACTTTTTAAAGATTATATCGTTTAATTCACTATTTTGACGCAAGTCAAGTGCTTCCATTATTTTTTACTATCTATTTTACGATGTGTCTATTTAAATATGTATTATTGGTGGTCCAAAAGAAACTCTCATGTGATATTTATAATCTTTATTCCACAAATAATACAGTTTAAAGTACAAGGTATATAACTAGTTTCGGAGCCAAACGGTAACAAAAAGAGACCGAGCCTCGCGCCCTTTAATCCTCGCTTACACACGCACACACATATACATCTCGCCCCGGCAGTGCGGACGCTCTGACACACACACACATATATATTCGATCTTAAGGACATCACATTTACATTGTTTTTATAAAATCATGTATACATACTTTGATTTATAAACAGAGATACATATATTTAAATACACGTTGAGATAGCATTTATTATTTAATCTATTAGCAAATTACAATGAGTTTTGCAATGTATACTTTTAAGATAAATAAAATAGCCTTAGATAAGGGCGAATACAAGGGAGAAAGGTTCCTGCTTAATTATGTTGATTGATTGATGCGAACCTTTTTCGTGATAACGTGAAGTAGATGATTCTTAAGAAATGAATATCGATCAAAATTAATAGCATGGTGATCTGTACAAAATCTCGAACGCATTTGCCGGAGCTAAACCACCATTGTGGGACGTCAGCAATGTTAAGTGCCAACTGCACCACCTGCCTTCCAAGAAGTTGATCACGTATTGTTATCAAAAGCATTCATCTCATCTGACCACTGTTATACAATGCCTATTCTTTAAGACCACACAACTGATCTATTCTACCGTTTGTAGACGGACTTGTATTGAAACTTCACTGGACATCGTTCTACTTTAATTTATTGCGTGGGAATGCCTAAATCCCAGTTAGCACCTGGCCCGGTATGCACCGACATAAACCACAGTGAGTGTTATTCTCAGGTTAGATTGTGTTAGAAGTCGCGAGGGAGAACTGAAAGTCTGCTCGTTTCAATACACCTCCGCCAAATTTTACATTTAAACTCAATAATTATTATTACTTCATATTTAAAATCTTCCTTCATAGTACATAACAGCAAGCGCACAATAATTTTGTTCACAATTTTATACTATATCTAAATTCAAAGGTAGTTCAAGTTTCATTTAAAACACCCTGTATAATATATTTTTCACTCAGTAAGGAAACGAAAGCATGTAAGTTCTTATACAAAATCGCATTTTTTACCGAGGGTATTTTTGAAAAGAAAATGTAAACCTTTTTTCTTTTGTAGAAAGCAATATAGAATGATTGGAATTTGGATGAAAAAAATCCCCGAAGACCCCGATCCACTAACAAGAATACTGTGAGACCGTTGATTTGTTGATTTACAAAGTGGATAAGGCTGATGAAAGATCTACTTGTCCGCGCACTGTTTGCGGTTCGGTTAGTTTACCGACTCACGGACAATTGAACAATCTCACGAGGCTACCGATAATAGCAGTACCGTGTCCGAGGCGGGTCGTTTACTTACCGTCTTATCAACCAGCAATACCGTGTCCGACGGCTTGCTCGATCTGCACAAAGGCGCTGCATCGCGCTTCTCTCGGCTGGAGCTGACGTTTTAATTTCAGTTACATCACAATATAATAACAGGTACTTAAATAAACCGACAACATAGGTCCACCATCTGCCTATCCACAGAACTGAATTACTTATTGACCTTACTTACGACCCTTGTAGGTACTCCTAGAATAACATTATAAAATATTTTAATGTAAGTCAAAATGCACATTTTTGTGGTTAAAAATAGAGAACTGAAAAAATAAAATATGAATTAAATATATTAATTAGAAAGATATACATGTAAAATCAATTTTATCGAAAAATATTGTTGTTGCGCCACCGGGATTCGAACCTGGATCTCTTTCCGAACCAGGGAAGGTGCATTATCCTACCATGCTACAGCGACAATATTTTTAGCGACAATTTTCGAACCTATATGTTACCTTTTTGATATTAATACATTTAATCGTTCCATTATTTGAAAGAGCCATCTACCTTATTTTTACAGAATCTCAAATACCTTTGAGTAAACTGATAGCAGACGCCAGAATTATCAATTCATTTTTTATTAAATTTTGGACTCATTGATATAACTTTATTATTAGAAGAACACATTCTTATATTATTATAAATTCATATTTAAAATATCACAGACCGTCTGTTCTGAATAATTACTTCACAATAAGAATGTGTTCTCCTAATATAAAACTTATGTTACAAATTAACAATTGAAGAAATTCAACAAGATATTAAAATATAATTCTTCATTGTTTGGGATATGTACTTATTATTATAATACTTTGAACGAAATAGTGCTCTGTACCTCCCACTTCGCTCCCTCCCTACCTTTTCCCCGCCGCTAACGCAGTCAGTCGACCGGCAACCCAGAACCAGAGCGGTTACACGATATTATCAATTTTGGAGACTTCGTCAGTCTATATTATGTTCGAACTTTGGCGAAATAGAGTGTGATAATTCTTTATACAGTCCACTGCGTCCGGAGGAAGAGGCGAGTTCAATGAGTTCCTTTTCCTTTCCTTTTCTGGTACCTAAGGTGCGATTTCAACATTCTTTATCATATTGTCAGCGACATGGACACCTGAAGTACAGTGTGTCCCAAAAGTTTTTTTCATTTTGGTTCACTAATCACGATCACTAGCCGCGTCCTTGAGAATTCAGTCGCTGAGGAGCGTGTCTTTACCAGATGTTCGTGAAATTTTCCCTGGAAAATTGATATCCCGATAAACTGGCCTCCACATAGCTCCAACTTGACACTAATAGACTTTTTTCCTATGCGGCTACCTGAAATCAAAGGTATACAGTAACAATTTTCCCTCTCTGGACGAATTAAAAGAAAATATCTGAGAAGAAATGGCAGCGATCACGGAGAAGACGTGCCGAGCAGTTCTCAGAAATTTTGCCTCCCGTTTAGAAGAGTGCCAGCGAAATAACAATCACATTAAGAAATAAATTCCCAGGAACTGTATTTAAAAGCAAACTAATCATTTTTTTAAACCCATCCATTATTTTATTTTTATTATGAAAAAGACTTTTGGGACACTTGTATATGGGAACTAGGTGCAAAATACGTGTCCATTCCTCTCGATCTTGAGCCATGTTGATGCAGCGTTCAAAGAGGACTCTGTTAAATCTAGTATTTGACAAATCAAAATCCAAAATATCTTCAGCAGACTAGTCCATGTATAACTCATGTTTAATACAATTTCGCTTTTAAACTGAGCCTGTGTCATGAAGAATGTATCGAGATTAATGTTAATGGATGAGATATCATCATAGTAAGTAATCATTCTAAGCGGGAGAGAGAAATAGCTGAGATTGGCTTTATAAATCTTGATGTGAGTTGGAGATCTCAGAGATCGGACAGGACTGTGGAATATTAATATGTTTTGAACGTCACGAAATTTTGTTCAGTTGCAGCTCTAGGATACATTCAATGTAAATCAAGTAAGCACTGTGTTCTTACTTCACTGTCCTCATCACTATCCAACGAACGTCGTCTACCATCACATTGTTCACTGCAGCCGCTAATGCTCTACAGTAGACTAGCCAAACCATTGCCTTAGCTTCTTCAGGCGTGATATTCTCCTTCATCCAGGCCCCAGACTTCCAGAAATCTTTCACTGCATTATGAGGAGCAAGATCTCACACTTCTCTGAATGTATCATCACATGTCCGAGATATTAACTGTCTAACTGAGGTGAATATATAAAGTAACACGAACACGAATGAGATGAGCCATAAGTTTTTGCACTTTTTAAATCACTTTGGTACATGAAAATTTAGTCGCAATAGATCGCTTCACGGGGGAACAACATACGTTCTGCTTTTTACAAAAACAACAATTCTTATATGATTATTCGGCGCCTGTTCCGCGCTCACTACCGATAAAACAATGTGAATCAATATACGAGTGTTTAAATCGTGGCTCGGAAAGTTTGACGAGACCGGTTCAATGATAAATAAGAAGAAAACCGGGCGGCCACGGAGCAGGAAAAGCGAAGAGAATGTCGCGCAAGTTAACGAATATGTACGGGAAGATCCGAGCTTGTCGACTCGCAAGCGTTCTGCTGCTACGGCTATACCGAGATCAACTTAAATAATAATGAATGATAAACCAGCCACAATACCCAACGTGAGGCAAATATTCGTCGAGAGATAGCCAACACCCACGCGTCCTATAGCGTTTTAAAACCTAGATGCCAGATTCAAGGAATACCAGCGGCGGGATGGTGAACATTTAGACGACATGATTTTTCTAATTGTGCTCTTTCAGTGAAATAAACATTCATTATCATACAATCTGTAGTTTTTGTGTTAAAGTGTTAAAATTTATGGCCCTTACAATCGTATGAGAATTGTTATTTTTATTTATATCTAATTTTATTGAGAGATTTTGACAGTAACTAACATAATAAATATTTAACATGTGATACTATTTATGAAAATCCACAGAAATATCTAGGTACATGCGTATGTTTAGGTGCAGAAGATAGATTAAAAGAGAAAGATTGCAACTATTGTTGCGGTAAAAGGAGAGCAAGGTGTGTATATAGGTAGAATGATTGGCCACAATTGAGATTGTGGTAGTTCATAAGAACCCTTTGAGCGTAGTACGGCTAATATTGAAAAAGTAAATGTCTCATTATGGTATTTGCATGACCGATGAATGAATGAATTTTGTATGTAAGATGTTCTACTTCTACATCAGTGATACCCAAAGTGGTCTATATCGACCCCCAGGGGTCTATGATAACCTGCAAGGGGTCTACGTCAGCGAAAAAAAAATTGGGGGTCCATGAAATGAAAATGGGGGTCCACGATAGTGGATCTCAACATACACTGATAATACCTATTTACTTACATTATAAGCTTATAATATAAAGACATATACATTATTTATAAAAGTTCCTATGAAGTAAAAAATTTATTATATATGTTTATAAAATTGTTTAAGTTGTAAGATGTAGGCATTCGCTTTGTGGTTTAAATTTTTAACACTAAACTTCACTACAATTAGAAATTTACAAAAAATCAATATCAGATAAGTAGTGGGTCTACCAAAAACCGAAAAACATGGCAAGGGGTCTACGACACAAAAAAGTTTGGGAACCTCTGTTCTAAATGGTATGTGAAGTGATATTAATTCCACTTTGAAGAGAAGTATTTGGTCAGCACGTGTTCTTCGATGTTCTATGATTTTCATATTGTGCATCAAAATAAGAGTTGAATGATAGATTAGATCTAACATTAAGATATCGAATAAATCTATTTTGTATTCGTTCTAATCTCGCAATTTGTGAAGCGATCCATTACAACTAAATTTTCACGGACCAAACTGCGCACATTCCGCACAGAAGCGATTTAAAGAGAGCAAAAACTTGTGAGACACTCTGTATTTAATAACTTTGCGAAAAAATCGATCGGTGCCCTCCCTCCCCCCCCCCCTCTACCATTCCTACCCCCACCATGAAGGCAATCCAATAAACGTCTCTCAGCTTTTCGCCGGACCGTCGACGAGTCGCGATATTAAAAAAGAGCCAAGCAAATGTGTCTGCCACAAATCGACCGTTAACCGAGTTAATGGTTCATTATCGCCGCGGACCATCTGGTCCGAACTTTTATCACCGGCGCTAACTTTACCATCACCTTTTCAATTTCCTCTCCTCACTTTGTTTGTTTGATCAAAAATATGGTGATTAATACATACACTGCGGTGGTGGGTCGGATTTGACCCGGGTGTTTGTAAAAATATGAATTACGCTACAAATATTCGTTTAATGCTGTTTTCGTTCTAGCTAATCTTTTATTAAATATTTACAAATAATTTGAGATACAAATAAACGTTATCGGACGAGATTCAAATGAGTTATTGATAAAAATGTGAAAAAATGCTCAAAAATCAGACGCTTTTACGAGATTAAAACTCAGCGCTTACACCGAAATATATATTGTCAACATTTTAAGCGGGCAGACAAAGGATACCAGGTATGCGTTCATGTATTTGTTTTGACTTATTTTCGTCTAGCGGCTCCTAGACAATACCAGTAATATAACTATTTGAGGGGCGTTGCGCCTACCTGTAAGTTTTATGACACTATCTGTTCGGGTTCCGACGAGAAGATTACATGCTCAGTGGATGTTTGTATTTTGGCTGTGTGGGGCGTTTGTTGATGCGTGTGAATATGTACATTATTCGTAATATTTTTTAATATTTATCTTTAATTTTTTAGCAGAAACATTACGGCACATCATGCCATTTCATTAAATCATATTTAAAATGAAATATCTATAAAAAAATCTCCCACAAAACGGTTGAAAAATTGAAAACTTGAAGTGGGTCTAAAATGACCCACCACCGCCGGACGTGTTTTGTTTCGACCCACCAGGCAGTAAGTGTTAATACCGTGTTAGCTGGATGCTCATATTTTTGTTTGCGAACAGTTGCATACCACCATTCATCATCGACTCGGTTATCATTTATGGAGTGAGTAGCTATAGACTGACATATAAAACATGTATTAATAAAATTAAATAGTTACAATTGATATTTTTTAAATTTATAGTAGATAACAGAAGAAAGTGTTTGTATGAAGATGATTATAACCAATTATTTACAATATGCTAAATCTTACCAGTTGACAAAAAAGTAACATATGCTATCATATTCCAAGAGTTGATAAATACTGATCCTCGCCATAGCCATTCGACCAGATCGTCGGGTCGGACCGTGAGAGAACCGTTAGAGAACAGTGTGTGCGGTGGGAGGACGAGAGAATGTGTTGTGCCAAGAATAATTAACAAAATCGATAAAGTCCTATTAATTTTTTTTTTAAATGATGACCACCTTAAAGTGCAAAGTAAATATGTACTAGGTCTATTACACCCAGTAAAAATTGTTTATCTTTTCGAAAGATTGTTTTTTTTTCTTTATATATATTTATTATATTTATATATATTTTATTCTTTATATATTTCTAAGTAATTCATTTAACATCTCCTTATCTAATTTTTTCCCTCTTGTTATATTTTATTTATAAAAAAAAAATGTTTAACTATGTAAAAGGCAATCCTTCTCGTAAAACTGTCATGCAGTCTGTCAAAAAATAAAATTAAAATTAATTTATATATGTAATAAAGAAGAAGAAATGTGTGGATTAGTACATCTTGCTATTGTGCTTGTTGTGTCATACTTTGCGCGACACCGAAATATATAAACAACGGAGTACATGTTCTGAATCCAGAAGGCTTGTGGCTCCAGTGAGGAAAAATCCAGATAATTAATGGTGCATTTCTCAGGTGGGTCGTGTTTCTTCCTGATTCTGGTTGGTTCTTCAGCCCCCCCTGTTCCCTATTCTGTTCCTATACCAAATTTCTTTCACCCTTCTTACATCCCATATTTCCCCACCCCCCTTTTTCAGACAAAAAGCGTAAAGTAAGGCGCGAGACGACAAATCTTGCGACATGTATTACGAAAGCCGAAAGTTGTCTCCAAATACTTATTGAGAGCAAAATCCTGATCTCAGAGATTGTAACTTTGATTATATTTGCATACTGATACTCTTTCATCTCTATTTATTCTTGTAGTTGGCTTCCTTGAAGAAAATTAGGCCGACGTTTCGGCACCAGTTCCATGCGCTGGTTCTCACGGAAACCGTGTTAATTAATATTTTTGTTTTTTAGTACACATAATTTAGTCACAATAATATTATTATTATTATGGCAATTTTCCATTTAGGTTAGGACTGGTATGGAAAAACCACCACACATTTTAAAATAAAGTGTTATTTTAAAAAAACATAATAAGTACACTTTATATTGAAATTAGGCACATATCCCTTGAACATTTTCGATTCGAAATTTAGTCAAGTATCCACCCATAAAATATTGTGGACTAAGTCTGTTACATCCTGTATATATATTAATCGCAAACACATTGTGGTTATTTATTTTAATAATATATAATTCATTATTATAACAATATAATTTCACACATGTTTTTAGTTAATTTTGATTATTATGAAAAAAAATTTTTTGAAACCGATTGGTAAATATAAAAAACTGGTGCATTTTGCACACATATGTATAAAAATATGCGACAAACAATACAAAATATTTAATATCCGACGATATTTCCAAGATCATAGTCGGATCCGCCATTCTACTTAAATATTTAAACTACAGAACTTCTATAAACCATTATCCTCGAGGGCTGAGCTGGCGTTGTACGTTTCCGGACATAATAACAGGGTAATTCAGAAAATAAAACCTTATTTATTTTAAAAAATAAAAAATAATATTTTGTTATATTTTTAGGAGAACACGTTCTTATTGTGAAGTTGTAATTATTCAGAACATTATTTTAAATATTAATTAAATACATTTATTAGAAAGATATACATATTAAATCAATTTTATCGAAAAATATTGTTGTTGCGCCACCGGGATTCGAACCTGGATCTCTTTCCAAACCGAGGAAGGTGTATTATCCAACTATACTACAGCGACAATATTTTTAGTGACAAATTTTCGAACCTGTATGTTACCTTTTTGATATTAATACATTTAATCGTTCCATTTTTACAGAATCTCAAATAACTTTGAATAATCTGATAGCAGAAGCTAGAATTATCAATTCATTTTTATTAAATTTTGGACACATTAAAAATAATATATAATATGTATATTTAATTAATATTTTGTTATATTTTTACATGTATTCAATATAAAAGCATTTATCAAATTTGTTCGCAAGTTTTAAAATTCTGCTGTTGTCCATTTAACTGATTGATTATGCAAGCTGCAACTCTTCGTCACCTGTAAAACGTTTTCCATCCAGGAACTCTTAAAGCTTCGGAAAAACCAACAAAACTTCCCAGAAAAGTCTTGGGCTAATTTAGGTAAGACTTTTCCCATCATCCAATTTAGAGTTCGGACCTTACTCTGCGTGATTTTCATATTTAACCAAAGCTTAAAAAATGTCTGGGTTTTAGAAGTCGTGACGAATTGCAACTTGCAACTTATAACTAGTTAAATAAACTAGCGGTAGACGATATATAACCTCGTGAACAGATATGATAAATATTGATTATGCGAAGAAATAGATTAATGTACTGTGTGTTTAAAACAATTTAAAACTGTAAAATAAAATATTTTCAACATTTTTATAACTAATAGATCTTTAAAAATATTTTTTTTTTAAATTTAGAATAATAAATGTATTAATTTGAAAGAACTACAGCATATAAGTTCGAAAATTTGTCGTCAATTTACAATGTTGGCGTAGTGTAATCGATTAACGCATTTCCCCGGATAGAAAAGGTAACAATAAAAATATTTTGCAATAAATCGATTTTTCCTGTATATATTTTTAATTTTTATTTGTATTAAAAGATCTTTAATTATTTTATTTAACATATTAATGATTTATTAAAACACATGTAAGTCCCAAAAGTATAATCATGAATATAATGGAAGTACTCAACCAATAAATAGAAATTAACTCTAATAGCTCAGTAAAAACCAAACCTGTAAAAATTCCTGTAATAGTACATAACATAGAAGGGAAAATCCCAGCATTAGAGTCAGATTGACCAAATTTCAAATTATATATAGACTCACTGAAAAACACCCCTGTATTGAATTGTATAAATATCCTAGCTAAAGAGAAAAATGTACCAGTCTGAAAATGGCCGTGACATTCTGAAACTGGTCATTAATTCGACCCGCAGAATAAAAAGGTTCCATCAGACACTGACACTGTTTTGAGATAATGAGCTCAAAAGTGTTGATTTAATTTTAACATATATTCATGTATATTTTTGTTTTGAGTATTTGTATAAGTTTTAAGGTATTAACTTGTTTTTAGTATTATCAATGACCACTGCGAGATGAGGGGAATTAAAAATATAAGAAAACATTGTAAATTAACAATAATGATCCATGAATTGAAATAAATAACTAATGCAGTTGGAACTTTCAGCTCCTTTAATATCCGTTAAATAGAGTTTGTGTGTATGGAAGAAATAGATAATAATGCATTTGGAACCCTTTTCACGCAATAACTCAAATCAGTCCAAAATGTTAGTTGAAACCTTATTATTCTAAGGGGTCGAAATAATAAAGAGTGGAAAAAAGTTAAAAAGGGGTTTAATAAATCATTAAAAAGATCTTTACATTCTGAATTACCTCCGTACATTGAAGATAAATAATCATAGACGCTTCGTACATATTTATTTTCAAGTTGCACAACTTTCGATAGAATTTCATATTACTTGGAAATAAATGACGGGGGTACTATTGTCACGCCACTGTGATGTGATGTATTATGGAAAAATGTCACATTTAATGTGCAGTAAAACGGAGCACATTGTCACCGAGTGTCTGGAAATTTCTAAACATTTTAAATGAAGAATTTATCCGCACCTTCTATTTTGTACGGTGAAAAGATGAACTTTTTAACTATCAACCACATTTCACATCGAGTACTCCACACACGGTGGGGGGTTGTAAAGAGTGTTGCGAAATACTAGCAGCACACAATTATGATATATGTAAATTAAATCTAGAGCTAACAAAAGAGGAAAGTAAACTGAAGGCAGTAAGAATTATCTGCCATTTTTTCGCGACGTTTAATTTTTTGAATTTGACTCCTAATTTACAATTAGAAAGGCATTCGCACGATGCTGATGATGCTGTACCACTTGGAGAAAGGGAGGAAAGCTGCTGAGTCATTTCGACATCTCCACGATTAGCGAAAAGCCATGCCGAGAGTGGTTAGTGGTTATAGTATAGTATACGGGTTGTTTGATCGTTAGTAAAAAAATATCTACTTGTCGAAAGTACATCCCGTAGTAAACTCTGCGATATCCGATAGTAAAAACGAGAATCGATAGTTAAATATGGCGGACTTTTCACAGCTGTTCCAAAAGTCATCTGACACATTGATACGTTGAAAGTTGCAGTATACGACAAATCATCATTAAATATCTCTGTATCGCACAGAATTACTCGCCGAGAAGGCGCCGTATAATTGATATGCTAAGACACGTGAATAATAAAATTGCACAGAAACAAACAAAAATTAATTCAACTTTATATTGTATAATGTCAGTCAGCAGCAACATTCTCTCTCTCTCTCTCTCTCTTTTTCTGAAATTAATTCGGGACTGGAAGAAATAAACGATACATGCAGGAAAGCGGTTAATCGAGGAACGGTCGATCGAGATTTCACTGTATATCGTTCTGAAAGCCATACTCGATGTAATCATCAACAAGTGTTGTGATTGGCTGATTTCATTTTAGGGGGAATAGAAACTTATACTCTGTCTGCTTTGGGGTATTTTGGAACTAAACCTGATTTTTACCATACAATATCAATGGATTTTGCGAGAAATTATGTGTTTTACATGTAGCTGACAAAAAATATACAAAAACTGCATATTTAACTCAAATTATCCGAAATCCGTTTTAGGGGGTTTTAGAATTAAACGTAACATATATGTAAAATATGTAGTGACAAATTCTAGCGTTGTTGTCGGGTACACGTCTGGTGGCGGGACACGTGTTCTTTGATAACTCTAATATTAGTGAACGCCGGCGTGTCACTCAAAACGCTGTGGCGTGTCGCCTTTGACACCTTCACTGTATTATGGAAATGATTCGATATCAATATGCTTAATACATTTAACAGTTTCGAAGTTTGACAAGTGTTGTTTAATTAATACTGAATAAGATAAATTTAAAGCTATCTTTAAACGACGTCTTAAGATGGGTTATCGATACTAGTTCAAAAAAAAAAAAACCCTTTGAAACACGCCCAGAAGATTAAGGATGAAAGTGTCGTGTACCTTCAGAAACTTTCCAAATCCAAATAACTATCCAGACAGACCAACAAATGTGGCCGTGCTGTATGAAATCGGAATTTAGATCTTGACGATAAAACAAGAAAAATCCGGCCCAGCTCGTACGAACACGAAAAAAAAAAATTCAAAGTAAAATTCTTGAGACAGAACCGACGGCACATTCATATATATTCAAACTTTTTCGGTGATCTTCAAATGGACCATAGGACAATTGTTATGAGATTAGAGAGGCTGGCTATGTCGTGAAAACAGCACACATAATTTTTAAATGGATTAAAGAATTAGATAACCATGATGATATTAGTAAACACTTGAATAACGAAAGCTCATCTCGACACAGGATCATCTAATCAATAAATGTTAAAATATTATAAAAAGAAAATTAAGGATAAAATATATATTAAATAAAATAACAATAATTTTGTATGAAACCACGAAATTTATTATACATCAACCGGTTTCGCCTATCTCAAGCTTCATCGGGACGTATTTAAAGCTGTGTTTGAAATACGTTCTGATGAAGCTTGAAATACTGTTTTAAATACGTCCTGATGAAGGTTGAAATAAACGAAACCGGTTGACGTATAATAATTTTCGTGATTTCATAGAAAGTGATTGTTATTTTATTTAATATAATATGTCAAACCACAAAGCGATTATTGCTTTCTACGAAAAAATAAATAAAAAATGCAATCAATGGGGACAGAAACATTTTTTGATATTTTTAACATGAGTCAAAGAGCATTTAAGATGTTTAAATAATAATGATTTTTCAGAGTTTTACTTACTTACTTACCATCACGCCGTTTCCCAGCGGGCGTAGGCAGAGAGGATAGAGCGCCATACTCCTCTGTCCTGACACACAATTCTCGCCTCATCTACATTCATACATCTTCTCACACAAGTTCGCCGCTGATTGTCGCTTCTAACCGGACCATCCTCCATTATCTGGTTTACCTGGTCGTGCCAAGTTTTCCACGGACTCTTACTATACTCTTACTCACTATACTAATATCAGCTTTACATTTCTTCCTTATTACTTCATTTTTAAATAGATTTGCCACATATACGCCTAAGTGATTTCATTTCCACTGCATACAGTCTACTTTCGTTCCTCTTATGCCGGCTTCAGGCCTCACTTCTATACATCAGTATCGGTACTAGGACTCCGATATGCACCGCTAGTCTTGCCTCGGTTGACAAATTCCCATTAGATATAATTCCATTCAGTTTATTCCCCGCAGTCACCCTCCTTTCGAAATCATTCTCAGCCTTTCCGTTTCCATCAAACATACTTCCCAAATACACAAACTAATTTACTTGTTCCAAAAATGCATTACCTACAATTATTTAGCACGGCTCTTGCTTTCCTTCTTCTCGAATACCATCACTTTCGACTTGTTGACATTCACAATAAGGTCGCTCTCCTTGCATACATCGTACATTCTACTCACTAGACTGTAGTTCTTGTTCATTATTCGCCATGAATACAGCACCATCGGCGTACAATAAACAGCATACAATCAAATCGCCAATTTTTGCTCCTGCATTCATACATTCCAGTTCTTTCACACAATTATCCATTTCCAGAGTTTTCCAATCATTTATTACTTTTGTATTGTCCGATTTACACATAAACAATGCTGGTTTTAAATTGAATAACATAAATAAAACGTGTAAACCAAACCTGAACTAACCAAAATATCATTAAGTCATTATCGTAACAATTTAATTTAGGCATGTACTAGATTTATAATTTTTAATTGAATTTGAAAACATTAGAAAATTTTGACAAATGATTTTAATTTTTTATTTCATCGCCCTGATGAAGGAAAAGGTATTCTCCGAAACCGGTTTGGTGAATATAAATAAATCATTGTGATTTTTAAAAACAATCTTAGTAAACTATTAATTATATTTTATATGGTAAAATAAATAACAGATACATGTTAAAAAGAGATGTGGCTAGTGTAAACTAATGTAATTTTATACATAGAAATTTGTTGGGACGTTTTAATGTTTAATGGTTTGCAAAGTATAATTCCTTTTCATTTCTTTTTAACCTTGAAGCGGACGCGCGGTCTTTTGAAACGGCAGCGGTCGCGCGTAATCGTCTCGACCTTTTTATTTTTAGGTATTGTAAAACACAAATTAATATAATAATCATTTATTCTTTATGATATGAGACATTGTCTTTCGATTACAAAAGACATAAACTTTAAAAAGAACATTTTTACAAATCCTAATACCTCAAATCAACATTTATCCGGATAACTCAGTAATTAATGGAGCAATTCAACTCACACTTGATGTAATAGAATATATATTTCTGTAATTTTTTAGTACAAACTGAGTATTTAAAAATGTAAATATTACAATCAATTACTGTATCAGAACATGTTGGGTATATACGTGTCGGGTGTTATGTTTTGTTTCACTCGTGCAAATACATTGAAGGCCCCCACATTAATGCATACGAGCGAAAAAAGGATACTCACCAACAATACGTATACACAATATATCAATATTTATGAGTATAATAATTATTACCATGCACTTAATACAAAGGAAATTTTCTTGGGGTCTATTCATCCCCCTGTTCGGAGTGCTACTAATTTTGTTGTACTGCGTACAGGAAAGGTTAACTCAAAATTATAAAATCAAAATTTAGTAAAGTCAAATAATAAGTTACGTAATAGTTTCTATCTTCTTCAGAGTTCCTAAATTTCACATATTAATAAATTTCGGGCTTAGTTAGAAAAGTTGTTACCCCCGCGCCGGTTCTACGAAGACCAGCCTCTTCTGTTGGAATATGTTGTGGTTGACGTCTCATCCTGCCGTTATTAGATTTTCGCTACATTATCACGTCCTGTAAAAAATACAGCCTTAACTCATAGATGACGTCATTATCATCTGAGCTGCTTGCTTCATTTACAGATAGATGTTCTTCAATTATTTCCACAATTAATAGGTGATCTGAATGAAGCCTCTGAACCTTTGTCACTGAGCGTTGGTATACTTTCTCTATTTTCTTCAAGAAGTATTGGCACCATTTCATCATCCCTTATATGTCTGTGAGTCATTGTTTATAATAAAAATACGCAAACTTTCGTGACAAAAACAGAGAAAAACTTAAGGGAAGAAAGTCGCGCGTAATTTTTTAGACTCCTTGAACGCTAGGCGCGCGTAACCTATACGACGCTTGGGCGCAACTGAAACAAAAGCTATCTATACTGCACAACGTGTGGGAGAAAGGGATGAAAATAGTTAATTTATGTGCGTAATAAACCTATCACAGGCTACTAGAGATGGGAAGTACCTACGATGTGAAAGTGTGATTTCATGAAGGAATACTGGCAACACTTATAGCCCGGTGGGACAAAACAAAACACGTTCGGCAGTAGTGGGTTATTTTAGACCCACCTCAAGTTTTCGATTTTTCAACCGTGTTTTTGGAGATTATTTCATTTTGGCATGATGTGCCGTAATGTTTCATCTAAAAAATTAAAGTTAAATTTTAATTTTTTTTCCATTAATGTATATATTCTCACGCATCAACAGACGCCCAATACAGCCAAAATACAAACATCCACTGAGCATTTCGTTGGATCCTGAGCAGGTAGTATCATGAAACTCATACGTAGGCGCAACGCCCCTCAAATAATTATATCATTGGCATTGTCTAGGGGCCGCCAGACGAAAATAAGTCAAAACAAATACATGGACGCATACCTGGTATCCTTTGTCTACCCACTCAAAATGTTGACAATATATGTTTCGGTGTAAGCGATGAGATTCAATCCGACTGTCTTAGGTCAGTTTTTGAGCGTTTTTTCACATTTTTATCAATAACTAATTTGAATCTCGTCCGATAACATTTATTTGTATCTCAAATTATTTGAAAATATTTAATAAAAGATTAGCTAGAACAAAAACAGCATTAAACGAATATTTGTAGCGTAATTCAAATTTTTACAATAACGTCTGCCAGGGCGGGTTAATTAGTACATGTGTATGTATTTTTTAAAGTTTAAGATAAATTCAATAACCAGAGGCATTATTCCAATAATGTTGACTTGCCACAAAAAAAATGAAAATCGTCTGTATATAGTTTTCTAGGATAATCTGCCGTGTATATCTGACCTTTCTGGTCGACGTTTCGGATCCCATTGCAGGGACCATCATCAGGGCTTCTGTGATGTATGACTGTTAGTATTATGGTAGTACTGGCTTGCAGTACCGTGTCAAAAACAGGTGCTAATCCGAAATCTCAGATATATACGGCAGAAAACCATGTCTCTGCAAGGTCGAAAATACGTGTAATAATGTTTACGGCTTGGCGAAACACACTAACTTTGGTGATTATTATGTATTACATTGTTTTTAAGACATCCCTGATGAAGGAAAAGGTATTTCCTAAATCAATTGGTTATGATTTATTATATAAAGCCACATAAATAAATATTGATAAAGAAACAGTGAAAAAAATAAAATTAAAATAATAAATGAGAAAAATAATGAAAAATAAAAAGACAACAAACGCCTTTATGTTATATATTAAAATATTTGTAAATAAGTGTTAATTACAGTCTTGCTTGAAACAGGTGTTATTGTTTTAGAAGTGGGTGCCGTTTGTTGAACATGCGTTGTACGCGACTTCACTTTTGCTGTTGACTTTTCCTTAGTATGGGGGGGGGGGGCAGACGTGAAAATTATTCTGATCAGGTGAATTGGTCGGGATATCTGTGTTTGTTTATAGTTCCCGAAAATAGACCTCGTGATTTGGGTAAAGTAAATCACTTCCAATAATCCATTCGATATCGATATCATATCGGTCAACATCGCTTTATGTAAACCAATAAGATACTGTTTACCTACAAACTGATCGCAGAATTATAATTAAAAATAATAAACCAAACTAAATCAAAGAAAAAATACCAACAACAATATTTTTCGATAAAATTGATTTTATACGTATATATTTATAATTAGTATTTAAAATATTCATACACTAAATAATTACAACTTCACAATAAGAATGTGTTCTCCTTTAATAATATATAAGTTGTATCAATGTGTCCAAAATTTAATAAAAATAAATTGTTAATTCTGGCGTTATTTGAGATTCCTTAAAAACAATGTATATGTCTTTCAAATAATGGAACGATAAATGAATTGATATGAAAAAGTCGAAAATTTGTCGTCAAAAATACTGTCGCTGTAGCATAGTTGGTAATGCACCTTCCCCGGATTGGAAAAAAGATCGAGGGTCGACACCCGGTAGCGCAACAACAATATTTTTCGATAAAATTGATTTTATATGTACATCTTTATATTTAATTAGTATTTGAAAAGATGAGTATAATAATACTATTAATTGACATGGCAGTCACTTTGTAGTGCAATATATATTTTTTTTCTTTAAACTATTTTTTGTACTACACACAAGTTAAGTTATACTTTTGTCACTACTGTAAGAGGTGTAATTTGTCTCATTATCAGGTGTAAATGATAAAAGATAACTTAAATAAATACAACAAAAAAATCGGAAGAACACTAAATAATAACATCACTGTTTACGGCGGATTCATGAATCGCCGATCGCCGTGCGCACGCGTGTGAACGCAACACATTTTGATGTAATGGTTCCTAACCCCGTGGCCTTATTTGTGGTGTAGTCTATGATTTTGGACCAGTTAACGTCCTGCTATTTGAGCTGAAGAATTGAAGGTTAACGTTTGCTATGAAGTGCGTTAGACTGTTGTGAGATAAACAAGTTATTGTATATTATATGGTGCGGGTAGTGCTCACTTCGCGCTATCAACGAAGCGTGTGTTCGAAATATTTCATGCGTAACAACAATGTCAGAAGACGTGCGGCCACAGCGAAAGTAAAATCTAGATCAACACTGGCAGGTTGGTCATGTTCTACATGATGTCTGGTTGGTCCACGAACCCCCTGTTTCAAATTTCTTCCATCCGTCTTTTCATAAAATTCTCTATTCCTCGCGCTATCATCTTGGGTCAGCCGGAGGATGAGTGCACAATTACGTTTCCTCAAATTTCACACTTACTTTCAAAAATTCCAATATCGGCACTAAACGGTACTGAACTTAGATATCATAATGAATACATCGGATACCTTCAAGATATTGTACTGCATACTTAATTAGACTATGACTCTCACCAGTGAATAGACGAAGAAGATTACACATTGATAATGAAGCCATCTAACGAAAATATAATAGTAACAAAAGAGTACTAATGGCGAATAATGAACAAGAACTACAGAATCTGGTGAGTAGAATATACGATGTATGCAAGGAAAGCGACCTCATGATGAATGTTAACAAGTCGAAAGCGATGGTATTCGAGAAGGAGGAAAGCAAGACACAGTGCTAAATACTTGTAGGTAATGAATATTTAGAACAAGTAGATGAGTTTGTGTATTTGGGAAGTATGTTTGATAGAAACGGAAAGGCTGAGAATGATATCGAAAGGAGGGTGACTGCAGGAAATAAAGTGAACGGCGCTTTGAATGGAATTATATCTATCGGGAATTTGTCAACCGAGGCAAGACTAGCGATGCACAATGGAATCCTGGTACCGACACTGATGTACGGAAGTGAGGCCTGAAGCTGGCAGAAAAGGAACGAAAGTAGACTGAATGCAGTGTAAATGAGTTCACTTAGGCGTATATGTGGCAAATCTTTTTATGACAGTAAAGAATGAAGAAATAAGGAAAGAATGTAAACCTGATGTTAGTATAGTGAGTAAGATTAAGAAATTTAGTAATATGGAACGGATGAATGAGGAGAGAATGGTAAGAAAGATATATGACGCAAATGTTGATGGCACCAAAAATAGAGGACGTCCGCGGAAGACTTGGCACGACCAGGTGAACCAGATAATGGAGGATGGTTCCGTCAGAAGCCCCGACAGTCGGCGAGCTTGTATGAGAAGACGTACGAATGTGGATGAGGCGAGAATTGTGTGTCAGGACAGAAGAGTAGTGTGGAAAAGAAAGAGTATCGAAAAAAATTTAATAACATTAAATAATGTACTGGTAAATAAAAATTTCAAAGCGCCCATTCCCTTTTTGGCCGGCTTCCGCCGCCGACACGTTTTAATAGAAGCTTTCCGCGTCCGTGATTAAATTACCAACTTCAACATTATGAAAATTATGCACTTATTCAACTTCCCAGCATCCATTCGGGAATATGTTTTTAATACATATTTTTTAAACATACTTTTTGATAGTTTTTTTTTTCTTATTTTAAATTATTAACTTTGTTTTATTAACCACTTGATGAATTGTGAATGGTTTCGAAAAATATCATTTTCTTCTTCAGAATGTCGATAACTAATCAAAAACACATGTTATTGTTTCTTTAACAGAATCTATTTTTAAAAAATCATTATTATTTTAAATACTAATTTAATGTATTAATTATAAATATATACATATAAAATCAATTTTGTCGAAAAATATTGTTTTTGCGCTACCGGGATTAATTTGAAAAAGTGCAACATATAGGTTCGAAAATTTGTCATGAAAAATACTGGCGCTATAACACAATTGGTAGTGTGCTTCGCCGGATTGGAAATAGAGATCCAGGTTCGTATCCCGGTAGCGCAAAAACAATATTTTTCGACAAAATTGATTTTATATGTATATATTTATAATTAATGCATTAAATTAGTATTTAAAACATCACAGACCGTCTGTTCTGAATAATTACAACTTCACAATAGGAATGTGTTCTTCTTAATATTATTATTTTAATAAATTATTTAGTACCAAACTTAAATTGTTACTTGATGCTATAAAATTTTTAGAATTGGACTTGTGGTTAAATTTAGTTGATTGTTTATAATATTTTGGTTAGTTTTTTACATGCTTTATTTATTTCTAATGGTTCTAAATTATTCAATTTAAGACCAACATTATTTAAATATAAAATAGACAATCCTAAAATCCATGAATCCATTTTCTATCAAATGATTAGGAAATTCTGAAAATTTACTATTATTCATACATCTCAAATGCTCCTTTACTCTTATATTAAAATTTCTAAATTCTAAAATCGAAAATATGTCATTTTTCGAAACCGGTAGATGTTTTAATTCATTAAATGGTTAATAAAACAAAGTTAATGTAAGAACTGTCACTTTGTTGTATGTGTGTATGGCTGGAGAGTATGTAGATGAGTGGTGGGGGACAAGGATTATAAGAGGCCGTCTCTGCGGGAACGGGTCTCTTTTCCATCGCCACTTCGCACCAGTTACCATTGTTCATTACTGTAAATACATTGTTGTAATGAATGAATATTTTTACACGAATCTACTGAGTCTCACTCTAAAGCAACTCGAGAGTACAAAGAGAGGATAGAACCCCAAATAGTATCTGGTGGTACTTCTAAAAATACCACAGTTAACAATTGAAAATAATGAATTTTAACCACAAAGTTGATTTTGCCAATCTTAAAAATTGATTTTTTTCTGTATATCTTTCCAATTGATTCATTTAATTTGTTTTAAGTATGCTTATAATATTTAAACTTATTTAATTTAATTAAGTACCCGCTTAATCGTCGTATCTTTAGCCACTTTTTGCTGAACTCGTCTTAACACGATGGTCAAGAAATAGAACACCCACGGTACAATACTAACACCAGAAGAGGGGTGTTTATGTAAATGCCTTCGATAGCTGGTTCCCAGGTTTCCGATTAACAATAAGCACACATGTTATTATTAACTGCACTCTGACTCACTGTTTGAAGAATGTCAGCTTCTTGATATTCGACAACTGTATGTAAAAAGACTGATCCTTTATATCAATATCCATCCCACAGTTGTGTTACGAGAGCCAAAAAGAATAGGAACACCGTGAAACCTAAAATGAAAACAAGCGTTGGTCAATCCTTCCATGTGTTTCTGGCCCCCGAAGCCTGTAACATTTTGCCGAGCAGTATGAAACAATTCTCGATGGACAAACTCAAACACCATCTCAGGAGCTGGCTATTGAGTGTCGGCAGAAAGGAAACTGACCAAAGATTCATGGAAATGATCACATGAACAAAACATCATTTCTTTATACTCATTTTTCGATTTTGCATAGTGTTTCAATCATGGGATAGCGAGAAGAATTTACTTATTTATTATGCTATTAGAATATTTTAAAACTCTATTTACTGCATTCCTAATATTTTTGGTTTAGATAAAAAAAATATATATATTAATAATAATAATAATGGTTTTCCTATTTGTATGATAGACAACAGATAAACCTGTCTCCTTTAGTACAGGCTTCGGTCTTGTTAAGGAGATAGTGAAAATCTCTTACATTACGAAGCTTGTTCGCCTTTTTTCTATATTTATAAGAATGTTTATAATGTAAAATATGTACGTACATTAAGAACGTGAACAGAATAAATAAATAAAATTTAAAATGATCATTAAAACGTACTCAGCATCATAATTCAACATTCAATTTAATATTTTCAGATAAACTTTACTATTTATTATGAGCCGATTCCTATTTTCACCTAAAAACTTGGATTCGTATAAAAACGCCAAAAATTTATCGGTCATCGTGGGAGCAATAAATTTAGCATCCAAATCCATACTTCGATGGCTCAATAACTCAAAAACCTATCTACAAATTGTCAAATTCTCCCAAGAAATGAAAACAAGTTTTTTTCAAGAATGAAGATTAATTTTTTGCTGACTAATAATAGCAGAATAGAATTCGTGAGAAAGCAGTTTAGAAATAAATCGGTCCAAAGTAAAAATACTGTTTGTGGATCGTGCTTAATGCACCAGGATGTGAGGTAGTTCAAGAGGCTATTTATTTGGGTGCGCTGATCACAAAGTCATTGACATAGTAGTTTTTTTTAAATTAATGCTAATGACGCCTCAGTTCAATTTATTTATTTCTATCAGCGTCCTTTTACATAAAAATAATTATTATATTTAATTTCAATATAACAGTTTAAATATAATATTAAAATAAAAAAACTATGTATAATTGACATACAAATATTTCTTCAGTTAAAGTATGCTCCTGCAACGAAAAATCTCAAGTCGTTACCAAGCCGGTGCATCCGCGATATTGGCGAGTTAACAGCATAATTATTTCTATGTGTACCTACAAAGAACACTTCATGTTGTCTCGTTTAAGTATTCAACCGTACAACGGTACAGTGTGACCGAGGCAAGTTGCAAAGTAGGGAATGGAATAGCAATAGGGAATTATAAATGAGGGAAGGATTGGGATGAGGGTAAGGAAATCCTTCTACGAGTCTGATGAAGTACGATTCACTGAATTCCACAAACACAAATCTTCAGTTATTCCATTGGATCCAACGAATGATCCAGCGAGAACACCACATCTTTTCCAAAATCTCGACGAATTTCACACATACAAAAGCGAACTAGTCGAGTCGGGGAACAGGTGTATACTGATTGGGAATGGGCTAAGGGGTAGGAACAAAACTAAAAACTGGTGATAATAACACTTCATTTAACAATAATCATTTTGGCTCACGCCACGGAAGTATATATAGAAATTATGAGTTCACCTAACAAAACAAAAAAATTGCAAATACGGAACTTCCGCATTACTCTCTCTGGTGGATCTAGCAGACACAACCATTGTCAGCCTGTTGCTTCCTGGCAGTAAGTAATTGCGGAGTATGCGAAGCTGAAAAGTTAGTATTTAATGGTGCAACAGCATGGGAAACGATTAGAAAGCACTTATGGGGTGGTTGTTTTACCCCGACGCACAACAATACGTCTTCGCGCCGTTAAGCCGACAAGAGCCTGCCGTACAACCCCTATTTAACGCTCAATATAGAATCAAATTCACGGCTCACTGAACTATTGAAAAGCAGTCGCTTCAGAAGAATTTCGAATGCTGGATGTATAAAAGGTTTGGATTCACAGATGACGTGAATATATTTATATATATTCTTCAATATGAGTCAACAGCGAACGTTTTGGTTCATTTCACACCGAGGTGAAGATATTACGCGAGGGATGCGTAATAAAATTGAGTTTTAAGGTTTATCATGTGGCTACACTAGCAGACACATAAATTATATACTCTCTTATCCTTCTCTATACACGAGTCTCGACTCTCATAGAGAAGAAAAAAATGTAAAAAGAAATATATATGTAATTACTGATTATGTTTAAAAATGTATCATATCTCATAAATAAAAATAATAATAATAATACCACGTTTAAAGTGTACTGGAATGCATACAGTCAAGTCCTATTCAAAAGACACACTTGTGGCGTTTCGCAACACGTCTGTTAAAGCGAAGACGTGTATTCGGAACACCGCGCGGTGCGAGACTTGCGTTTAGTTCGTATACGCCTGTGATAGATTTTGCGAAAAAACACATGCGTAGCTTTATTTGTTAATTAAAATTCTTCCGGTATTTATACGGCTTTAGTGAACACGTTAACATGAGAACTGAATTATTTACATACTTAATATATAATACAGTAATACCCCGACTTACGCGAACTCAGAGTTACGCGGTTCGTTCGGCGACACTGCCGCTAGACTGCCGCCCGCTATATTCAGTGTTTCTCTTACTGTAATTGCTAGAAACTGATATCGCTCATGTGGTAGAAGAAGTTGTTAATCTTGGCAGGCAATTAGATTTAGAAGTCCAATGCTAACGATGTCAACGAGATATCGGATTCACTTAGTCAGGAGCTAACAATTTAAGAGCTCATAGAGATGCGTAAGCAAAACGACAATGAAGACACTTCAGACCCAATTCCACCAGAAAAGCACATGACAATTGCAAGCTTGACAGAAGGTCTCGGCTCAATTAAAAATGGCTTAAAAATTTCAGAAAATATAGATAGACTCCAACGAAGAACGTGTTATAGCTACAAAGCAAGGAATAAAAAAAATATTAGATTGCAACAAATAAATTCTGCATGAAAAAAGAAGGTATTGTATCGTCAGACGAATTTATTAGATTTTATGAAGCCATCGACATCGAAATAACTTTTTTACTTAAATCGTTTTTTTGTAATATTTTGTATTAATTTAATATTTTTCTTCTAAACTAGTGTTTTTGTTAGTCCTCGGTCCCAATTAAACAAAATTGTATGTATGTATATGCAAAGTTGTACCCCTCGACTTCCGCGAATTCGAGTTAAGCGATTTTCGTCAGTCCCACCTATCGCGTAACTTCGGGGTATTACTGTATATCAAATAAATATTTATTTGGCAAAGATAACAGTTATAGATAGCCTTTTTTAATTCTATAGAGTACACGCCCCTGCTAATTAGATACCTACATTCCACGTGTTTGATAATAATTTAATTCGATACCAGAACTAACTGCTAATTATGATTTTATTATTTTATGTCATTATTGAAATGATTTCACGTAGATGTATAAGCTATACGAAATGTCAATAAGGCAGTTTAATAAAAAAAACTTTTATTTTTCGATTAATTTTCATACATTTTTTTCATCTCGAGAACTTTTTTAAACACCTCGCTGGAACGAACGGAGGCTTCGACGATCCACCCTATTAAGTGTTGGCAGTTCAAAGAGTTTTCGCGGAACCTTAAACCGAGAGGGATCCAATACTTAACATCTGATTATTATATTCAGGAACGCTTCTACTACCCTTACTCAGGGGGAAGAGGTTGTATTCACGGGCCGAATTAAAAAATACGTTGTTCTGAAACGCAGCCATCTTGTCACAACATATATATATATCATTCAAAAATGTTATCACAATCTTTAAAATGTTAACATTTCTCAAAACTATAACATTTTCACTCACTGCTATTATTTATTCAACAAGACATAGATAATAATATAAAACATTTTTATAATTAAATTATTAAAGTCGCCTCACTGAATTTACAAAAGTGACAATTATCTTACTTACAATAAAATTTTGATAAAAGTTTATATATTATTGTGCCACAGCGCGCGCCACAATCAATTTATTGAAGAAAACATTCGATGAGCACATAATTTCACAAAAAAGTGTGATTTAACCATTGGATTATTTTCTATGGGTAAGACGACAGACAACTTGGAAGCCAACATTCGTCGCGTTATTGTCGATATACGGTCCCCAGCTGCTCTAAAAAGTGGTCGAAAATTGTACATCCAGATTGCGCTTTATTCGAGCCAGCCGCGGCGCCCATATGCACTAAATTATATTTAAATATTTAAACACTAATGGCATAAAGTTATCTTTCCAATAATGCCAATACCACGGCCATTACGACGATTTTGAAACAAAATTGAAAGTGTTGAAAAAAAAATTTAAGTAATTGTGTTTTATTTGATCTAATATGTCAAGTCAGTATTTGATCTAATATGTCAGTGATTGCTTTCTACGCAAATATAAATATTATAAACTAGGTCTGTTGTTACATGCACAAGATTAAAAATTAATATATTATTTATTTATTAATGTGGGAAAAATACGTTTCTGTGCATACAAAGATATATAGACTTATTAAATATGTTCTGATATCTCATTTATTTTAATGCGACCCCTAACCGCGGGAGTGGGTAATTCTCTGTATATCGGGGCAATGTTTACGTCGCGTCGCCGTTCGACCAACCTCCCCCGGGACCGCCACACGACCCTGATTGATCGCGCCCCTAATTTAGTACACTTAGGGATGAAGTTGGTAAATCACCCGATTCGTCAATCGCCGTCCCACTTGGAATGACGGCATTGTTCCCATGGAACTTCAATCAGGAGTAATAGCTCCGAATCAGCCGAAACTAATTAATACATTAGCACAAATCGTTTTACTAATGAAGTATATACTATATGTGATTTTGGAGGAATGGGAGTATGTTGTGTGAGCTCAGAAAGATCAGATGTGTGGATGATAATCAGTCTCTAATTTTCGGCTTACCATTTGTGTTCGTAAATTGAAGTATTCACCTTGGTTAGCAATGTAGTAGCAAGAGGTAGATAATCTATTTTTGATTATATTTAAATTATATAACTATAATAAATATTATTATTGAGTTCTGCTAGTTTGCGTAAGCATTATTTAAACGTCACAGCTGTTTCGGCGGTTAAGGCCATTTTCAAACAGTGAATAAACCACGTACAATCAATTCATTTAAATGATTTTAGTTACTCCTTCCTCTATGGGTAATTAGGTAGTTTCAGTAGAACTAATTATATTAATATTCTTATTCTCAGAGGCACTACCTAATCATTAAAAATTCTCAGTTAATGAATATAATATCTATGTTTGCTAATTGTTTTGTTGTATAATTATTTTATCAAGCTTATTTGTCAATTTTTCCGTTACTGTAAATGATTAGTTGAAATATTCTATAAGTGCCTTTATTTAATTTAACTACCGAGTTCACCCCATTGTGATTGGTTATTTAGTCTTGATTTTAGGTTTTATGAAAATATTAAGAAATGGGGGAAAGATAATTTTCTGTTGGCTATTGATTAAAGTTATATTTGCGTCATTAGATCTTTTGTTATTTTCTAATTGTTCAAGCAAATTTAATCTAAAACCTTTGGTTTCTATTTGCAAAGTTGTTGGCTCTTTATTATCAAGCGGGACATGGTATTCTTTCAATAAATGAGCTGTACTTTTTTTATTTATATGACATGACGTAATTAATTTTGCCAAAATTTGTGTAAAAAAGATTATTTGATCGTGTTGGGTGTGTGGGACAGTTTAAAGTTATTTGTTCTAATAAATAGGGCGAGTCAACTAAGTTATTTCAAATTTTTTAGAGGTAGGATAAATTTTGTGTGTTTTTTATATTTAGTATACAATATTTAAAAATATTTTATATCTGAATTCCTCAGAGATATAAATTACGTAATACGGGTGTGGTAACCCTGCATGCGCAACGCAGACATTGCCGTGTAAGGACTCACCTGACAGCCATATAGGGCTGAAGTAAACTGAGCAATAAGCAGATGCCGATGTATCGTAACGGACGAGTCCTAGGAGCTAGCCGACTACTTCTTCGCAGACCGTTCTTTCGTCAACATCTCAAGCGACCCACTCTAGCCTTCAACTTTATTCGAGCATTTAACTTTATACTCGCCGTACCCAACTTTTTTAAGTTCTGTTTTATTCAAATACCTTGCTCTAGACACAGCATACTCACGAGCATATTCATATACACTGCAATATTCACCAACACGCATGAGACTAGAGGAGAGTTAGGGCCTTTAGTCTCAGAATGCACAAAACCTGATACGATCACACATATTGATCACGCAATTAACTTTTTAATTGCCATGAGCGCGTTAATACGCTAAACTTTGTATGTCACACCAAACTTATAATATTAACACCCACTTTTGGACCTTGCAAACTTGCAGGGATTAAAGTCATATTTTTAAATCATTTTGCCATCTGTGGACGACGGATTCCAGCTTTTGATAGATATGTCAAAACCCTTAAAGCCTAGTGGTGTCTTCCATTTCAAATATATTTGGCAGTTAAAAGGTTAAGAACCTCAACAGTCAATCATAATCTACAACCACAGCCCATACAGTAGGTATGACTGAGACATATACAACAGACTTAGAGAATTAGTGTACATTATTTAAAAATATTTTATCAGAATTCTTCAGAGATATAAATTAGGCAATACCGGAATAATAAACAATGAATTCCTTAATTTAGTTTAGTTTTCAAGACAACGTCTCGAAACCTGTAAAACTTTTTTAATACATTTTTCCACCCTAATCCGGAACTTCTATTAAACATGTTTGAAATTTCATGCCTGGCTGTACTTCGTGATCGCACGGGCGCCTACGGCTATCGAAGTTAAACAATTTAGTACAAAGTCCGCCACTGTTGGCCAGAGTTGGACTTAGCCTTGTATCGCCATTTTCGTGTCACCGGAAATTTCGGGAACTTTGACATAAAATTGCAGGCTAAGGATGTCATGAAGTTTGCGGCTTTTGTAATAATATGTATCTGAATATAAAGGTACTTGATTATGAATTGTGAATACACTCCCGAAAAATCGCAATCCAGAAATCCCTTGATCAGTCTCGTGATAAAAATATGATATTTGCTCATTTAAGTAACCGATGGATTAATAACACAAAAAACTATCTATAAAAGGTGCGTTTTCAAATTAAATACACATTAAGGGATGGTTGTGTGATCAGTAATAACTTTTTACTAACGACCATCATTTGCGGGTTGCTGATACATCAAATTCACTACTGCCAAAGCATATTAAATAAAGCATATACTGCCAAAGCATTATTAAAGTGATATTAAAAAAAGATCAACTTTTTCAACACATCACTTTTTGCAAAATTCCCAGTTCCCAAAATAGAAAACATTTACAAAAAAACCTCAATTAATCAACTAATTAATGAAAATAACACTAGCAAATTTGAAACAAGCACATCATTAAGGTTTAAAAATAACTTTAAAATCCCTAAATGTAACACCAAACACTATCAGCAAAATTCTATATATTTAGGGATAAAATATTTCAATAGCCTCCCTACACAAATTAAAGAAATAAAGGATATAAAAGAGTTTAAAAAGAAACTAAATAACACATAATTGGACAATAAACAGTATTACAGAATACTTCAGAAGCACACAAATGGACAATGAACAGAACATATAAGGTATTATATAAAATTATTGTAGTGTAACTCCCTCTCCAAGCACAAGAGCTGGTCTCTTTTTTGGAGAGGTAAGCGAAAAAAAAAAACATGTATGTATGCAACCATATGATGTATGTAACCATATATTAAAATTGAATTTATTTTGCCAATGTATTTTCGCTAAATTAAATAAATAAAAATAAATATAGATAGAGATATCTATACGCGTGACAAATAATTATGAAATATGCATTATCTATGGATTTTTTTCGCCAAGTCGTTCGATATCTGTCTCTTTGGTTTTGAATTTTTTTCGTATTATGTGTAATAATGTATATTAAACAGCGAGATCATTATCGGACGAACTCTCATCACTAAAATAGCGAGATTTTGAATGATTAATTGTCCTATACTGCAACTTTCAAAGTGTCAGATGACTTTTGGAACAGCTGCGTAACCAAGTTCGCCATATTTATCTATTGATTCTCGTTTTAACTATCTAATATCGCAGA